>CM021106.1:333406560-333548861 GCA_007115665.2 Sequoiadendron giganteum | reverse complement strand
GGATGGGGAAGGAGAGGGGAAGAGGGGAAGGGGGGGAGAGAGAGAGGGATAGAGAGAATTAGGAGAGGGAAGGGAGAGGGAGAGAGAGAGAGAGGAAGAGGGGAAGAAGGGGAGACACGGAGAGGGGGGGAAGGGAGACACAGAGAGAGAGGGAAAGGGAAAGGGAGGGAGGAGTGGGAGGGGGAGGAAGAGGGAGAGAGGGGAAGGGGGGAGAGAGAGTGGGAGGGGGAGGGAGAGGGTAGAGGGGGAAGAAGGGGAGAGAATTAGGAGGGAGGGAGATGTATGGGGAAGAATGGGAGAGAATAATTAAGGAGGGAGAGGGGTAGGAAGGGGAGAGATGAAGAGAGGGGGAGGAGAGATAATTAGGAAGGGGAGGGAGAGGGGCAAGGGGAAGAAGGGGAGAAGAGGGAGAGATAAATGGGGGAGAAATTAGGAGGGGAAGGGAGAGGGAGGAGGGAGAGAGAGATATGGGGGAAAGGGGAGAGGGGAAGGGAGAGAGAGGGGGAAGATATATAGGGGAAGGGGGAGAGAGAGAGAGAGAGGGAAGAAGGGATAGAGATAGAGAGAGAGAGAGAGAGAGAGAGAGATGGAAAGAGGGAGGGAGGCAGGGAGAGAGAGATATAGAGAGAGAAGGGAGAGGGTAAGAGGGGAGGGAGAGAGAGAGAGAGAGAGACGGGGGAAGGGAGAGAGAGGGGGAAAGGGGGAGAGAAAGAGAGGAGAGAGAGATATATATATAGAGAGAGAGAGATGAGAGGGGGAGAGGGAGGGGGGAGTGAGAGAGTGAGAGAGAGAGTGAGAGAGGGAAGGATCTAAGAGGAAGAGAGAGAGAGGGAGAGGGAGAGGGAGAGAGGGAGAGAGGGAGAGAGAGAGATAAAGAAATAATATTTAAATATTTTATATATTAGTAATATTAATTACTTATATAATATTTTATATATTAACTTAATGTAAAACAAATCAGATATTCGATTTGGGTCAACTAATATAAATCCAGAAAAGGTCATTTTAAAGTCATTCAAATCAGATGGGGGAAGAGGGGAAGAAGGGGAGAGAAGGGGAGAGAAGGGGAGAGAGAGAGAGAGAGAGAGAGAATTAGAACGGGGAAGGGTGAGGGGAAGAAGGCGAGAGAGAGGGAGAGAGAATTAGGAGGGGGAAGGGAGAGGGGAAGAAGGGGAGAGAGAGAGAAAGAGAGAGAATTAGGAGAGGGGAAGAGTGGAAGAAGGGGAAGAGGGGAAGAAGGAAGAGAGAGAGAGAGAGAGAGAGGGGAACAAGGGGAGAGAGAGAGAGAGAGGGAAAGAGATAATATTTAAATATTTATATATTAGTGAAATTAATTAGTTATATAATATTTTATATATTTACTTTATATATATATATAAATATTTATACATTAACTAAAATATACAAATAATATTTAAATATTATACATAATTCCATAAGAGATTATCATAAATTATATGTTATTTATTTAATTATAAACTATATTGTATATTCTCAACTAGATATATTAAAATAAACTATAAACATTTATTGCAATTTTTTAAATCATATATTAAAAACTATATTAGATTTTTTTTAATTATATATAAAACAAATCGGATATCTGATTTGGATATTGCAATTTTTAAAATCATATATTAAAAACTATATTAGATTTTTTAAAATTATATATAAAAAAATCGGATATCCGATTTGGATCGCATATCCGATATGTCTGACACAAAACCTACTACCTAGGGATTAGCCTTGGGTTTGCTTCGTAATTTGGCTAGGACATGCCAATCCTAAGAAGTCAACACAAAAAATGTGTTTTACAACTTACCTTGCTTTCTAGACTTCGCCCATGTGGCTGACGACTTATTTTTACCCTAAATTGATGAAATGAAAAGGGTTTTTAAAGGAGATTCTCAGCTTTCCACCAATGTAAATTATTCTTTACTTTGAATTTAATAAATTATTATTATTCATTTTCTATTTGAATTACGACTAAAGTCCTTATTGATAGGTTGATTGAAAAACATCTATATCTTTCAAACCGTATAACATTTTTTGAATCCAAAACATGCATCACATTCTATGCTTCGCATACTATAGGATTTAAAAAAAATGGATTTCATGAAGTTTTGACCAAGTTAAGGTGGTCAGACATACGAGTTTTTATATTTTTTTTAATTTGTAATAAAAAATTCATAATTAATTATTACTTGGAAACAAATATAAAAAAATATGCATCACATCAGGACATGAGTCCTCTACTTATATATAAAATATTATCATTTTATTGTGGTTAGGGTGGTCAGACAGACACCTACTTATTTTTTCCCTGAAATTTAAGTACTACTGCATTGAAATTTCAAATTTTCACCAAATAAATTTATTTATTTTAAATATATCTAGTAGTTTAGAAACTACATTCAATTTTCTATAGATTATATTCTTACATATTTTTGAAATAATATAGATAGCTTATTGAAATTTTTACGTCAAGTTGTCTAACTCTGATTTTTTTGAATTTTCATTGCCACTTAAGGGCCTGTTTTTTCCATGATGATCCTGCACATACCCATAATATAATATTATATGCTCGATGCAGGAATTTGTGAGATAGTCAACATAAGACTCAAATATTTTTCCCTAACACCTTTCTTTGGTTGGGAGGGGATATCATGAAAAGATGGTCGAACCTCTAGCTCCCTCCTCAGCTTCTTTGCAAAAACCAAGCTAGTGAAAGGAAGTTGATGAGAGCTCATACCATGTGGAGAGCCTCGCCCACTAGAAGATTAAAACTAAACTTTGACAGGGCAGCAAGGGCAATCCCGGGGTCTCTGGTTCTCGATAATTCAAAATGAACTTGGTGATGTTGTATGGGCCACATCAAAGAAACTGCCTCTCGGTACCAGCAATGAGGTAGAGTTCTTTGCTCTTCTCTTTGGCCTCCAATTTTGCAGAGAACACCATCTCTTTGACCTCGACGTCGAGGGGCATTCATTAATCTGAATTAATGCAATAATCTCCAAGAGAATTTTGAATTGGAAACTCAAATATAAAGCTGAAGCAATATGGGAACTCTTGGACAATTTTAACAATCCAAATATCGTTCACATCTACCGCGATGGAAATTTGGCAGCTGACTTCCTTATTAGTTGGGCGTGTGAGTAGGTTGAGGACATCATTGTTTCAAACTCCTATGATCCTTGGTTGAACTTACCAAAGCGTTGATCATCACAACCATGGAAATCATCCCCTTCCAGGAATGATGGATTCGGGGTTGTCTATTGAGAAGTTAAGACCAATTTTTTGTTGGCTTTCCTAGCACAGCCAAATGCTCATCTTACGTGTTGCATTGTGTGTTTGGGTTGAATTTCTTAGGCTCTTGATTGTACTGAATGTTTTCAAACACTGCTATCAATTAGTAGGTCTCTGTACAAAATTTTCAGACATAATATAAAGGGAGCTACCCCAATGTAGCACTTATTTAGAAAATATATATATATAATATTATATTATTATATAATATTGTAGTATAATATATTATATTATATTATATTATATATATTATATTATATTACATTATTATATATTATATTATATTTTTATTTTTTGGGAAAATTACCACCAGAAAGGGTGACACTCTTTCATTAATTAAAGCCAAAATTACAAAAAAGTTTAACCACTAGACATGCTTAGGCATATTACAAAGAACCTGATAAAGAAAGAAAAATAGAAATCCATGACAACCTACTACCAGAAGGACCCGCACACACACGTTAGAAAGAAATATTCCATACTTCCAGAAGGGCAATAATTCGAGTTCCCAGCTCCACCATGCGCTTGATCAGGAAGTGATGTAGGGCTAGATTAATGACTGTCACATGCTCCAGGAAAATATGAATATTATTTTTGTGCCACGACATCAACTAGATTTTCTGGATGGGACTTTAATCTTTGCTCAGATTCGTTGCACAAATACTTTCCAGATCTGGCCAGAGATTTGTTTCAACAGAAATGATACTTTCTACAGATTGAGTTATTGCTAACTTTGAAAGGTAGTCCGTTGCATTATTCGCTTCTCTAAATATATGCGCCAAACTGTACTCCCTTAGTGTGTTTAGGGTGGCGTGGATTTCATCTACCCACATCTTCAACCGCCAACTTGGAGCGTGATTTGAACCGACTGCACGAATGAAGATTTGAGAATTGCCTTCCACGTCCATAGAGTGCCAATCTTTTGATGAGTAGTATTTGAGGCCTTTCAAAAGTGTTGTGCATTATGTGTTATTATTTGTACCCCAAGGAATTTTTATTGATGTTGCAACTACGACTTTACCATGTTCATTTCAAACGATGAAGCCAGCACGAGAGGGACCCGGATTCCCTTGCAAGGCTCCATCGAAACAAAGCTTTAATCTTCCCTTTGGTGGTAGGGACCATTTTACATGCCTTGCTCCTTTGCTCTTGCAATGAAGATCACTTGGTATTTTTATCCACCACCACTTCAACATCATCTTTATCCCATTTTGTAAAGAACTTGTACCTTTTCTTATTTACTCGCCCACTAAAATGCTCACTCACCCCAACTTCAATCATGTGCTTTAAACTTTCAATTGATGAGAGTTTATCCTTGAAGATCTGTGAGTTTCGCTCCTTCCAGATTTTCCAAATGATCATAGTCGGGATCTCATACCATAATCCACTCATTATCGAGCCTTCCTTTGGATTTGGCCATGATTCAAAGAGAGAAATTAGATTATTCGGGAGGGGACCCATCCACCCCAACATGCCACAGAAATTTATCTAGATGCCTTGCGCTACTTCGCACTGAATAAGAAGATGTTGAGCATCTTCAGAGTTTCTCCTGCAAAAGACACACCAATGCGGGCCTTGCATATGAATCTTCATCAACTTGTCACCAATGAGTATGCGTCCATGTAGGGAAACCCATGCAAAGGCCCTAGATTTAGGAAGAACATTCCTACCCCAACATAACTTCAAGGACCAAAACACCAGCTCGCATTCCATTCTTATGAGTTTGTACCCATTCTTAATCGAATATTGACCCGAGCTAGCAGCACACCAAATTATTGTATCAGGTACTTCGGAAATGAAGGTCGTTCTTTGCTTTAATTCGGCTAGAATTTTCTCACGAATATGCAGCAAGAGGAAATCAAAAGACTTCCAAGTCCCCTGCCATCTCCCTTCAATATGTCGAACATCCAAATAACCACGCAGCACTTCCTCGTACACCTATTTAGACGGAGCAATTGCCTCCTCCAAATCAGGGATATCCCCTAATGCAAGATGAGCATTCCATGAGTCCTCCCAAAAGGAAGCTTTCCTACTATCTCCTATCCTCCAAGAAATGTGGTCGCATACAATTTCCCTAAAATTTAAAATGAAAGTCCATATGGCTGAACCTTTTTGTGGATTGGCAATGGTGAGCAAGTGTTCAGGCTCCTGAGAATCTAGGTATTTTGCTCTTAGGATTCTGCATTATAAAGCTTCTAAATTTTTATATACCCTCCATGCTAATTTTTCCCCAAAGGCAGTGTTGTGGGACTTTATATCTTTTATGCCACCTTGCTCCTTTGGTTTGATTATCGTTTCCCAGGCTAGCAGTAGGATGCGCTTTTTTTTGTTGCATTTCATCCTAGAGAGGTTTTCTTTGCACTCCTATCAGTCTCTTGGACGCCTTGTTTGATAGTTCAAGACAGGATAGCATGTATATCGGTATGGCAGCCAGAACCACTTTTATCATCATTAGTCGACCAGCCAGCATTAGCCAACGTCCCTTCCACCCCTCCGCCTTTGAACTGCATTTGTTCACTGTTTCCTCCAAATGGCCATATTTCAGAAATCCTTCCATCAGTAGTATGCCCAGATATTTTGTTGGTAACTTTCCCACACTGAAACCAAGAAGCTCAACAATTCGTGACCCCAGTCTTCTCGGAGTATTGAACAAAAATATGTTTGATTTTTCTTTGTTTATTATTTGTCCCGTCTGTACACAAAAATAATCTAGCACCTTTTTTATTTCTTTCACTTCCTCCAACGTAGACACCCCATACACATGGTGTCATCCGCGAATAATTGATGGGTCATGGCTGGCAGAAGATTTGAGACTTTAATACCACACCATTTGCCCTTTAACTTCTCCTTGGCGATTAGCTTGCTTACTGCTTCCGCCATTATTATATATAAAAATAGGGAGATTGGGTCTCCCTGGTGTAGACCTTTTGCTCCAGCGAAAAAACCACATGGAGACCCGTTAATTAGCACCGAGTATCTTGGGGTGGAAATGCAAATGAAAACCCAACACAACCACCCCTCACTAAAACCCATTTTCTTTAACACGGCCATTAAAAACCGCCACCAAACCCTATTGTATGCTTTGCTCATATCTAGTTTGATCACCATCCCATGCTAATTTGAGTGCTTCAAGGTATGAACTACTTCATGTGCCACAATGATGTCATTTGTGATGTTCCTACCTGGTACAAAACCACTTTGCTCTATGAAATTAAGGTTGGGAGGATAGGCTTCAACCAATTTGCCATCACTTTTGTGATGATCTTATAAATGGTATTACATAAAGCAATGGACCTGTAGTCAGCAAAGGATTCACTATTTTCCTTTTTGGGTATTAAAGCAATATTTGTATTATTTAAATCTTTCAGTATTGTCTTCTTTTTTCTTGACTCCTCCACCACCCCATGGATTTCCTCACCCATAAAATCCCAGCAATATTGATAAAATAATGTGTTATAGCCATCGAGGGCTCGAGCCTTATCCGACTTCATTTGAAAAAGTGCCACTTTCACCTCTTCTATGCTGATTTTATCATACAACTTTTTTATTTCTTCCTGAGAGACAATTGGTACAAGTGCAACAATGACACTCAAGTTTCACAGGTCAGCTTCCTCCTCACCCCCCAGGAGGGACGCGAAGTAGTCCACTCCCACCTTCTGGATCTCTACTTCCTTTGAGAACCATCTCCCTCTTCCATCAGATATTTGATGAATGTGGTTCCAACTCCGCTTAATTTTAGTAGAATTGTGAAAAAAAATGGTGTATAGATCACCTTCTACCAACCAGGTGTCCCTTGAATTTGACCTTGAGTAAATTTCCTCCCGCATGAGAAGTTCTTTATATTCCTCCTTTAATGATTTCTCTTTGTCAAATTCTATGTTTTTCATTCCCTTTCTTATTACTGTTTCACCCAAGGCGATCAATTCTTGTTCCACTCGCTCTTTCTCTTCAAATATATTTTTGAATGATAGTTTTTTCCATTCTCAAATATTTTCTTTTAATCTTTGGAGTTTTCTATGGAAGATAAACATCTTCGATCCCACAACCTGAAGTTATTCTGACCACCATTTCCTAAGCAGAGCCTAGAAATCATCTGCCTACGTCCACATTTTTTCAAATTTAAAATGTCCCTTTGGGGCCACCGAGTCTTCTTTGATTAAGAAGACAATCGAATAGTGATCAGAGATTGTTATTGGCTAGATTGAAGCCACTGGAATCAGATTTCCCTACAACCAATCTTTAGATACTAAAAATTTGTCTAGCCTTTCAGCTATGTTAGTAAAATCCTTTCTTCTATTATTCCAAGTATACACACCATTTGCGGTTTTTATATCAATTAAATTATTCACTTCAATGAATTTCAAGAAGTCTTTCTATGTTTGCATAATTTTCCTAGATCCCCCCAATTTTTCTTTTAAATCAACAATAGCATTAAAATCCCCTCCCACCACCACCTTCTTGTTCCCCTTGTTATTTGAAATACAATTCCAGAGTAATTTCTTATCTTTAGTTTTAGTGGGCCCATATACATTGTGTATTTCATATTTTATCAAGGATTGCATGTTTGCAACTTCCAACTTCATCCAATTCCTATTTGAGTTTAGAAGAGTTACCTTTATTCATGTTGGGCGCTAGAGGACACCAAGACCACCTGATGCACCTTCAACTTCTATGAAACAACCTTCCCAATCTTTGCACGATTTTACAAAAGATGTGACTTTGTCTCCTTCCAGTTTTATTTCTTGAAAGAGAATAATGTTAGGATTATGGCAATCCAACTAGCATTTAACCAGTCGTCGCTTGTTAGGGGCATTTATACCCCTAACATTTCATGAGAGGAGCCTCATCTCCCCCCAAGGGAGTCTTTAACTCCCTTGGACCGAGTCATATAATATTTCAAAGAAGGTTGGTCACCTTTTAGGGCCTCTTCTTCCCGTTTTTGCTTCAGTGATTTTCTTCCTACCTTTGTTGTGGAAGCTATTTTAGCCATTTATTTTATGGATCTTTTTTCTGTCAATTCAATGTCTTCCTCCATTTCATGTCCCGAGGTTTCAAAGAATTCAGAGACCTCATTGGAATACCATTGGATCAGTTTGATCGGGCTTGCTTCTCTCGAGCCACCAATCTCTCCTTCTTCGAATTGCCTTGTTCCATTATGGGCATCACCTTGTTCAAATCCAAGGTTTCCCACTTGTATATCTTCTTCAAGCTCCATTTGGATTAATTGCCAATTTTTGACATGTAGAGAGGCCTAGAGCCCCTCCTTCTCCATTAAACTAGATTGTTCATTTTCTCCTGCCATATCCACCGAATCTTCACTTGCCTTTTTCTACTTTTCTCTCTAGATTTCACGTCTTGCAGGTGGAAAACGCTTCTAGTTCTATGTGTTGTGATTTCATCTTTTGCATTTTAAACAGAAATATTTTGGTAACTCAACATCCATTCTTTGTTCCCACAATCTTGATATTATATTTAATATATTATATTATATCTAATATTATCTTGATAATAATACTATATAATATTATATAATAATATAATATAATAAATTTAATATTATATTTAATATATTATAATATAATATTTAATACTAGACATAAGTATTATAATATAATATAATATTATAATATATTAATACATAAGTATTATAATATTATATAATATTATAATATATATATTATCATAATGTGTTAAATTAAATATCCATGTTTTATTAAAACATTATTATAATTATATTAAAATATTATTATAATATATTAAATTAAATATGTGGTCAGTCTCGAACCCAACCAAATTAAAAAAACTGACCTAAACATAACAGATATCTATTTTGAAACAGATATCTGTTTCATTTTGATATGGATATTCATTTCGAACAAATATTCGTTTTGGTTTGGTTTTTGTTTTGACATCATGTACTTTCTACCCAAGCCTAGAAAAAGTCAAAGCAGATTTTTTGCGTTTTTGAGCAAGTTAAAAATGCTTTTGTTTTCACATCACCACTTTTTGGACCCCCATGATCTTGCACAGACCCATGAACTAAAAATGGCATGACAACTTAGTGTATATGCCCAAAGAGACACTCTGTAGTATCCCATGTAACGTGTCCACTCCCTTAAAAAACAAACCTACAATCTTAGACTCATCACTCAACCCTTAACAAGGAATAATATATGTCTCATTAATAAAAATCAATCTTCAACTACAAAATTCAAACATTACCTCTCTAAGTTCATTGCAACCCAAGCATAAGATCCATAGGAATATATTCCTTCATCATTACTATTGCTCATGTCACAACAACACAACAGATAATTAGTGCCTAAAATAGCACCGAATTTTAGTGTGTTTGAGTCCATTAATTGGGCACACCTCACAGTGCAAAAGTCAACACTAAATGGTTTGTTAATTGCGGCGCCGGATTTTGTGTCGAATTTAGTGCCCACTTTAGTGTCGGATTGTGCACTGGAAAAATGGTGCCAACAATAGCATCTCCTTTAGCACCAAGAATAGCGCTAGGAAACAACATCGGAAATAGCGCCCAATTTGGCTTCCAGTTTCACTTCCATGTCTGCTCCCATTTTTGCTCCTAGGTTTGATTCTAGTTTTGCTTCCGGATTCGCTTCCAATTTTTCTTTCAGGTTTTCTTCTGATTTTGCTTCCGGTTTTGCTTCCAATTTTGCTTCCATTTTTGCTTCTAGGTTTGCTTCTAGTTTTTCTTCTAGGTTTGCTTCCATTTTTTCTTCCATGTTTGCTTCCAGTTGTGCTTCCAATTCTGATTCTAGTTTTTCTTCTAGTTTTGCTTCCAAGTTTGCTTCCGGTTTTGCTTCCAATTTTGCTTCCAGATTTGCTTCCAGTTTTGTTTCCAGTTTTCCTTCCAAGCTTGCTTCCAATTTTTCTTCCATGTTTGCTTCCTAGTTTTTCTTCCAGTTTTGCTTCCAATTTTTCTTTCGATTTTGCTTCCAAGTTTGCTTCCTACTTTTGCTTCCAAGTTTGCTTCCTAGTTTTGCTTCCAGGTTTGCTTCCAAGTTTGCTTCCGGTTTTGCTTCCGATTTTCCTTCCAGTTTTGCTTCCAGTTTTCCTTCAATTTTCCTTCCAGTCTTGCTTCTGGTTTTGCTTCCAAGTTTTCTTTCGGGTTTGCTTCCAATTTTGCTTCCAATTTTCTTCCAATTTTGCTTCCAATTTTTCTTCCAGGTTTGCTTCCAGTTTTGCTTCCAATTTTGCTTCCAATTTTGCTTCCAGTTTTTCTTTCGGTTTTGCTTCCAAGATTTCTTTTGGTTTTCTTCTAGTTTGGCTTCCATTGTTTCTTCATTTTTTGCTTCTAAAAATGCTTCTTGTTTTTCTTCCATTTATTAATTTAATATTTTATTCCAATTTAATTAGTTAAATCATCATGCCTCTTAAATAACTCATATGATTATAGAGTAAGTAATTTTATTATTTAACTCATATAATTAAATAACAAGATAATTATTATAACATGATCATCATCTATAATTAAAACAAGTGAGTCAAATATCTATAATTTAATTAGATTTAACAACATCCATCCTGAGCAGTAAATTAAAATCATAATACGTAATAAATATTCATCCAAAAATATCGACCACTTTTAATTTATATAAATTGACAAGTCAATACTAATAAGATCATCATCATATATAACTAAAACAAGTGAAAGTCAAATATGTCAGTAGATCAATAACATGTCAAAATGATAAATGTACAAATGATATAAGTAAAAATGATAAATTATGTAACTCAAATTGATACAAATCAAGATGATACATGTCCAAATGATATAAGTGAAAATGATACATGTCAATATGATACAGCTCAATAATATGGTATTGTAGGCCGTGAAAATGATACATATGATAGTAACCATGAAAAGAGGCATCATAATGATATATCAGCAATGATCCATGGTGCCACCTATATGATCATGAATGTCACTAGGTACTACCATCAACTGCCTCATCATCATAACGATATATCAACAATGATCCTTGATGCAGTCTATATGATCATGAATGTTGTTGGGTACTACCAGCAACTACCTCATCATCATCACCATCATCATCATCATTGTTATTGGCCTCGATGTCTTTCGTATCTATGTCATCATCATCCTCTACCATGTGATCTGTACCGGAAGAGCCAATATTTTATGAATCTATATCATGATGAGGATCATCTTGATCTTCTAGAAGACCCATGTTTTGCAAAAAAAACATTTAAAATGAAAAGTTAATTTATTTCATGCAAAAAATTATTTTCCTATTATATATCTAATATTACAACATATGAGACGAAACCATAATCATATTACATAATTGGAGTGACATATTAGCTGTATTTTTTTAAAAATTTATTATGGTATGTGCACTAAAGATCATAAAAAAAATTGTTATACAATTTAACTATCAACTATAAATTCTATTACATAACCTTAAGTGTCAACCCTCTGCAAAAGAATGAGGAGATTTCAAGAAGATTGGTTGTAGGGGGCATTGGTACAGGAGATGGACATGGCTCTTCCAAGCCATCCATTGAGATGGTTTCGTACAAAAATATGGATGATATCCCCGTTTCTAGAGAGTTCGTGATTCAGGTTGATACGAAAAATGATGTTTGTTCTAGTACCCATATATGGCATCATGGTTCCATTTCATGCAGCCACCATCAAGAGTGTTACAAGCCAACAATATGGAAAGAATTCTTATATAAGGACAATTTTCAATGTTCCAGGTACTGGCTTTAATTCCAACTACATGCCAACATTGAAATTCCCTAGCAGTATTTATGTTAAGGAAATCACTCTCTACCCTAATCCCTCAACTCAACCCTTAATCCCTCAACCCAATACCCTCTTATACCCTTGATCCTAATCCCTCAACCCTAATCCATCAACCCTTAAACCCTTAAACCCAATTAAATTACTCTCTACCCTAATCCCTCAACCCTCAACCCTTAAACCCTTGACCCTCTACCCTAGTCTACCCTCAACCCTCTGCAAGTACCCTTAAACCCTAATCCCTCAACCCCTATACCCTCTACCCTATATATTGGACCCTCAACCCTAATCCTTGAACCATATACCCTCAAACCTCTACCCTCAACCTTAAACCATCAAACCTCAACCCTTAAACCCTAAACCCTTATACCCTCTACCCTCTACCCTATATATACATTGGACCCTAAACCCTAATCCTTGAACCATATACCCTCTACCCTCAACCCTAATCTCTCAACCCTAAACCCGTAAACCCTAAACCGGCCTTAAAGCTTCTACCCTCAACCCTTAATCCCTCAACCCTTAAACCCTCTACCCTCTACAAGTAACCTTAAACCCTAATCCCTCAACCCCTATAACCTCCACCCTATACATTGGACCCTCAACCCTAATCTTTGAACCATATACCCTCAACCCTCAACCCTCTACCTTAAGCCCTCAACCCTCAACCCTTAAACCCTAAAACCCTAAAACCTCACACCCTCTACCCCCTACCCTATATATAAATTGGACCCTAAACCCTAATCCTTGAACCATATACCCTCTACCCTCGACCCTAATCCCTCAACCCTAATCCCTCACCCTTAATTTGTCAACCCTTAAACCCAAGTAAATTAATCTCTACCCTAATCCCTCAACCCTCAACCCTTAATCCCTCAACCCTTAAACCCTTGACCCTCTACCCTAGTCTACCCTCAACCCTCTGCAAGTACCCTTAAACCCTAATCCATCAACCCCTATACTCTCAACCCTAATCCTTGAACCATATACCCTCAACCTTAAACCCTCAACCCTCAACCCTTAAACCCTAAACCCCTACACCCTCTACCCTGTATATACATTGGACCCTAAACCCTAATCCTTGAACCATATACCCTCTACCCTCGACTTTAATCCCTCAACCCTAATCCATAAACCCTAGTTAAACCCTTAAACCCAATAACTAAACTCTCTAACCTAATCCCTCAACCCTCAACCTTTAATCCCTCAACCCGACCTCTACCCTCAACCTTAAACCCTTAACCCTCAACCCTTAAACCCTAAATCATTACACCCTCTACCCTAGTCTACCCTATATATACATTGGACCCTAAACACTCATCCTTAAACCATATACCCTCTACCCTCAACCCTAGTCCCTCAACCCCCAACCCTTAATCCCTCAACCCTTAATTAATTGTTAAGCCTTCTACCCTCTACCCTCGACCCTAGTTAAACCCTAATCCCTCAACCCATATACCCTCTATCGACCTATACATTGGACCCTCGACCCTAGTAATCCCTCAACCCCTATAGTACCCTCTACCCTATACATTGGACCCTCAACCCTAATCCCTCAACCATATTATACCCTCAACCCTCTATCGGCCTCAACCTTAATAAACCCTCAAGCCTCAACCCTTAAACCCTCTACCCTCTATGTCCCTCTGATCTACCCTATACATTAAACCATCAACCCTCAATTCTCAACCCTCAATTCTCAACCCTCAACCCTTAATCCCTCAACCCTCAACCCTTCAACCCTAAACCCTCAACCCCTATACCCTCTACCCTCTACATTGGAACCTCAACCCTAATTAACCTTCAACCATATACCCTCAAATGTCCTAGCTATACCCTAAATCAGCCTCTACCCTCAACCCTTAACGTCCCTCAACCCTAAACCCTTAAACCCTAAATCAGCCTTAATCCTTCTACCCTCTACCCTCAACCCTAATCCCTAAACCATTAAACCCAAGTAAATTATTCTCTACCCTAATCCTTCAACCCTCAACCCTTAATCCCTCAACCCTTAAACCCTCTACCCTCAACCCTCAAGTACCCTTAAACCCTAATCCCTCAGCCCCTATACCCTCTACCCTATACATATTGGACCCTTAACCCTAATCCTTGAACCATATACCCTCAACCCTCTATCCTCAACCTTAAACCCTCAACCCTCAACCCTTAAACCCTAAACCCTTACACCCTCTACCAACTCTACCCCCTCTACCCTATACATAAAACTACCCTCAACCCTCAATTCTCAACCCTCAACCTTTAATCCATCCCTCCCTCTCTACCCTAATCCCTCAACCCTATACTCTCAACCCAATACCCTAAACCCTAAACTATTAAACCCTCTAATATGTCCCTCTTATAACCTCAACCCAATACCCTCTACCCTATTCAGCCCTAAAACCTCAACCCTAATCCCTCAACCCTCAACAATACCTCAACCCTTAAACCCTTAAGTACCCTCTACCCTCTACCCTCTACCCTAAAGTACCCTTAAACCCTAATCCCTCAACCCCTATACCCTCTACCCTATACATTGGACCCTCAACCCTAATCCTTGAACCATATACCCTCAACCCTCAACCCTCAACCCTCAACCCTCAACCCTCAACCCTATAAATTAAACTACCCTTAACCCTCACTTCTCAACCCTCAACCCTTAATCCCTCAACCCTCAACCCTTAATCTGCACAAAGTATTGTGGTAAAGGCAAAATTTGCTTTGTTTATGATTATCTAGAGGAATAAATGGGTATATACAAAGGGAATGCTAGTGACAATATGGATCTTTTCACACAAATTGTTGCATTTTATATTAAATACAATGAAAAATCAAAGGCAGTAGATCTTTTGATGCAAGTGAAATGTAGGCAAGCAATTGAAGGCTAGTGAATATTGGGAAAGGAATTTTTGTTCTAACACCCTTAATCCTTGCTAGATCAAAACAATTGGGCGCTAAATTAGGTGCTAAAGAAGGCACTAAATTAGGTGCTAAAATAGGCTCTAAAGTAGGTGCTAAAATAGGTGTTACATTAGGTGCTAAATTAGGTGCTAAAATAGGTGTTACATCAGGTGCTAATATGGGCGCTAACATAGACGTTAATCTGGTTGCTAATTTAGGCATTAATCTAGTCATTACCATAGGCGCTAATTTAGGTGCTAATCTTGGCGTTAATTTCAGTGTCAATATGGGTGCTACACTGGGTGTTAATTTCGACGTCAATATGGGTGCTACACTAGGCATTAATTTTGGTGCTAATTCCAGCACTAATTTGGGCCTGAATTAGTGCTTGCTTGTCGTGGTTGGCACAAAAAATGCCAAAAATAGCGCCATCTCAAAAAATAGCACCGACTTTTCCAAAAAATTGGAGAAAAATACATTAAAACAATGGGTGGAAGCAAAAAAGGGAGCTAATCACAAGGATTTATTTTAGTGTGTGGGAACATTTGGGATGTCAAAGCTCTCCGATACCTCTCCTCCTTTTGGCATCACTATAATCACTTTTGTTCCCTTATCCTCAACTGTTAAGATCACTTCATTCATTTGTCTCTCATGACCTTTCATACTTTCCATGTTCCTCATAACCACCACCTACTACCCACAAGGTGATTCACCCTTTGTACTTTTTGAATTTGGTAGTCTCATCACACCTCCATTGTTCATTAGAACGATAACTTGTTGCATACAAGACAACTTATCTTCCTCACTCTTTGATGTCAATTTTATTACTATAAATCCACTAGCACATTCTACACTACCACTCCTATCATAGATTACCTCACAATCAATAGTTCAATCTACACAAGCAAACATTTATCTTTTCTTTCTTTAACACACCACAACTCTTATGTCTATTTTCTTAAGTTATTTATTTGGGATAGTATTCCCTACATCATCTCTACTAGCTTTCCCTTACTCTATTCCCTTTTCTTCTCTAGGACTCTTTATGAATTGGGAAACTAGAACTCTACCTCTAATGATCATTCATCTACTTTGCATCTTGTGAACAAGTCACACCAAGTTACCTCTCAATTTATTTCATCCGCTAGATGTATTTCACTCCTATAAATAGCCTTCACCTCGACA
This sequence comes from Sequoiadendron giganteum, assembly GCA_007115665.2. Taxonomy (NCBI): domain Eukaryota; kingdom Viridiplantae; phylum Streptophyta; class Pinopsida; order Cupressales; family Cupressaceae; genus Sequoiadendron; species Sequoiadendron giganteum. Next base: position 333,532,675 of record CM021106.1, on the reverse strand, counting down.
CTTCTATTTTCTCACCCCTCTCACAATTCACTCTTACAAGTACCAAGCCTTCTCTAAGATCTTTGTGTATATTGCCTCATGATTCAACGGATCTATATGCTTGCCTATCTCCTTGTGGATTGCCTCATAATTGGTGATCATGTCTACTTAAACTCCGCTTGTAGATTGTCTCACAATTGGTGATTACATATACTTGACTCTCCTTATATATTCCCTCTCAATTAGTAGCTCTATCTATTGGAACTATAATAATCCATGTAGGGTGTTAGTTAAAATCCATACATAAAATAAATTACAATCACTCAAAAATTCTAACTCTTTCTTATCACTAAGATCTCAAGGTTGGCAAGGTGAGAGCATAAAGAGGTAGAATGAAGAAAAATTAAAAAATTAAAAAATATATTAGTGGCTACCAGGCCAATTTACAATCAATGTATAAATGCAAAGTCGCCAATAGATTACAAGTGGATTCTAATCAATCCAAAATGATTGACTGCATGTAGATTTGCTCAATGCCAAAATGGGCTAACATATCAACACTAAATTGGTAGGCAATTAAATGTAATGGGTCTAGTGATGAACTAAGACCTCTTTACAATTAAAATGGGATTTGGTGGTGAACTGTCCAAGATCTACAATAATCTAAAATAGAACTATTGGTAGTAAATCATCTAGTAATACAATGAAAATCAAAGTGAGAAGTTCTAGAATATTTGATTGCAATAATTTCTTAAGTTTATAATAACAACTAAAATCACTAATGATGTCTCAACTGAAGATATGAATTTCATATAATGGTTGGCTAGTGATAAATATAATAATAATATCATGCAGATCCAAAAATATCACATATATGATTGATTTTTGTAAACTCCAAGATGGTATGATTGAGTCTTACAGAAAAATAGATAGAAATGGATTATTCAATTAGCTAGTAATGACTGGAATTTCTTGTAGCCAACAATTCAAAATTTAATCATCAAAATCAACACCAAAAAAAATAGATTGAAGCCAATACATAAAATTATTTTATTTTGTTAAAGTATGGTCTGATCTAAGAATAAGGACTATGTCAAAATGACTTAGAACAATGCTAACAAATCTACAAGAACACCTTAGAATAGCAACAAAACATGTGAAATGGTATAGAAATTTTAGAACTATATGGCAATGATATTGTAGGAAATCAACTTATATGACCCTACAAATTTAGTATGGCCAACATAATATGGAAAATATATGCAGCAATCACCTTTTTTATCAATTAGAAATCAACACAAAAATACCCAAAAAGAAAGCCTTCAGCCATTAATATTTCACTATGCAGTTTTACGGTCTGCTCTATGTGGTACAACCTGCAATAATAAATATAATTTGATAGACCAAACCTTCAATTGGTATGGCCTAAAAAACAATTGATGCAAAGAGAACAATAGAAAAAAAAATGCACAGCAAGGAGTTCTTAAGACCACCAATCTTAAGACCACCCATATTCTCATACTTAAACTTGTATGGCTTATAAATAACCCTGTCATTTTCCTTGCATATCACGACTAGCTAAAACTCATAAAATGAGTTATAATATTCATTGACATCAAACCCAACAGATACAAATAACTAACTGAAACACCACAAACCCATAGCCAAAATCTGAAAGCAAATAATTAAAAACATTGGAAAGTTCACACCCAAAATTGAAAGTTGGAAGCCTTTAAATCTTCTCAATTAAACTGTGATCTTTGTGTGAAAAAACACTAAAAATTATGAGGATTCTATCTTTGAAACTTGGGGTTTTGTTCTTGAGAATAGAAAAAAAGCATGTAGTCTTTTTGGAAAACATTTCTTATAAATTTGTTTAAAAAAATAATTTATTTTTCTTTTTGAATTGATTTTCTTCAAAATTATAAATTATAATTTAAATTTAATCATTTATAACATCTTTTTAGATAATTAAATATAAATTGTCTTTTAGTTATTAAATTTTTTTACAATTTTAATATTTAATTATTTAATTAATTTTTTTCTTTTAATCATTTCATTAATCTAAGAGAAAAATATAAAAAGTTAGGTTAAAGGTCAACTACAAACTTACATTCAAAAAAAGGGGACATGACTAGCACCTTCCTTGTTGCACATTACCTCTCAATCAATTGTTTTATTTGCACAACTACACAAGTTACTTCTTTGGTATCTTTCAATGTTGACTACCTCACCTCCAACACTCTATCAACAACCTTAATAGCATAAATGCCTTCTAGCCAACTACCTTAGCGTTAGAAGATACCTTCATTTCCTCTCTTCTTGTCTTCAAAATTGCAAACCATGCTCTAATACAATTTGATGTAGTCATGGATGGAGGATCTAATGAAAGACAATCAAACCATGCAACATTAACACATATTTATTCACACAAACAAAAAATTCAAACACAACAAAATAGAGAAACAATGTATTTTATTTATCAATAATAATTACATCAAGCCATTTGGCATTACAATTAAGCTTGAATGCTTGAAGCACAATCATAAATATCAAAGATATTCAAATATCAGTTACAAACTCAAAATGAGACTTGTATAAGACTCATACATGAAATACCAATTCATTATGCAATATGAACTCTACCACCAGCCTTTTATCTTCTTTATACACCTCGAGCAATACACCTACATATAAATACCAATGTGCCATTGAACTTCTAATCATTCACCTCAATATTTTGTTGCTCAAATTAAATCTTGATTCTAGCCTTCTTGGCTTGATTCCTCTCTTTTTTCTCTATTCCATGCTCCCACAAAATGAGCCTAAACCCTTTGTTTATATAGGCAATCTCAAAGGAAAACCCCTTCCCAAAGAAAAAAACTTACTAACATAATCCCCACACAAATTAGGATGACCTTCAAATGCATTTACAATATACAACCACTTTACATCATCCCAGGACATAAGAAATAAATAAATCTTTTAGCACATAGAAAAAAAATTTTGCTTAAAATCAACATATCCCCAATAGATGACCCCTTCATTTCCATTATTTACTCATAATATATATCAATGATAATTATGAGGTTGTATGAATTTTTAAGGCGCCTTTGTAAGAAGGAAAATAAGTTGACAATGAATTTCCATTATATAAGACCTATCTTATTATGACTATTCAACAAGCTAGATGTTTTAAATTCTTTTACAATTACAAAAAGAATTACTTGAGGATGAGAGTAATATTTATTTATTTTAAATGTAAATCTAAATATATAATTTTAACAACAATAATAAGACAATAAATAAGATTTATAAAATATGGAGAGAAATGAAAAAAAAAATTCAATGACCAATTCATTATACATCCTTGAAATTACAATCATATCTTCTATAATGAAAATAGCAAACAAAATAAATATAAAATAATTCTATATACCATAAACAATTTAGAAATTCAACCAAAGGAATCAAATACTTGTGCAGCCATAAAATTGTGTACATTTATAGTTAATAATAACCAATAGTCAATATTGCACTCTTCCTTACTTTATTGCATAGGACAAGCAAATCTAGAGATGAACGCACAATAGAATTAGAAATTTTTCTCTAAAAGTTATTCATGTAGTTTTCTAAAAAACACAAAAAATCCTCATAAATGAGAAATAGAAAAATGAATCTCTAGCAATTTCTCATACAACTGCAAAAATAAACATACAACCTTCTTAAGTATCTAAAAGACTTCATTTTAAAGATAGAACAACTCAACTTTATCATTAGAAGAATGAAGGAGAATGAAGACTTCCAATTTGAAGTCGAAATTTAGAAATGTGTGAATTAGAAAGTGTGTTTTGAATGTTCTTCTTATAGTTTTCTAAGTGAGAAATGAAAAAATGAATCTCCCACAGTTTCTCATATGTAACTATCAAAATAAATATACAATCCTTCCTAAGTAGCTAAAATACTTTATTTAAAAGTTAGAACATCTCAATTTTATCATTAGAAAAATGAAGGAGAATGAAAACTTATAATTTACAGTTGAAAACTAAAAATGTGTATGAATTAGAAGGCTTGTTCTAAAAGTTCATATAGTTTTCTAAATGAGAAATGCAAAAATGAATCTTCCACAATTTCTCATATTACTACAAAAATAAATATACAATCCTTCTTAAGTAGCTAAAAGACTTAATTTTAAAGATAGAACATTTCAACTTTATCATTAGAAGAATGGAGGAGAATGAATACTTTCAATTTGAAGTTGATAATTGGAAATGTGTGTGAATTAGAAAGCTTTCTCTAAAAATTAAATAAGAAATTGAAAAATGAATCTCTCGCAATTTCTCATGCAACTATAAAAATAAACATAAAAACTGTCTTTAAAGTGGTTGAAAGACTTCTTTGCAACTTTATCATTAGAAGAATGAAGGAGAATCAACATTTTCAATTTTCCTTAATTTGATGTTTGAAGTTGAAAATTGGAAATGTGTGTAACTCAAATCCAACCCCTTATATTAGCTTCTTGTTTGCACAAATCAACCACCAATGCAATCATATCAACTCTTTGCATAAGAAAGTTTAGCTTATTTGAAGAGAAAGTGAAGAACCAAGTAGAGTGAGCAAAGATCATAGGCGATTTTTAATGTGCTAGTTGAAAATTGGGGTAGGAAATGATCAATTTTTTCTAATTGTCACCCTAATATCCACCTAACAAATGGTTTGTGAGAAAACCATTAGTAGGTGGATATGAAAAGGACTTGCTATTACCTTGTTTGAAAAAAATTATGCTAGAGCACTCTTGTATACAATTGGAAAAACTTGTCCTTGACCATTCATCATGATGTATGTACTTGAAAAGGCTTTGTCCTAGACCATTCATGATATTTTTGTATGTGTTTTAAAATATTTGTGTTCTTAACCATGTAGCGTCGTAATTGTCACCCTTCCCAATTTCACACTATGTTTTACTACCCCTTAAGCAATTGGACTTAGCTATACACCTAATGTCTCAAATAATACATTTTGTGGCCTATTTAAACATTTACCGACAAATTACATGTAGAAAACCAATGCATACATTTAATATTTTTCCCTTGACATCTTAGATCTCGCAAAATAGGGTTGGGACATAGTCGCCTATGGTGACTTGGTCCCCCTATTTTTCCTCCAAATTTTTATGTCGTAGGTGGCATGTTATTAGTTTAATTTCAAATATCCAATGTCGACTATTGGGATTTAATTTGTGGTAAATTAGAATAATTGCATCTAAATGTCTAGTCATTTCATCATTTGAAAACTGAGAAAATTGAGCAAGAATTATGAATCAAGAGCATTATCAAGAAACTATTGTCAAGTCAAGAGAAGTCAAGAGTATATTTATTGCAATGATTCAATATCAAAGTATCATGTCAAATTATACATGTGATTTTGTTCATATTTATGTTTTCATTATGTTTGTGAGATCTAACCCTTGTAGATCTTCAAGAAAATCAGGTAAGCAACAATCAAGCCTTGAGGATATGTGCATGACTTTAGTCCTTCAAGGAAGCCATTTTTGGTTGGTGAGTTGTATTACATTGTTGATTCATCATTCATTTATAATTTATCCTCTATCCCTCAAAAGGATAAGCTCTCTTTCATTCACATTGTCATTGTGGAGGTGGAAACACCAATATGGGGTTTGACTGAGGCAAGCCCCTATATGGAACAACCCTCCCTCTCTCTTTGAATGTGCAGGTTTTAGATCTGAAGAAGATTGAGAGAAGTTTGAAGGTCAATTATTCATTGTTGCATTCAAACCCTACAACTTGAAAAAAAATAGAAACTTAGTTATCTTGGCACCTGAAAATGATCTGACAGTGAGACACAGAGGAAAAGAAGGCTCTAATTTGGCTCCAAAGGATTGTGAAAATAAATCTGAAATTCAGTTACAAGGACATTGTCACCCTAGGCAACTTATTCCTCCATTTTCAGCCCCAAATTTTTATCACAGGTGCATAGAACTCTACTTAGTTTGTTTTCAAAGTTTGAGTTTATCTGTGACTTTCCAAATCTATTGTTTTTACATCAGAATAGTTGTTTGCATCTTTAGCCTAGTCAAATCATTGCATTTCATTCCAAAATCCCTTCCAAGTTTGGTCAAGGGTGGGTTGACTCACCTTTTAAGTTGTAAGTCAATATTATACCTTGTCCAAATCCATCAAACCCTCGCTACCTCAAATCTTAAATGAAATGTTGTTGAAAAGTACCTTGAAAACCTAGTTGAAGTCCTAGGGTTTCACTTTTCTTACATATCATTTTGGCAAACCTGACATATTAAAATTATAAACCTTTTGAAATATGAAGCAATTCATCCTAGATCTAGGTTTAACATTGCATTGTTAATGTTTAGGCATTCATTTTTGCATCATAAAAGGCATAAAAAATTGCATATCATATTACATCATAGGTTGCAATAGGGTTGATTTCAATCATCATAGGTCAAATCTACATTCCAATTATATTTATAATCTGCATTAGGTCACTTAAATCTGAAATCAAAACATGAAATTGTTCATTGCATTCATTTAGGAATCTTGCATATAGCTCAAAAAATTTAAAAAATTGCATTGTTTTGTTTCAAAAAGGCATCAACATCATCATTTTCAGATTTTGGCATATTAGAATCAGTCAATTGTTGCATCTTATATTTGGAAATTGTATTTATAATTGTCTTTTGTTGCTTGAACAATTTGCAATTTTTTGCACACTTTCATTCTTGCATTACATGATCATAAATTGGGTAAATTCTGCAAATATATTCACTATCACACCTGTACACACACAGAAGCAGGAACCCTAAACAATATCACAAACAAAAAAAATTGAAATTTACAAAAAACTATGCAAGCCTTAGTTTCCCTGGGTGCCCTTGTCCATTCATTTTGAGATAAAAAAAAAATTGTACAAATCCATGTGTGTATCCCTTGTTCAGATCTAGTTTTTGTTTTGCAATTTCATTTCAGACCTATCTATTTTTTCTCATTTAATCCATATGGAAAGTAACAACATGTTTCCTTTTCAAAGATATGTGGTTTTTATATGGTAACACATGGCTTGTATAATTATAATCTTTCTACTTATGAGCACAATCTAAGGAAATGAAACGAAAACATTGACAATCATGTTAGTTCTTCTCCCAATACCTCTCCTACTTGTGAGAATGTTTTGGTGCAAGAGTATGCAATCACGGAAAATCATGACAATCATAGTTCTTCTCTAATACCTCGCCTACTTGTGAAGAAGTTATCTTGGTGTTAGAGGATCCAATCATTGAGCGCCATGAGAATCTTGTTTATTTCTCTCCCAATACTTCTCCCACTTGCAAAGATATTGTGGCACAAGAGAATGACATCGTTGATAAAATTTTTTCAAAAGACAGTAATATGGATTGCATAGATGAAGATGCTAAGGTGACATTAGATCCCCCCTCAATAGAAGATTATCAACAAATAGTTAACTCAGCTAAAGTTGTGAATGCACAATTGACTATTAGGTCTCGTTTAGATATTGGACCTCATAAAACTCTTGTTGAGGGTGCATTTTGTAAGTGTGAATAAGTAAACAAAGTAAAAACACTTCTTAATGAAACATTGTATCAAAGATTTAGCAAAGAAACTAATCTAAAGCAAGAAATCTACTTAAAGTGTTTCATTGTTTCCTATCTTTAAATATTTATTAAGCTACAGTGCTCTCAGATTTAAATGAAACACTATAACTGTTAAAATGACAATCTAAAGAACGGAGTGATGTTGAATGCAATGATGTGATGCTATATGATAATATCTAAATGATAAAAGAACTACTGTAACATGAATTGACATGAAAATTGATGAATGAAGCTACAGGATGCAGCCATGATTATGATTCTAAAATGCTATGATGCTTGAATTGCTTGATGATTTCCCACAGAGTAAGATTGCATAAACTTTGATATTTTAGGATCCTTTATTTTTTGAATGAAGTTGTATTTATAGATTTCCTGGCAGCAGCTTTGCATAGGGGCAGCAAAGTAGAGGCTTGGATTCAATCTGGAGGATTGAATGGTGAGAGATGGAGGAGATTGAGAAGATTTTGGGAATTGTCCCTACCCATGAAAACACCAGGAAAGAAGGTAGGAAGGATTGATGGAAGAGGATTGAGAGATGGATTTCCAATTTGTCCCCAATTTGTCTCCAATTTGACTCCAAATCTTCCCGTGAAGATTGAATCAATTAATTTTGACATAAATTAGACATAAGATATCTAATTTGATTTTGAGTAAATATAGAGGATTATTTTTTATTGTTTAATTTAAATAATTTGATTTATTTAAATTAGCAAAAGGGGAATAAATAATTTAATAAAACAAACTATAGAAGTTGTTTATTAAATTAAAATAGAAGAATATGGTAATTAATCAATAAAGTGTTTGATTTTTATTTAATTAATTTAGCCGATGTGATAGAATAAAATAGGGAAATTGATAATTAAATCAAACAAAGTATTTAATTTTGTTTATTTAATTAAGATGAGATAATAGTAGAATTAGAAGAATTTAAATAAGAATTTAAACGTGAACTATATAAATAAATATTTCTATTTATTCAATAGTAGAGGAATTTAGGATAATTAATCAAATAAATTGTATTTAATTAAGCGGATTCTCCAGACCAATTTTAGGTGTATACATTTTTCCCCTCTTTGAAGTGACGTGTTTACACATTGCTTCAAAGAAAATTTTGCTGCTACTGCCAGTATCGACGAAAAAAATTTAGTATTCCCCAGACATGCCCTAGATATTGATTTTCAGATGATTGATGATAATATGCCCCCTCGGGAGATAAATTAATGATTTTATGATTTTTTGGATTTTTCAAAAAAATTGAATTTTCATGATGATTTGATGATGATATGTCAAAGATTCAATGAAATATTTTATCTCCCGATATTGATGAAGAAATTTTTGTCCACGGATGAATTTCAATTAATTTCCCCAAATAAAATTAATTAAAAAAAAAAACCCATCAAAAATCCCTTTTGAAAAACTTATATAAAGTCAAAATGTCCTTTTCACACTCATTTGTGCTTTTTGACTTTTCAAAACCTAGTGAGAGAGACATTTGAGCCACATGGAGCAAGATGTCGATCCCCTACCACACCCACCGGTTAGAGCATGTGCGACGTCACCAGCACCCTGCCACCTATGGACCTCCGGTACGTACCCATAATCCACCTCGTATTTTGTGCATTTTAATTTTTGTGTCATTTGGCTTGTTTCCATTTTTTTTTAGTTTTAGTGCATCAATTTTGCACTTTGCACTCCAGTGTAGTGCTCCTAGGATCTGTTTTAGCGCTTTCGTTAATTTCTTTCGCGCTTTTGTAGGATAGTTTAGTGCTTTGAAAAGTTAGTGCTTAGATAGGTTAATTTAGCACTTAGATGTTCGAGTTTAGTGCCTAGAAATTTTTAGCGCATTGATGATATATTTCAACGCTTTGACATTCTGAAATAGTGCTCTAAGTAAAGTAGCACTTTGATAGACTGTTATAGTGCATCGGTTTGATTAAATAGTGCTTCGGGTAATTTAGCGCTTTGGTTGCCTGTTATAGCGCATCGAAGTGTTGAAATAGTGCTTCTAGTTTTTTAGCGCTAGGGTGCCTATTTTAGCGCATCCAAATGATGAAATAGTGCTTTTGATTTTTTAGCGTTTTGGATGCTTGTTTTAGCACATCCAAGTCAGATTTGCAGATTTGACACTTTTTAACCTTGATTTCATCAATTTCGATCATATCCATTCTTTGGTTTGGTATAATTTGATAATCCAAATACCCTGATGATTGATTCCGATGATAGATAAGACTTACTCTCATGATAGGTGAGAAATAATCCCATTTGTGATGATCCTCATGATAGGTGAGGAATGATTTCATCTGTAATGAACCTCATGATAGGTGAGGTTAGATGATGTTTGTGATGAACCTCATGATAGGTGAGGTTTGACGATGTTTATTCATGAATTTTGATCAAAAATTCATACCAAAATTTGATTGGATTGGATAGTACATGACTTGTGATATTTGACATAGTGCACTGATTTTTAAACCTTTTATGATGATAGGAGTGCCTGGGTAACCTCCAGATGCGAGAGCGATTTCCCTAGACTTCTGATTTGATTTTGATTTGACTCCTGATGAGATTCAGATCATCTCCCGATGTGGTCTTTCCTCTCTCCTTGACATGCCCCAGATTAGATTAATCGAGGTCTCCTCACAGCATTAGCCGAGCAGTGGCACAGCGATCATAATACCTTCCACCTACCCACCGGCGAGATGACAGTCACCCTAGAGGTGTGTGGCAGATATTACGGATACCATTTATGGGGGAGATTGTAGTTTATGATTCACATGAGGCTGGTGGGAGAGATGCACTCCACAAAGTTTTTCAGGATAATCATATTGTAGGATTGTGTGTTCGGTGGCGGACGATGGCTGATGCCTATGCTACTTTATCGACAGTGCTTGTTGGATTCATTGGAGGCTTCCTTTGTCCTAATCGCAAATCAAAGGGATTCCCTCTTGGGTGGGGCCGCATTCTTGAGAGCATGGTCGTGCATGGGACCAGATACGCATGGGGGATGTGCATGCTATCCCACCTTTATCATGATCTACATTCAGTGGTTTACTTGGGAGGACGCAGTTTATCAAAAGGGGTCACTTTGCTACAAGTTTGGGCATGGGAGAATTTTTCCATTGTGCAACCATTGCCAACATGAGATAGACATGCAAGCAGGCCATATGTCTTTCGTTACAGAGGTCGACTTACCCAATCTAGGATGGGTAAGTTGGAGCATCGGAGGCGTGTTTTGGATTACCTAGAGAGTGTCACATGGCATCCTTATCTAGATTGCGAGCAATGGGAGGAGGAGGATGTAGTGCTCAAGTTTTTGTGTGATTCCATGTATCTGATTAGTAAGACCTATTTTATCTTAGAGAGATTTTTACTGTGATGGGTCTATAGACAGTACGGTATTGTTCAATGCATGCCTCAGGGGGTTACTCATTATGCCCGACGGCAGAGTGATACAATAGATTGGGGGCCGTGCTTGTCATATGATACATTAGTGGAGGGATACCAGGCTCTGCAATCGTCAGCTTGGGATATGCATCGAGATATTGCAGAGGCACCAGTGACTGTAGAGTATGCCCAATTTTTGGCCTTACATCCATGTCCTTGGATCACCATTCCATATGAGCCAGCACCATTACCTGTCAAGGAGGATGTTGTGGAGGATCCAACCATAGCTGTTGAGGGTGAGGAGGATAGTGGAGATGACAATTAGATGAGTGGCAGTGATGGGAGCAGCAGTGATGATGGTGACGATGGTGGTGGCGGTTGCAGAGGGGTTGGGCCAGGCAGTGTAGGTCCATCTTCGAGTAGGCCTCATAAGAGCTAAGTAGTGGAGATGCCTTATGTAGATCAGCAGAGACAGATTGCCAGCTTACAGGTGCAGGTATAGACTCTACAGGGTCAGCTAGTTTAGGCACAGGGTTTACTTGTGCAGACATAGACACAGTTGCATACCCAGGCATAGGCTCATGCACAGGCTTTGGCACAGGTTCAGGGACAGTTGGCAGTTGTTCAAACACAGGTTGGTACTTTGACAGTTGAGAGAGACAGTGCCAGACAGGTTGCAGAGAGGGCACAAGGGACTGTTGAGACTTTACAGAGGATAGTGGATGGTACCTTTGTTGTTGACTATATGAGGGAGGTTCTTCGTGTTGGTTGAGAGGTAGAGTTTTGCAAGGGCTGATATCATGATGCAGTTCCTGCTGAGCGCAAAGTGAGCTATGCCCCTTCTAGATCTGGTAGGACACATACCCGGACAATTAGCAAGGGTGTGATGCAGCCTCCTCGGAGCAATCCGAGAGACCCGAGAGATCCTGGGACTTCTGGTGGGGGAGGTATTGGTCCTGCGATGCCTGCACCATCTAGTAGTAGCAGATCCTAGCTACCGCTATATGATTTTGAGACATAATTTTTGAGACATGATGTACACTTCGAGTCAGCCAGTTTTGACGATGTATCTCTTCTATTTCAGACTTCATTGTATAGTTGACATTGATGATTTATATGATATGCAGTTGATTTCTATTGTTCTATGATGTTCTATTATGATTCTATGATGGATGCATATATTTTAATGTGCTATATATCATGTGATGATTCTATGATGAATGCATATATTTTATGTTATGTGATTATTCTAATTTAAATGCTTATGTATGAACATGTGATGTTTGGATGTAGGATGTTCTAAATTTATGATGTATGGGTTGAAATTTATCAAATGCATATGATAATAATGTAATAAATGATATGATGTAATGGACATGCTGGTGATAAATGTATGATAATAATAGAATGCAAATAGATGACATATTTATGAGACGAATGAACTGACATAATTTATTTACTTATGATATGATGAATGCACAACTATTTGATGTTAAATGTATGAATGATGAGATGATAAATGCTTTGCAATGTATGTAAATGAAAATATGATGCACCTATATGTTTTTGATGAATTTTTGGTTTATTTCAAGTATACTCCATCATATTTGTAGAAAAGATAATCATCAATTTGAATCCTTTATGTAACAACTACTCTATAGATGTAGAATTTATTATGAATGAAGTCTAATTTTATCATGCAACTATATGCAGACTATTGAAATTTTAATAGTACTTTTGTGCTTGGTATCATCATAGAGCTTTTTAGGATGTTGAAAGTGAGTACAAGCATCAATGGTATATGTTAGACCAGTAACGACCTGAGTACTACTTTCATGATTTTTGATATTGCAAGCGAACACAAGTATCTAGGTATAATTGAACAGAGATGACCTAAGAATTTCTTGCATGATCAGGCAGAGATTAATCATTTTAGTGTGTGAATTTTGAATGTCATCGATGATACATTTGTATAGCACATCCCCCGACAATTCACACATTTATATGATTAACATACATACAACAGACAATAAAAATACCATTCTTCTTCCTTGTTTCTCTAGTTTATTACATCATTGAGTTACTCCAAAGAAATGATAACAATTAATCAAAATACAACTTATCCACCTTTTACTTATCCTAGGGGCCTCGAGGGCTGATCAAAGATTAGCCTTGCCTACGTTACACATGCAGAGACCACGTAGTTCGACTGACATAGACTCGCGTTTTTTTTTTATTTTGCATTTTTGAGACTGACCTTTTTGACTTGTTTTTTGGATTTTCCGATATGATATGGATGTTTGATGTGTTTCCGATGGTGATTGATGTTGCACTTCGATCATTGTTTTTGTTTTATTTGTTGATGTTTCATTTCCCCTAGTGAGATTCAAATGTTTCCCCCAAGCTAGAGTGAGACATGACCATGTGAAATGATATGATAATGGATGCAATGATGGAAAGACTAATGATCCGAATATGTATCAAAATAGATGGAAAATTTGGTTTAGAATCACATACGACACTTGTTTCCAGGTTTTCACCATATGTTTTGATTGCACTTTTGTTTTGTATTTTCTCTTTTCTCATTTTTCTTTTGTATTTTCTGTATTTTTTATTAAAGAAATTGTATTTTTTTGCATTTTTTGTTACCAAGACGCCTGTTTGCCGGGTTTTCATCAAGGCAATCATTTTTAGGATTTCCAACCATGCACTAGGTGATTCAAGTATAGAAATTTCTAAGATGGATATTGTTGATAGGTTCATCAAACAAATCCCCCTCTAATGTTGATAGTTGATAGGCTCCTGATCTGTACACTGATATGATGACAAAGGGACCTAGCCAGTTAGGTTCAAACTTCCCTTTCTTTTCTCTGTCCTACTAATTTCTAGGGTTTTCTTTTGGGACCAAATCGCCAACCTGAAAGACCCTAGTTTTTACGCTATGATTGTAACTCCTTGATATTCTTTGTTGGTATGTCGTGAGATGATTGATAGCTTGTTGACGGTGCTCATCCAACAGTTCCAATTCTTGAAGCCTAGATACTCTATAGTCCTCATCTGAAATGATTCATTGTAGTGACACACGGAGTGATGGAATCTCTACTTCAATGGGTAGTATGGCCTTTGATCCATATACCAAGGCATATGGTGTAGCTCATATCGGTGTTCTGATGTTGGTTTTGTAGGCCCATAGTATCGAATTAAGCTGAACATGCCAATCACATCCAACATCGTTAACCGTTTTCTTGAGTATTTTGAGAATTGTCTTATTAGAGGCCTCTGCTTGGCCATTTCCTTGAGGATAATACGGTGTTGAGAAACGATGTTGGATATGGAATTTATCACACAATTCCTAGACATCTTGGTTTTTGAATGGTCGTCCATTATCAGTGATAATAGATTGAGGTATGCCATACCGAAAAATTATGTAATTCAATATGAATGATGAGAACTATTTTCCAGCGATAGTTGTGAGAGGAACTGCTTCTATCCATTTTGTAAAGTATTATGTTGTTGTGATTATGAACTTGTGTCCATTGGATGAAGAGGGATTTATCTTTCCTACCAAATCTAGTCCCCATTGACAAAAGGGCCATGTTGATGTGAATGGATGCAATTCTTGAGCTAGTGCATGGATCAGATTACTATGAATCTGATACTTTTGGCACTTCTTTACAAACTGATAAGACTCTTTCTCCATACATGGCCAATAATACCCTAAATGAAGGAGTTTCTTTGCCAGAGTTATACCACTAGAATGAGTGCCACAAATACCTTCATGAACCTCACGTAAGGCCATCTCAGATTCATTATGTTCTAAACATTGGAGTAAGGTACCATTTAGACCTCGACGATAAAGGATTTCGACGATTAAAATATGTCGAGCGGATTGGCAGATGAAGTTGCATTTCTAGTTCCTAGAAAGATCGAGAGGGAGGATGTTGTATTTTAGGTAAGCATAGGTTTCTCATAGACAGAGGATTCAATGGTATCTAAATGGCATATGGTACGAGATTCTGAACTATTATAAGAAGGAAAAGATACTTTTTCTACCATAAACTCATAGCGACCGCATTTCTCTAGCAATTGTAAGAGTGAAGCAATTGTCGCCATAGCATCTACCGCTTTGTTCTCTGCCCTTGGAATTTGATCAAATTTGATATTGACAAAAAATTGTTTTAGATCATCTATTTGCTGCTTATAGGGCATCAACTTTTCATCTTTTGTCTGATATTCATCATTTACTTGATAAATGACTAGTTGAGAATCCCCATAGACCTGTAATTTTGTGATCTTCCATTCAATTGCGACTTTGACCCCAATGATTAATGCCTCATATTCTGCCACATTATTGGTACATTGAAACATCAGTCTATAAGATTTTGAGATGGTGTGTCCTTGAGGTGTGATGAACAAGATCCCCGCTCCAGATCCTCATTATGTATATGATCCATCAAAGTACAGTATCCATTGTTGTGGTGTCACTGTAAGAATGCCTGCATCAGGAAATTCCATTTTCATAGGTCGATCATCTGGTAAAGGAGCTTCAGCCAATTGTCCGACGATTGCTTGACCCTTGATGGCTTTTCTTTCCACATATTGAATATCAAATTCACTTAAAATCATGAACCATTTGGCCAGTCTACCTGTTAAGGCAGCCTTACTAAGTAGATATTTTAAGGGGTCAATTTTTTCTATGAGCCTAATTGTGTGAGTCAACATGGAATGCCGCAAATTTTGGGTAGAAAATACTACCGCCAAGCAAGATTTCTCAATGAAAGTGTATTTTATTTCATAGGCATTCAAAGTTCTGCTGATGTAGTAAATGGCTTGTTCCCTTCCTTCATGATCTTCTTGTGCCAATAGTGCTCCTAAAGAAATATCTATTGTTGCAATTTACAGTATTAAAGATCTTCCTTCTGTAGGTGGAATGAGAATAGGCGATGACATCAAATATTTCTTTATTTGGTTGAAGGTTGTTTCATACCCTTGATCCCATTTGAATACAATATTTTTATGCAATAGATGATTGAATGGGTGAATTTTGTCTGCCAGCTGAGAGATAAATCTCTTGATTGATTAGAGCCTTCCTTGTAGTGATCTGAGTTGACTGATGTTTTTGGGTGGTGGCATTTCCATTATTTCCCTTACTTTCACTAGATCTACTTCAATGCCCTTTACCGAGACTATGTATCCTAAGAGTTTTGTTGATGTGACCGCAAAGACACATTTATTAGGGTTTATTCTGACATTGAACTTTTCTAGCCTTGTGAAGATTTTGCTCAGGATATCCAAATGTCCTTCCCTGGAATAAGATTTAGCCAAAATATCATCTACATAGTCCTCCATAAAGGTGTGCATCATATCATAAAATATTGTGGTCATTGCTCTTTGATAAGTTTCCCTTGCATTTTTCAAACCAAACGGCATGACATTCCAGTAGAAGGTTCCCCATGGACATGTAAATGTAGTTTTCTCCTGATCTTCTGAAGCTATCGTAATTTGGTTGTATCCAAAGAAACCATCCATTATTGACAACATGGCATGCCCTGTTGTTAAGTCTACAATGATGTCTATATTAGGCAAGGGGAAATCATCCTTGGGGCATGCCCTATTCAGGTTCCTGAAATCTATACATATTCTGATACTATTGTTCAACTTTGAGATAGGTACAATATTTGATATCCATTCGGCATAATCAATAGACCTAATGAATCCAACATCTAATAATTTCTTTAGCTCAGCCTTTACCATTAATGCGATATGGGGATGCATTTCTCTCAATTTTTGTTTTACATGCTTGATTCCAGTAGGCAAAGATAAATGATGCATTAAAATATTTGGGTCCAAACCTGGCATATCGGAATATGACCAAGCAAATTTAATGCTTCTTTCTTCAAATAATTTGATAAATTTCAGTCTCTCTTGTTCTGTCATAGATTCTGCCAGATGTAAAATCTTTGCTCTTTCTTTGGTGCCAATGTTCACAGACTATGTTGGCTCCACCAGAATTGATGATCGTTCATGATAATGCTCTAGAAGAGTGTCAAATATCCCATCTTTCAGTGCCTCAAAGAGGTTTTCACCGTCAGATGCGTTCTTTATTTTTTCTTTTTCAAGATCTAATGCTGCCATAGAATGGTTTTCACCATTAGATCCATTATTCTTGTTTTTACTTTTGCAACTGGAAGATTTGACACCCTCCATCCGAGTCACGTTGTTATGAGAGTTATGGATAGAAATTGTATCAAGTTCGTCACAACATAGTAAATTTACGATGGAATCATCGTTTACAAATATGGGTACATTTATAGGTTCAATAGGTTCCCAGTCAATAAGTTTAGGATGGAATAAAGGCATGAAGTCATCAGATTGACTAAGGTTAATGGAGGTAAGGGTTCAAATAGATATGTCATCATAGTTTTTATTTGGGATGTCGAGATCAATAATGGTACCTTCCTCAAGATTGTCTAGTTCATTTGATGTATGTTCGTCCTCACTTGAGTCATCGATTTTTTGTGATCCTATTACAAATGGTCTAGACCCAGAGCTCTGTCCCTCCTCACGTGTAGGTGCATATTATTTTATGACATCAATTTTGATATCTATGTAAGATATATCAGAACATAAATCCCATTCATATTCATTACAATCTGTTTCAGAGCTATCTCTAACCTGAAGGATTCTTTCAACAGCCTTCTTTGTCATTCTTGTTTTTGTTCTTCTCAGCATCCCAATCCTGTCTTATCTTTTGAATGAAGAGTAAGGGGTTGAATAGGTTCTACAATGCCTTCCTTCCTTTTTCCAATAGGTCCCTATCCTTCATAACCCATTTTTTCCAAAATAGCCTTCCCTTTGCCATGCATATTTGTGTTGATGTTGATGTTTGTTGATGTCAATGTTTCTCCATCTTTGTATAACCAATCAAGGATAGCTTTTTCTTTTGATTCATCCTCTATATTATCGGCTTTTACAAATCTTTCTTCTAGAACCATGACAGGTAGTGATGTTTGATGTTTGATCATTGATGGTTGGCCATATGTCTTTGGAGATGGCATCAATTGTGAAAGATTAAGAGATTTCTCGATAGAATATTGTCCCATTCCCTTGTCTTTCAGCTGGACCTATTCTTGAAATTTATGTGATAAATAATTTTGGGGATCTAGATTGTCTATTAATTGAGTGTCAACAATACTTGCATCTTTTGATTTATCCTTTTTCTCAACCCACTTGGTGGTAATGTTTGGACATTTTTACTCATTTGATGAATGTGAACTACATGCTTCCCTATTGTGAGGCACCAAGGTGTCCTGAGAGATTATGAGTGTGTCACGATGTTGAGGATGATTATAATCGGGTGATATAGTCACCTCCTATCCATTTAATGGGAATTTTAAGCATTTGTGATATGTGGAAGGTACTGCCTGCATTTTGTTAATCCATGGGCGTCCTAAGAGTATGTTGTAAGTTAACTCTTTTTTCTAGTACCTGGCATGCTATGTGTTTCATCATCAGTCCCACTTGAATGGGTAACACAATCAGTCCCTTAGAAGATCTCGCTTCCTCATCATATGCCTTTATTGTTATTTTACTTCGAACATCAATAGCATTATCTGAATACCCTAGTGCACGAATCAACTTTAGAGTGCAAATGTTCAAACCAGCTCCCCCATCTATTAAGACTCTTTTGACACGATGATTGTGGATCAAGACTTCAATATGGAATGTGGTGTTATGGGGATGGTTAAGTGACACATCATCTTGTTCAAAGAATAATAGACAGTGTGGTGTAGTCAAATTTCCCACCATAGCCTAGAATTGGCAAACATCTATATTTTTCGGTACCGTGGTGGCTACTAGTGCCTGTTCCAAAACTTCCTTGTGTGATGGTGATAGTTAAGGAGTTCCAGTATTGATATTTATGCTGGAATTTTTTGAAGCTGATCGACAATGTTGTAATGAGATGGAGGTGGAGTTGCATTTTTAGGCGCAACTCCCTTTAAGACTACCTTGGATTGTCCCCTTTTCATGAAATTAACTAGTTGATAGTCTTGTCATTCTCTAATTTTTAAAACGTTTATTTGATTTTTAGAGACTTGTGTGCTTGGGAGAAAATCCAATGGGGTAATGTCGTTGGTTTTGTGTTTTTCCATGTGATGACCAACGGTATTATTATTTTATACTTTGGTAAGACAAAGGATCGTGGTATCATAGACATGATTGATATTTTTACCTTTGTTGTTCGTAAAAGATGATGCTCCTTTGTCATAATTTGGTAAAGGGTCCTTGAAGGCTGTATGATCATTTTTGTTTTGGTGTCCCTCTACATATACCTTGTTATTGTCGATCAGATCTTGAACTGTCTGTTTTAACTCCATGCAATCATTAGTCTTATGGCCTTTATTGTTGTGGAAGTTGCAATAATTTGTGTCATTCCACCATGGTGGTTTGACCTTTGGATCCCATAATCTCGCTTCCCATGTAGTGATAAGACCACTTGCAACTAGTTCCTTCATTGTTGATTCTAATGTTTGGCCTAAAGGTGTGAACCTATGTCGGTTTGATGATTTTTGGTATGTTTGCAGTTTTGTGATTTCGTTGTTTTGAATGACATTTGACTTGACAATTTGATCATTGTTTTGATTTTTTTTTGAAGTAGATGTTGTCAAGTTAAAAACTGGTTTGGCATTTTGTAAATCATTTGTCATTTCGTTGGTCCCCGTATTTATGTTCTTCTGCCAAAATTTTGGCTTGTCATTGTTGGGGTATTGATTTGAAGAGTTGGTGTTGTTTGATTTTCGTTGTAATTTTTAATAACCCCTCTTTTGACCAGCACTTCTTCAATCTTAAGGCCATTTTCTATCACCTTTTCAAACGTAGGAGGACACTGTAATTTGAGTTTGTAATTCATCTCATTTGTCAAATTGTCTATGAACAACTCCATTTTTTCTTCCTCGGGAATGGAGCGAGGATATCTAGCGAATAGTTGTCGCCATCTTTGTAAAAAGGACAGGAATGTCTCCCCTTTGTTTTGTTTCACGTTATATAGATCCTTTATCATGACATTGTGTTGGATGTTAAAAGAATATTGGGAGATGAACCTATTACGAGCTCTTCAAAGGTTTGTATTCCTGGTTGCAATTTGGAAAACCATTCCATACATTGCCCTCCTAAACTTCTTGGAAATAAACTCATGAGGTAAGTTTCCTCTTGCGTAAATTCCAAGCTCATGGTCTTGAATTCCCTTATATGATCGATTGGATCTGTCTTACCATTGTATTTGTCATACTTTGGAAATTTGCAGTGTCTAGGGAAAGGTGTCATGTCAACTGTTCGGTCAAAAGGATAAGGACAAATGTCTTGTAATGCATACCTTTTCATGTTTCCCTTTGTCACTTCTTGTATTTGTTGTTATAAGTTTTACATTTGGGTTGTTAAGGCAACAACCAGATCTACAACTTGTGTGTGTTGAGGTATTTTGGTTTCATTTTTTCTAGGTGCTTCTTTTAAGCAATTTACGTCGAAGTCTTTGGGAAGCTTGGCACCTGATTCAGCCAGCATTAAGAGATATTTCTCCATGTCTTGCTCTAAGATATTTTCCATGAATTTATGGAATTTTGGATCCTGTTGTTCTTTTTGTATGTCTTCTGGAGTTATTTCATTTTTGTCACTTTGATTTAGACTATTCCAGGGATTTTTTTTTGCCATTGTATTTGATGTTTCGAGTTCCTTTTCTAGGAGCCTTTGTTTTTGTAACCTGGTGAAGATTGGCATACAAGTGTTTTGTTATTTCTACCAAACTTTGATCTTCTATGTTGGAAAAAATGTCAAGTGAATTTTTAACAAAGTCAAATAAGATGATATATCCTATTGATAAGACTAGGTTAAAATTTTGATTACTATGCCTTGTTTCTTGATAATAGGATGATAATATCCTAATGATGAAAATTTAGCTTAATAATCAAGATTTTGTTTTGTTTTGACACTTTATGATTTGCAAGATCTGTGTTTTAGTTGAAAAAGATTGGTGACTTGTAGGAACCTATCTGATTTTGGTTCTAGACAGTGTCTATGTTAAAAAGATACTTTTGTTTTGACAAAAAAATCTATGTTTAGATGATAATCAAACTGACTAATATGTTTTGAAACTCTATGTTTTGAAAGCACTAAAACAGGACTTGGAAGCGCTATTTGTCAAAAGCACTAAAACAGAGTTTAAAAGTGTTGAAACAGATAATGAAAGCACTATCTTTATGGATGCGCTAAAACAGTGCTTGAAAGTGTTGAAACAGTGCTCGGAAGCGCTATTTAGTGGAAGTGCTATAACAGTGATCGGAAGTGTTGAAACAGTGCTTGGAAGCGTTATTTTGTGGAAACACTAAAATAGAGTCCTAAAGTGTTGAAATAGATTTCCAAAGCGCTAAAACGGAGGGTGGATGGTTAAGAATCTTTATTGCAAAACTTGATTTGGCCTTGTGGAGTATTCGATCATCGGTTGTGGGATGTAGGACTGGCATATGCGTTGAGTATGATTATGATATTGTATGAGGGCTCTCCTTTGGAAGAAGGCTCGTGAATAAAGAGGTTCTACGGCGTAATCAGGAGTATAACCTCTAGAGAAATCATGATACCTATGAATGAAGGTTCTATGTTGCAGCAAGATTTTTTGACTTTGATATAAGAAATGCCTTTTCCTCAAAATATTTTGGTAACCAAGTGGTCTCTTGGGTTTCTTGAATTTGATGGTTTTCTTGGAAAACTTTGTTGATTTCGACTCTTGAATCATGAATTTTTCTAACTTGATTGGATTTGCAGTTTTTTTCTGGATGATCTGTTATCTGATTTATAATGTTTTTGAGAACACAACAAGCAAATTGTAGAATAATTGTTTTAGTCCTAGAATTTGCATAGATAGTGTATATTCAAGAACCATGAATGGTCCTTATTGATTTTCACTGGTTTGTTTTAACAAATATATACTTTCAGACAGAATCACTCTTAAAGTCAAAAAGGTATATGTTATACTCAACAACCCACATCTTAAAATTCTGTTGACTCACACAATCATGTCACCCCCTAGAGGGTGCCCATGTTTTTGTCATTTCCAGGTGCATACTCAATGTTGGATTTCTCGTCCTTGAGCAAACAGTCCTTGGAAATTATATGGTGAGTGTCTTGGGGGCAGATTCTTCCCTCCCCTTGCACTGTGAGTATCACAATGTCTGGTTACTGACTCGGTTGGATACTATGTTATGGTTCTTATATAGGGTTTCTATGCGGTGCGGCAAATGATAGACTCCCTCAAGAGACCTCCCAACCTTTAGAACAAAGGCTTTAGGGATGGTTATCTTGCACACTACCATCAAGTTGGACTTTCATCAACAACTTGCATTTGATTAGAGTGGGTCAGAATCCTTGGCTTTAGGTGTTCCCACTTAGGTCATTCCCGTAGGGTGAGTACTTTTTCCCACTACGGCAAGCCTTCTAAAGGTTTTAATAAAAGTGAAAAATTGCATGAAAATAAAGGATGAGTCTGGCACTTTGATCGCCTAGTTAAGGGGAGAGCATAAGCCTATTCACCACATAAGAACAGCAGATAAATTATCTGTTTTAAGCCTAAAAGACATTTTTTTCTAATCTATGTGAATATTTTGCTTCACAAAAGTCATGGTGTCCATTTTAACTGATATAGCAAAAAGGTGTGATGTCTATCCTAGGATTGATAAATTTTAAACCAAAATGGCTACCCCAGGACTAATAAATTTTAAAAACCAAGTGACTATCCTAAGATTGGTTCATTTTAATCCAAATGGATCAAAATAAAATTTTGGCCACGATCGCGTCGAATCCAAATAAATAATTACAAAAGCGTTAAAACAGTAAATGAAAGCGCTACAGTTTTTCCCAGATGTGCTAAAATTAAAAGCATTGAAACAAAGCTCCGAAGTGCCAAATTTTTCCATAGAAGCGCAATATCAGCTATACTGGCAATGGGTGTTTGATGTGCTGAAACAGATCACGAAAGTGCTATAGTGTCCTTCCCAGAAGCGCTAAAACAATTCACGGATGCGTTGTGGTTTTATGGAAGCGCTGAAATAGAGCACGGAAGTGCCATAGTTTTCCATGGATGCACTATAGTTTTTTACGGAAGCGCCAAAAAAATTCTCGATCGTGCTAATCTGAAACCGCCGGAGACCTGTGCAACACTTTTCAGAAAAATTTGTGAAATATAGGGTTCATACCCCACGGTGGGTGCCAAATTATAAGTGTGAATAAGTAAACAAAGTAGAAACACTTCTTAATGAAACATTGTATCAAATATTTAGCAAAGAAACTAATCTAAAACAAGAAATCTACTGAAAGCATCTCATTGTTTCCTATCTTTAAAGATTTATTAAGCTACAATGCTCTCAGATTTAAATGAAACACTATAACTGTTAAAATGACAATCTAAAGAACAGAGTGATGTTGAATGCAATGATGTGATGCTATATGATAATATCTAAATGATAAAATAACTACTGTAACATGAATTGACATGAAAATTGATGAATGAAGCTACAGGATGCAACCATGATTATGATTCTAAAATGCTATGATTCTTGAAATGCTTGGTGATTTCCTGCGGAGTAAGATTGCATAAAATTTGATATTTTGGGATCCTTTCTTTGTTGAATGAAGTTGTATTTATAGATTTCCTGGCAGCAGCTTTGCATAAGGGCAGCAAAGTAGAGGCTTGGATTCAATCTAGAGGATTGAATGGTGAGAGATGGAGGAGATTGAGAAGATTTTGGGAATTGTCCCTACCCATGAAAACATCAAGCAAGAAGGTAGGAAGGATTGATGGAAGAGGATTGAGAGATGGATTTCCAATTTGTCTCCAAA
This sequence comes from Sequoiadendron giganteum, assembly GCA_007115665.2. NCBI lineage: Eukaryota > Viridiplantae > Streptophyta > Pinopsida > Cupressales > Cupressaceae > Sequoiadendron > Sequoiadendron giganteum. The sequence continues at coordinate 333,508,782 of CM021106.1, read as the reverse complement.
TCTTCCCGTGAAGATTGAATCAATTAATTTTGACATATTTTTGACATAAATTAGACATAAGATATCTAATTTGATTTTGAGGAAATATAGAGGAATATTCTTTATGCTTTAATTCAAATATTTTGATTTATTTAAATTAGCAAAAGGGGAATAAATAATTTAATAAAACAAACTATAGAAGTTGTTTATTAAATTAAAATAGAAGAATATGGTAATTAATCAATAAAGTGTTTGATCTTTATTTAATTAATTTAGTTGATGTGATAGAATAAAATAGGGAAATTGATAATTAAATCAAACAAAGTATTTAATTTTGTTTATTTAATTAAGATGAGATAATAGTAGAATTAGAAGAATTTAAATAAGAATTTGAATGTGAAATATATAAATAAATATTTCTATTTATTTAATAGTAGAGGAATTTAGGATAATTAATCAAATAAATTGTATTTAATTAATCAGATTCTCCAGACCAATTTTAGGTGTATACAATTTTAACACTTCCAACTTACTAAGAAATAGCAGGTTATTACTTCTCTTGAAAAGTGAATAAATTACTCCAAGGTTCCTTTCTAGTCAAGTCTTGACTACATGGGACAGCATAGTGTTCGTTGTCAACATATTTCACAAGGGATCTAGTTATTAGATTTTTGGGGAAATGATATATAAAACATGCAATTCAAAGATAATGATTCTAGGGGTTGGGGCCCTAGCTCAGTTGGCTAAATCTTTCATGTTGCAAGAGGTTGGTCATGAGGTCTAGTCTCCCCCACTCTCGTGGTACTGAAGGGCGTGTTGCGCTAGCGTCGTCGGTCACATAAAAAAATTTACCAGACGCACTGCAATTTATAGGGGGTTGTGCTACCCGATTCCTGCAGTCTAATAAAAAAATAAAAATAAAAAGATAATGATTCTAGAAATTTAATAAACACTTTACATATTTAGATCTGTAGCAGACATATCAATTTCATGCTCTTTCAATGATTTCTAACTTGATTCAAAATAAAGTTAAAAAGATAGAGAGGGTAACAAGGAATTTAAATAAACTTAATCTAACTAACAATGACATAAATTGTTTCAAAAATCAGATCTGAGTGTTTCAATTAAATATTTCTAAAACACCATTAAAGTAAATAGTGATGCAATCTTCTAAGGAAATAAAATAGCACATAATATTTTCAGATTTTATCAAATCAAAATGTCATCAAGCACGCACAAATCTGAGACGAAACCTTACTTAATTCTAGAATAACTCACAAGATTTCATTAATTTTTCAACTTAGATTAAAATGAAACAATCATACCATTACTAATGAGCCAAATTGAGATGCATGTAAAAACAGGCGTAATCATTTGATTAATCAAAAAATTCTAGATCTCCACAAAGTCAATAGGAAAATCCATGCTGAGAGTGTATAAGTTCGCTTTCAAAAATTACATGAAAATTGGATCTTTTGAAATGATCCAAAACCAAAGTTATATGGAAATCCAAGTTCCTATAAGTGTGGCTCTAATAAAAAAACCAATTGGAACTAACTCCAACGCTCCAATTCTAACTAAAAGAAACCTAAAAATGAAACTAAAGCAAAACTGGGCACCCCAATTTGAGTTTCAATTTAACTAAACCAAACTTAGGAAATAAAAATCAACTAAAGGAAACCAAAAAAAGTTAACTGAGTTGACTCTTGGTTAACCAAAATTCCAACACCAACTTTTATTTTGCATCTGGGCATGGGAATTTTTTATAATTGTTTATTAAAAGAGTATAGAAAACACACAGCAACAACAACATCTTGTCCTTATCTATTTCGGGAGGTTGTTAGTGAATTCTGACACTACTTCGTTCATTCTTTCCATAAATGGTCCTTTATGGTACTAGAGATTTATTCTTTGATCAAATGTTGATTTCTCCATTTGTTGTTATAGTTCATTGAAGGCAGTCAATTCTTCCTATAGTGATTGAAGCTTTTCCTTCTTATTCATATTTTGTTGATACCTACCTATGTTACCTATCCTTGCATTTGATTTTGCAATTCTTCAACCATCTTACTATGGTCTCTCACCAACATAGGCGTTTCCCAAAATGTGCAATCTAAATATTCAACAGCCTGGTAGATGTTGTGCATTACTTGCTCAGCCTGACTTTTATCTTTATTCAACTTAGCTTTGCACTTATTCAAAATTTTCACTCGAAACTTGATTGCTCTTACCCATTCTAAGATCTTATCTTAGTCCTCTTCTCCAATTGTAGCAACCTTTAATATTTCCTCCATTGATGTCTCATTTATTTGATGCAAAATTGGAATGTAATATTTCCAACCAATAATTCCTCATCAATGTTCAGCTCAATTTGTTGAGATACACTATCTTCATCACTAATTGAGTGATAAGACTATTAATTCCTTTAGCACTTCATCTGCTAAAGCCAAAAAATCATCTTTCCACTATTGTGTTGCAGGAATCCAACCATCTAGGTCAAAATATTTAACCTCACCTTTCAAAGTAGCTTGTAGTGTAGACTCAGGATCTGCAACATCAACTGGTCCAATCAAGTTATTTATACAAGTTGTTAGTTGAGCCACCTGTGCTTTTAGCTCTTTTATATTTTTTTCCTTCTACATTCTCTTCAAAATTGTAGAAGTGAACATTTGGAGAGACTCCTTCTCTCCTTCTCTGGTTTGGACTCCTTCTCCCCTTCTCTAGTGATTTTTGTAAAGGGTCGGGGATCAGGAGTTGAACCTTTCTCATTTGGCTTGTTACAACAATAGCTATGAGTAAGCGGTATGTTTGACAACCAACTCTCAAAAAATTGTTGATCAAAAAATCCAAGACAAAAAAAAAGGAAGACCTCGGTAAGTCTGAGGCTTGATGCCCGATCAATGATGTCAAAAACATCCTTGATTGGCGTGTTAGAGAAAGAATCGATCTGGCAAGTGAAAAAAACAAAAAAGCAAAAGAAAACAAAACAAAAACAAGAAGAAAAAAACAAACGACAACAAGCGAAAGCCAAACTAAAACAAAAAATGCCACAAAGGGAAAACCCACAAGAAAAAACCAAGTGAACAATAATTTTTAGAGTTCAAACACTAGTACAAAAGGAAGCCTACCTAGAAAAAGGTGTGCGGGAGAGAAAAAAAAAAGGAAAATGCATAAATCACCATGAACATGCAAACCCATGGACGGGAGGAAACACAAACACAGCAACAAGGGACTATCCAAGAAGACACGTGTGCATGCACCCTCGAACCAGTAAGCATGGTAGAGCAACATCAATGGTGGCTTGAATTAGTACAAGAAATCGTTAATAGAGCTCTTCAAACACAAATGCAATAGGTGAATGTGAAAATGAACTCATAACACTTGATAAAAACCCCAAAGAGTGCCTCATTAATTACCAATAAATGGTGCATTGAAAACAATTTCAGTGCATTTAATTTGTATGATTGAAGTGATGCGCTCAAGGCTTGAGGCACCGCCATTGATAATCAAGAGTCAAGAATCCAATAAGTTGAAGACCCAATGCTCAAAAGGGCGACAGCACAAATAAATAGCAAATGTTGAAGTAAGGGCTTGGGGATTGGGCTTGGCCTTGTGGATATTCAAGCATCAAGAAGCTCAATCTCCCAAATCTCGGCAAGGCACTCGAAATAAAGAAAACAAGGAAAGAAAGAAGGAAAGAAAAATAAGGGAAAGACAAAAAAGATAAAGAAAGAAAGATGGAAGGAAAACGAAAACATGCAAAATGAAAAGAGGGGGTCCTCATTTTTCCAAAGACAAAATGAGGCGTGAGTGTGAAATTGGGCATGAATGTGAAGGTGCAACTCCTTTAATTATTGGACCTCTTAAAAGTCCTCTAATTATTGGACCTCCTAAGTTACCTTCAATTATAGGACCTCCTAAACCTCACAGCCATATCCTAAACTTTGCAAAACAACTCACTAGTAATCATGTGTCGTAGCAACCAAGTTATCCTCCATAATTGCTCGCACATATAACACTAGAAATAATAAGCAAGTAAAACAAATGCCAACATCCATCCCATTACCTCAACCATACCTTCCACCCGCACCTAATATACCTCAGCCAAGATTTACCTTTGGGATTTGATTCAAACATCACCTACATACCAGGGGATGCTCCAAGAGGCTTTGCAGAAGATTGATGTCCCAACTTTTGTTAAACCGAATGTTGTAGCAGCCTTTTCTGATTGTAAGCAAGTGATAAATTTGGATATTACATTCCCTCGACATGAATTACCCTCACTTGAGATTCAAAATAAACACGAATCCTTAATGGTAGTGGTGATCGTTAATAAAACCGGAATTAGGCGTACCCTCATAGACAATGGATCGGGTCTTAATGTTTGTAGCATTCACCTTCTAGATAAAATTGGAGTGGGAAAGAATTTTATAGAACCTAAGGATGTCAATATTCATGGCTTTGATAATGTCAATAAGCAACCATTAGGAGTGATCACAATACCCATTAAGGTAGGACTTGTGATTTTACAAACACTTGTCCATGTCATGCCAAGACCTCTTTTATATAATCTTCTCATAGGTGGACCATGGATTCATGCCATGAAAGGAGTCTCATCTACTCTTCACCATGAGATGAAGTGTGAATATAATAACAAGATATACATGGTTAAAGCAAATGAAAAAATATATAATTTACAAGCCGAAGTCGAACATAATACTTCCAACTCTCTTAATACTTTGATCCCAACTTCAAAAGTAGAACCCATACATGTCAAACACAACGAAGAATGTGTTTTACCGATGATGAAATCTTTGGATGATGATTGGGGGCCACTATATTTTACACCTTGTTTCAAAGGGGAGTCTAAAATCTCACGATCAAAGTCCAAAGAACCTATACAAATTGACGATAATCCTAATTGTATGTCATCTGTAACAAAAATCTTAGATGATGATTAGGGTTCATTATATTTTACATCCTCCTTTATGGGAGAGTACAAAATCTCACAATCTAAACCTAAAGAATCTTATGTTTCATTTGTACAACTTGATTCTCCATCAACAAATTCAAAAGCATCATCCCATGATGGTGATGGGAGCTCTTTAACTTTCATCCCTCATGAGTGTAAGATGACTATCTTTAAAAAACTTAAAAAGGATTTGCGTGCTTGAGAAAAAGCCAATTCTTCTCAAGAGCATGTAGACACAATATATTCATCTAAGCTGGAAGAATTTTATGGCCCTGGATACATAATTATTTCTAAACATGAAACAAAATGCTAGGGATCAATTGAAGTCTATACCGTACTTTTCCAAACAAGGTCTAGGTTTCCAACCTTCATCTCCATCTTCATCTAATGCTTTATCATCTGATGTATGTATAACATCTTGTGATAAGAAAGCAAAATCTTCTTCACAAAGGAAATGAGTCTTCTAATATTGAGAAAGAGCATATTTTGTCAGGGCTTCTCAAAGCCTGCTTGATATCTCTCCCTCCAAAAACACGAAAAAAAAATTATAACAAAAAGTCATGTGCATATCATCGAGTGCATGATCATTCTACTAATGAAAGTTAGGCCTTGGATAGTAAAATACAACTCTATGATCACAATGCTATCCCATGTGATGATGCACCTAATCACTCTAAACAATAATGATCTTTATTCTATGGTGTTGCTCCTCACTATGTGGCATTTTTAGCTTTATGTATTTTCTCATTGCCATTCATGGTGGTACAATCTTAAGTGCAACCCTATTTTCCATGGCAGCAACATGATAGTCTCTTGTGTGGTTATCTTTGCCTCTACACTTGGTGGCAAGGATAACTAGTTTTCAAGGTGTGCATTATTTTCTCCTTAAAATACTAGCATAGCAAGTATGTTGACATTTAAAAGGGTGGGCATATATTACCCCTAGCCATTCTATATACGTCTTGTGAGATTTGACTTATTGACATACCCCCTTGGTGGTGGTGGTATTTATAATGCCCCTTGAGGCATGGTTATCAATTTGTCCCCTTAGACATTAAAATGTTTTGTTCGTCCCCTTGGACATTTGTCGTTTGTCCCATTAGACGTTAAAATTTTATACACCTTTTTAGGTGAGTCTTGTTCATCCCTTAGAACGTTAAAATTTTATGCACCTTCTTAGGTGAGTTTTGTTCATCCCCTTGGATGTTAAAACTTGGAAAGATAGTTTATGGATTTAGCATAGCGCAACTTGCTAGATTCATGTGGCTCATGAGTGATTTCACATCCTCATGAGGGCATTATTTTGTTTAGATAGCACATTCAATGGATGGCGTTTGGTATTTGATACAAATTTAAGACCGGGGTCTCTTTGTCTTACTGACTCAAATCCCTTTAGTACTAACCCTGTGTTTTGTTGTGTCTTTTGTGTGTCCTCTTCATGTTGCCATGTGTTTTCAGCATGTATGCTTCATATTTTTGTCATGCATGTTTTGTGTTGTATTGTTGCATTACCTACATGTGTGTTCCTTTGTGCTTATTTTGGTTTTCCATGGAATCTTGAATCCCAGGGGCTTGTGCATCCCCTTAGATTCACAGTCATCCTATTTCTTCAACATTTGGACAATCGGACCCCTCTTGACATATTTTTTACTTTAGTGTGAGTCTGAGCGTAAGTTCATACTCTCACTAAAGTGGGGGCTAAATTTAGCATCATAAATTGTCACCCTTGACAGTTTTACACTATGTTTTTCTCCCCCTTAAGCGATTGGCCCTAATTGTACACCTAATGTCCCAAATTATGCATTATGTAGCCCATTTAAACATTTACCGAAATATTGCATGTAAAAAACCAATGCCTATATGTAATATTTTTCCCCTAACACTTGCATACATTTAATATTTTTCCCCTAACACCTTAGATCCCACAAAATAGGGCAAGGACAGTTGCCTAGGGTGACTTGGACCCCTATTTTGCCTCCAAATCTTGATATGTCGAAGGTGGCATTTTATTATTTGAATTTCAAAAGTCCAATGTCAAACTATGGGAATTTAATTTGCAAGAAATTAGAATAATTGCATATAAAATGCCTAGTTATTTCATCATTTAAAATTTGAGAAAATTGAGCAAGAATTGTGAATCAAGAGCATTATCAAGCAATTATTGTCAATTTGAGCAGATTTATTGTAGCAATTCAATATCAAAGCATTATGTCAAATTGTATGTGAGTGTGTTCATGTTTATGTTCTCATTACGTTTGTGAGATATAACCTTTGTAGGTCTTCAAGAAAATAGAGTAAACAATAATCAAGCCTTGAGGAGATGTGATGACTTCAATCCTTTAAGGAAGCCATTTTTGAGTGGTGAGTTGCAATCCATTGTTAATTCATCATTCATTTATCATTTAGTCTTTATCCCTCAAAAAGATAAGCTCTCTTTCATTGACATTGCCATTGTGGAAGTGGAAACACCAACACGGGGTTTGATCGAGGCAAGCCCCTATATGGCATAACCTTTCCTCTCTATGAATGTGCAAGCTTCAAATCTAAAAAGATTGGGAGAAGCATGAAGGTCAATTATTCATTGTTGCATTCAAATCCTACAACTTGACAACATACGAGAAACTCAATTATCTTGACACCCGACAATGATCTGACAGTGAGACTCGGAGGAAAAGATGGCTCTGATATGACTCTAGAGGGCTATGAAATTAGATCTGAAATTCAACTACAAGGACATTGTCACCCTAAGTGACTTAGTCCTCCATTTTCAACCCCAAATTCATATCATAGGTGCACAGAACTCTGCTTAGTCTATTTCCTGTTTGAATTTCTCTGTGACTTTCCAGATCTATTGTTTTTGCATCAAAATAGTTGATTGCATCCTTAGCTTGGTCAAATCATTGCATTACATTCCAAAATCCCTTCCAAGTTTGGTCAAGGGTAGGTTGACTCGCCTTTCAGATTGTAAGTCAATCTTATACCTTGTCCAAATCCATCAAATGCTCGCTACCTCAAATCTTAAATGAAATGTTGTGGAAAAGTACCTTGAAACCCTATATGAAGTCTTAGGGTTTCACTTTTCTTACATATCAAACCATTCTTGGTGTTTATACTTGAAAATATATAAGCCATAGACCTTTCAAGGTGTGACATGGACAATAAGTCAACCTTATCAAGGGGTAATCACTTTTGTGTGTTCTTGGGTTACATGTGGCCAAGTACGTGGGAATAGGAAAATATGTGAAATCCTAAATTACTAGGGAAAAATATCTATTTTTATAAAATTTTAGTGTTTGAATAATTACTAGGGATTAAAAATTTAAAATGTTAAAATGTTAAAAATAACCATGAGTAGGATATATGAAAACGTAAAAGTATGGATGGGATAAAGTCGTTGATTTTCAAATGGGAATCTAACACAATTTTTGCATATTATGTTCTTTGATATTTATGGAGATCGGTATGCTACATTACATATAAGTTTGTCATGTTCACTCAAGAAAGGTCTTGAGTGAATGATATTAATGATTCTAATAAAAGTCAACATCAATAACATAGGGTCAAGGAAACTTAGGGCAGGTTCTTATGTGGTTGCTTAATTTATTTTGGCTAGCAGTCTTAACTTTTTAAGGAATTATTTGTGGAGCTGGTGGCCCCATGAATATTTATTTTGTTTATTTTTAATAACAATTTGTGCAGTTACACCATTGGATGCTTCTTAATGGTGGACTCTACAACTAGGGAGCTTGGGCATACTACGGTAGCTCGGTTGTTAATCGATTTGGACATCTCCAAACCTCTCCATGGTGATGTGGTCTTGTTGGTGGAGGACAAACCTTAGAAGCAACTCTTGGACTATGAGGGTATCCCCTTTTGATGTAGGAGTTGTTTTTCGGTGGGTCACTTGGCCTCTGCTTTCCCTCTTGCCCGCTGCAAGGGCACTGCGACTTGGTGGAAGGATGCTCTCTCGAACCATCTCACTGTGGGTTCTCCTCCTTCGAGAGTTCCTTCAATTAGTTCCTCTTTGGAGGCTGACCCTCCCGTGACTACCCAGGACCCTCTTTCGGCTATCCTTTCCACGGAGCCTTCTGTTGTCTTTGTTCTGTCAGAACCCTTTGGTGTCGTTGTTCAATCAGAACCTGCACGTCCTTCTTTGTTCGACTCTGCTGGACCTTTATTTGCTCCTATCTATGTTGCTTTGATGTCGGCTCCCTCACTGCGTGGTGCCTCCTCTCTCGGGGTAGTTGTTGTGGATCTACTCCCCTCGCCTCGCTCGTTGGTTCTCGATTCCAAGTCTTCCTAGTCGGTTGTGTTGTGGAAGAAGAAGGGTCTCCCCAAATCTATTGCCTCTTCACGGCCTCGGGTTCAGGGAGTCAATTTAGACCCCTCTGTTTCGAGGGTTGTCTAATTTTTTTGGTTGTTCTACAAATGTCAGTCAGTTGTTTTTGTTTGTTCTTCTAGTTCAAGTTATGTTTGAACTATGTTTTCCTTTGGTCCTTTGAGCTTTCTATGTGAAGGATAGAGCACCCTGTAAATGTTGCTTATCTTATCAAAAACAATTTGTGCAATTAAAATTGGAAGCAAATGTAAAAAAAAAATGTGGAACCATATGACATTTTTGACAATATGTAATTGCTGCTAATCAACCCTCTTTTTTTCCATGGCTTATTTTCAATTCCTAAACAATACTGCTCCAATTAAAATAGGAAAAGGTTCCAAATTATCATTTTTCATAATTAAAATTTTACAATGGAACTCTCCAACTACTCAAATTCAAGCAAAAAACACATTTAAGAAACCGCATAGGAACATGGGATTAATGTCTTCAAAAAGGAATGGCATGGACGATGATAGCGTGTGTTTACATTGTTGAAGGTTTCAGCATAGTTGGATGAAGCCCACATTAACAGAGACGTGACGCTTGTGACAGATGTAGAAAGACGAGGACCATCGTGCTTATTGATCAATCATTGGCAAGTGTTTATATTGTAAATTGCTCGTGATGATTCTAGAAGTTGAGATAGGTTCCCCTTTAGATGGCACAGACCCGAACTTTTCATGATCACAAGGCCTGGCAGTGCAAAGACCAACAATCAATATTTAAAACATTTATTGATAGAGTTTAATATTTATAAAAATATCATAAGTCTAGTCCCTCGTGGGCCTTCACATCTCCTTTGGCTTTTCCTTCAAGCAATATGGAAAAATGGAAGACGACACATTTTTTTCAAAATTGCAAAGCACAAGAAGGTAGGACTCTATCCTAAATCATCAACATATGCCTTCTTGAGCATTTGATTAGTTTGCCTTCACTGCTCCACGTCAATTGCATACCTTTTTTCTAATCCCATTACCAATTCACACCGCTGCATCATTGTTTTATTCACATTTTTACATTCCTTTTGAAAATAAGGTTGCTTTCTCTCTCCATCTTAAAATCTATATGACATAGGATTTTGAAACAAACACATAGAATTAGGCAATGCACACTTCATTCACACTTTCCCTTTCGTTACACCCCTACTTCCAATTACCCTCCTTTGTACAGTGATTCCCAATGTTTTGCCATGCTTCTCATTGTCTCCTTTAGTTCCAACTCTTTATTTAGCTTCTTGTCAGCGTACCGCTTGCAGATTTAGTTCTACTGCTAGTATGATATACTTCATTCGAGATATTGATTAGACAAGAAAGTGAGGCATAACCAAATCTTCTATAAAAAATAGTCAACAAGGAAAAGCCACTATTCATTTTTCAACTGTTCACCTATTTTGAAAAATCTTAAGTAATAGTTGAATGAACCGTTAATGACAGTCATTTTAGAGTTGAACTAGCCTAGATGCATATATTTCCATACCCTCGACAGGAAGCACAAAATATAAAACTTGAAATTATCGCCCAAAGTTTGAGTTGAAGTTAAACGAGGTTTCAAATGCTCACCATGTTGTACCCAAACCAAATTTTTTGCTTCATTAAGGCATTTTGCTTTAAATGGTCTAAACCTTGTAAAAATGATGTCAAAACATAGTTTTTGGGCAAATCAAGTATGGGCTTTGAGTCGGTGTGATGCCACAAAAATAATGGCAAAATTTGAAAAAATTGAAAATTAGGGTTTTTGGACCCTTATTTTTTGGTCAAAAATCCTAAAAATTGGAACTTGTCAGAATTGGCAGAAATTTGTTTTAATTGGCTTATTTTGCTTCATGATCACAATAGTGAAGTCAGTTTCAGTTAAAACTTAGTTTAAGCCTGGTGGATAGTTTTTGTTTTTTCAAGTGAGAAGTTAGGTTTTATGGGCTCATCAATGACAGATGGCCAGGTACTAGGTGTCGAAAGCTAAGCTCAAAATGCTTCGGTGATGTTTCTATGGCAAGTTTTGTCCGAAAAGAGGCTTCGTCTTGGAGGGAATTTCCGACAAAGTGAAAATGCTGAAAAAATGGCTAACTCTAGAATAAAAAGCACAACTTTGAGCTAGGGGCGCCCTTGATACTGGAGGCCTAGATCAACTTTTTGTGACTTGTCTCTTCCAAGATGTCTTCTCCTGAATCTTGTTTGCTTTGTGATGAGCTAACCAACTAGTCCAACTGATCTATATATCATCTGAAACTGGAGATTGAATGCAAAACAAAGGAATTTGAAAATGACAGTCTAGAGTGAAAAAGTGTGACTCTCAACCAAGGGTGCCCATCTTTTTGGAGCTCCAGATAAAGTTTTTTGATCAAGTGACACCTAGGAGATTTGTTTTCGTCTTGATCCAGCTTCGCAACGCATCTGTCAGCAGTTGAATCAGAGTTGCCATGTTGTCGTGGTCAAAGGTCAAACTTGAGGTTCCAGACATGATCAGAACTATCCAGAAATGTCAAAAGTGTGCCTGGAGGCTAGGGGCACCCAAGGTTTTGGAACCTTGAATTTAGTTTGTTTGATGATTTCAAGTGCTTATACTATCTATGTCAGCTCCAGCTTTCCATTGCATATCTCAATCGGGTCAGAGGATGTCTCAGCAACTTGTAGCCAGAGGTTTAGTGGAATTTTGTCAATTTTGAAATTGGTTAAGTCTAGGAGGAAAAACGCCCCTGGAGGCCAAGGGCGCCCATGTTTTAAAGTTGTCAAATGATGTTTTTACGGGAAGTGCTCTCCAGGAGCTCTTGCTTTAGAATTCAGTCTGCTTCGCAGTGAGCCAATCAACTAACTCTGAATTTGTGTCAAACATCGGGAAATGTAAAGTGAAGTGAGGTCAAATTCATAGTGAAAATGGAGGCCAAGGGTGCCTTTCATTTTGAGGCCTCAGGTGGATGAATTAGGGTTTGTCACCTCAAGGAGTTTTTTTGTCAGATTTGATCCTACTCTTCAACAAAACTGTCAGCCAGTCAATCTGACATGTCAATCAATCAAAATTAGTGGTCGAACATGAGCTCTAGTGAGGTTTTCAAATTCAAGTTTTCAAAAAAATGGTTGTCTGGAAAGGACACCTAAAGTCAAAGGTTGAATTTTGAACTCAAGAAAAGAAGTGTGCATGAGAAGAGGATTTAGTTAATAAAATTAACTCTTCAGTTGACTGTTTTCAAGGTCAACTTCTTCTAAGCCTGTTTTTGGCTTGCGATTGAGCGAGATCAACTTGCATGCACCAGTTAACTGAACAATTGAAGGTGGTGCCCTGTTTAGGGCATATTTTTCATTCAGTTAATTGTTTTGAGAGCGTATCAGAGACCATGTGTGGGTTTTGAAGGTTTAGTTAGAGTTCAAGTGCACTTTCCAAGGTTTTGCATGCATTTGACACACCTTTTATGATAAATTCTTGTTTATTATGCATATGGTGTCCATTATTTCTCATTTTGAGTTGATAAAACACGCCTTTCTCAAGTAAATTTTAATCTAAAGGTGCTACAAGAGTCAGAATTCAACAATCTCCGTAGCTACAGATTCAAAATTATCAAAGGAAGGATATTTCAAACATCATTTTCCATTTGCATGCAAGTTTTATCAGATCATTCTCAAGCATAGGCAAATTTCTACAGAAGAAGCAAAGATAAAAACAAAATTCAAAACTTTTATCTTTTGTCTTATTTCCTCTATTCTTGTCTTAGGTTTTCTCCGCATGTCAAAAAAAAATGAAAAAATCTTCAAAAATGCATCATTTGGGTTTGTATAGTACAGCATCAACGACAATACCCATGTCTTAGATTATTTTGTGAAAATTGTCCCGCTGCGTCTATTCTAGAGCACTGTGTTTTTTTTCAAGAATTTTCTTTGCATGTGGGCCTAAAACACGTTTTTTTCGCAAACCTGTCGATTTGGGTTGTATTAGAGTTCGATTCTACACAAAACCTATGTTCCAGATTTTCACAGGAAAAATTGCCCCCAAAGCCCCTACAACGCCTGCAATTCTCAATTGAAAACATTTTGCATGCGGGCCTAAAACTCAATTTTTCAAAAAACGAAAGATCTGGGTTTGATCAGTTCTCCAATGCCTACAATACCCATATGCCAATTTTTCTCGTGGAAAATTTTCTCGGGAACCCCTTACGGCCATTAAATCTCTCAACCGAAAAGCTCTTGCATGCCAAGGGAAAAGGTGTTTTTTCGAATTTCTGACATTGTGGATTTACTTAGAATTATTTTCTCTACAAAACCCACGTCTCAAAATTTTTCATGAAAATTGTTCGTTAATAGGCTATTTTTAGCCTCATCATGAGTTATTTTTAGCTTTCTGAAAAAGTTGTCAGAACATAGTCATGCTTACAATCAATAGGTGAGTTTTTCAAAAGGCACTTCACTCAAACAGGGTTCAAGACCAAATTGATCTTAATTCACAATTTCATAAAAAAAACTAACACTGTTTTACATCAAGCACATCCAGAGGGTTGATACAGTTGGAATTTTGCGTGTGCGGTGAGTTCGTGTGCATTTCTCATAACCAGAGTGTTCGCAGTCAAACTTCGCAGTTTTGTCATGCAACACTCTTCCATTGAGAGGAATCAAGAAAAGCATCAGAGGCGTCAAGTTGTAGAAGGAACATAGATTATCACTCCATTTACGGAGCCGCCAAAATCACTTAGATCCCGTGCCATTATCTTCATGAAGATGGTGTGTATGTTGAGCTTGATGTTGTGCAGACTAAGTTTGAGAAGTTGGTTCATGATAACCTAGGTGGAGATCTTGAGGCGTCCAAGTTGGATAACTTCTCAATGATGATTGTCAGTTTCAACAAGGTGACTGGGGAGGTCAAAGATAGTCAGAGTGCTAGATGATGACACAATCGACAAATTCCTAGAGGAGATGGTAAACGGAGAGGACTTAGAGTAGACGTCCAATTAGATCTTGCAATTGTTTACAAGGATGAGTCACGAGTAGTAGTTAACTCAACGTCAATTCTTGAGTTTTCCTTGTTGACATCAGGCATGCCTATCTCATTCTTGGAGATATCTTCGCAAGAGGATGGACTCTTAGTTAATATTAGTTAACTTATGATAATTATCAATTAACTTTCTTTTCAATAAAGACGTGCATGTTGCACATGTCTAATTAGCATTGTTTATATCGGTTAACTGATGGTAGCTTTCCAGTTAATTATATAGTTTTTTTTATTAGGGTTTAGCAAAACTGTAGTTGACTCGAAATGATTTTAGGGTTGCCTACACCTTTGATGTCTATAAATAAGAGTTTTCAATTCATTTGTAAATAACTTTTGCACAAGAGAGTAATATATGTTGTGCCCACCTTCCCTGTAATATTGTTTTTTTGTATTTGTTCATGAGTGTTTGTCTTGATAATAAATTGTTATGCCACTTGGGTTTCATGCAATTATTATGGTGAATGCTCGACTTAGTTAAATGGAGTTGTTGGTTTGATCGTTGTTATATGTGTGTCTTGTCTATGCAATACAGTGTCTCAATTGCTTACCTTGTGTTTTGTGTTCAATAAGCCTATTTAGATTGAGAAAATTGTTGGGCCACTTTGCCTTCAAGTTTAGTATATGTACCTAAAGCCTATCGTGTGATGTGTGTGATAATAAGTCTATTCAACCAAGCAAATTGTTGTGCCACCTTGCCTTCATGTTGTGAATCTGTACCCGACTTATCGTATAAAACAATTCTTGCTCTTTTTCCTCCTGCTTTGTTTACTTGAAGAAATTGGATAGATTGAAGTATTTAATTTTAGTTGTAGTTAAGACCTGCAAAACCAGAGAAAAACCTTAGCTGCAACGTCCTTGGTTTCCTTAACCTTGTGCCTTTCCCAGCTGAGTCGAAAAAAATAGGTTTAGATTACTTTACTTTTAAAACGCATACCAACAAAAGAGGGAGCTTCCCCTCCTAATTTGAAGAGCACTCATTATGCAGTGTGCATAGCTGTCTGTTTTGTACTTACACTCTAGAGGTGTTAGTTATTACACCAACACACCCAAAGGTTGAGTTGGAAGTTAAAGAGGTTTCAAGTGCTCAATTATCAGTCAAAATCCTGTGTGAGGAATAAAAGCTTAATAGTACAGTTGGTTTCCATGGCAAAATCGGAATTGAAGGTCTTCTAAAATAAGGAACCTAAACAAACATAACTTATAGTCTGAAAAATCAGATCCCAATATAATACATCAGATCTGAGTAAATTCATGAAGATAGACTGACAAAGGTTGCCTCATGATAAAAGATATTTAAATTAAAATAATATTACACCATTTCATATCAGACTATCCATTTACACCCTCAATTTTTGGCATCCCAGATCATGCGGTTGATTATAAACTGGTTTAGAAGAAACTTTCATTGCTTCTGTTCTTTGCGCACAACTGCCATTTGTACAAGTAAAAGAATCTTGCAATGTGTCTGTTGTGTTGGAATGCTGAACTTTAACAAAACTTTTGGCTTTCATTATAATAAGAATGTACCTCCCACCTGAAAAAACTAAAGTAGACGCTCAACATAAATTGATTATCACTTTGGGATGCAGAACCTGCAAATGGGAGGAAAAAATATGGGAAAGCAAATGCCTTCTGTCACAGGATCACTGAAAAGACACAAGAGAAAACCTACATAGTGTTACAAACATAAAGGCAAGACCAAATAAAAACAATGCACACTTAAAATTGACAATCAGGCTTTTCTTTTTGATGATTTTGCAGCCGTAGTACATAGAATACAACGCATTCGCAGCCCATCAGAATCAGTACTAGAGCCATCGTCTGACTCTTCATCATCGAAAGAGCTTTCATCTGGATCTCCAAATCCTCTGGAAACTTTTGGGCTGCTTTTTTGGCTTGGATTTTTTGTGACTGATGAACTTGTATCCGTAAGACATGTGGTATGATAAGTATGTGTGCAAAAGAAAGCTACAATTGAAACATTCTGGATAGAGATCGGATCCAAGCATATGCAACACCTCCCAGTGGCCCTCGAATTCAAGTTCTTTGCTGTGCTCTTCCCATTTCTTAGTCCTCTGTCATCTCTGGCCCGATGCTTATTTGCATTAAACTCATCTTCCCTACTTCCAATGTAGATACCATGACGAGCCTCATAATAATATTTCACCAGCAGGTTCACACAGTCAGCCTGTAATCGCCAAGCAAGACAAAGTTAAGTCTTGACAAATAATCAACTCAAACCAGTATAATGGCATGGAATCAAAATACCATTCCTAATACACGTGAAATGTATTATAATCCACTTCTAAACTTTATTCATAGAATATTTAACAAAGCCAAGTCATGTAATTCAAAGGTGACCCATTGAAACTATAGATGCTTTGATAATCAGCACCTTGATATTCAGGTAGATGCATTGATAGAAAGTTTACTGGCAAATGAATCACATAATTTTTTAATTATTATTACCTTTAGAATGTCATTGCAACCATGCCGAAGTGAAGTTTCTGTGCGGTAATCTGTAATAATTTTGACAAGCCGATCCCTCAACCTGCATAAAAAATATGTTTATTCATATTTCCAAACTAAACAACCAGAAAAATCAAAATAATCAGGCAAGAGTATACTTGCCTTGGGATACGCAAGCCATTTGGTACCATATTTACTATATGAAGCGGATCTAGATTGCCGACTGTGTGCTCCAGTAACATTCCAACCTAATTGTGATCACTCAATATAAATTAGAATTCAATAAGTCTCATAAGACTTACAGCAAGAAAACCAAAGCAAAAAGAATTCAAACAATGAAGGTCAAGCCAATGGGGATAATACATTATCAGAAGCAAAAGAAAAGAAGAAAAGTTCCATGTGCCTCACCATTTCTGGATTGCCCAGGCTTTGCTTAATCAGCTCCTCCCACAGATCATCATCATGTTGCATTGTGACAAACTCTATAGCCTGCCAACATGGGAAATCTTTTAGTTGAACATAAAGATGTCATTTATGCACCCTTAATGCTTGCACTGTGAGTGTAAGAAGGTTCTGATCAGTGAATCTTCAAGAATGATGAACACTAAAGTTTGACTGGCGTTCTTATATTCAAACTTTTATTTGACATCCATGAAGATTCCTTCAGTTGCCATGAAACTTACGTGCAGATTAATGATATAGCTAGCAAAAACACAATCCTACCTGCTCCATATCCTCCAATTTATTTATGATAAGTGCAAGAGCCTTCCTTGAATTGCCCATCCTTCCAAGAATAAATACTTGCTCTTTAACAAGGCCTCTTCTGATACAAATCTCATAAGCCTGCATCATTTACACTCGAAACTCCGTTCACTATTCAAAACAATAATAATATTTTATATTTCAGTTGGAAATTCACAAGAGTGTCTTCACCTTGTCAAGAGAGTAATGTTGGCTGCTGCGAAAGAAAGGGAGAAGCAATCTAGGCTCATATTCTGCATAAAGCTCTACCTGCACATAATAGAGTTGAAGTTAGAAAGTGTTTAGTCTCCACAATGAACTGAAGGACACTTATTTTTCCAACTCTTTAGAAGCTCACATGATTCTAAAATTAATCGTATTCCCCAAGGCAAAAAGGATCTTCATATCAGTTGGATGATATAGCATTTGGAGAATTGTACAAACCTAAAAAACTGATACAAGGGGTTATAAGCCTAATAAAATTAAGGAAAATATTAAACAAAATGTAGATGATTATGCAAAAACTTGTGAGCGCTCCAGCAACCACCATACCCTAGAAATGCAATTATGTGTCTCAAATTGCACCCACAATGGCAATTCTAGTGAAAGTAATCTAATTAAACCCAACATTTCAGGGTGATAAATATCCATATCCATATACTTGAAAAATAGCACATCATATCAAATGTTCAGGCGATGTGTATAAGGGCCAGGATACTGTACACCCTGCCTAAACAAGAAAAGAAGCTTGATCACAAACACTAAGATTGCTTTTGATAAGTAAAAACTATTAATTTTTGAACTATATTATGTATAACCAAAATAGTTAACCAAGAGTGGTCAGTACAGTTTGAGAAAAGAAAGCTGCCATGCTATTGCACCCAGTAGTTGTTGAACAGCCATTTATATGACGAGGGCTAGATTTTATTGGAGAAAAAGTTCTAAATTCTATTTTGGGACATATAAATGTTTTAACTACAACTTTTACCCAGTAGCCTAAGTCAAATGGATCTTGTTTCTGTTTGAGTTCGGTGAAGATAAAATTTGGAACAAGTTTGTCAACTGATAAAATTCATGATTAAATTCAAATAATATAAATTTACAATATTCATTTTTTATATAAAACTAAATATAATTGTATTAAATTTAAAAATATTAAAGTTCAAATATATTATATTAATCTCTAAAAATATTAAAAATTAATATATTATATTAAATTTAAAATATAAAACTAAATAAATTTTAAAACAATCAAATTTTAAATAAATTTTAAAAATTAATTATGTATTTTATATATATATTTGTAACTAGCAATTTTCAAATGATACAATATCACTCACCAGCAATTTGCAGACAATACAATACTCTACAGTCAAGCAAAGACCCAAGAGGCATCTCCACTATAGAAGCCCTGTTAACAAACTATGCTACAGTCTCTGGTCAGATAATCAACAAGCAGAAATCAAGCATCTTGTTCTTTAATACGAAATGGTCAACAAAAAGATGTATAAAATCTATCTTGGACTTTAATATAGGAGAATTTGCCATGCAAATATTCGGGTGTTCCTCTTTTTAAAGGGGCAATCAAATCTTGCATTTGGGAAGAAATAATCAACAAACGTAGAAGCAAAACTTCTGATGAAGGGGACTCCCCTTACAAATATGAAATCAAACACACACAAAGAGACTTGCGATGGCTGCAATATACCATTAAATTTCAGATTTAAAGAAAGAAAATCAGCAACATTCTTATTTGCTTAAATCATAAAAAGATTACATCAAACTGAAGCTCATGGGCTTCCTTACAATTTGGGCTTCATACATACAAAAATCTGCAACAAAATGTCTTCAACATTCTGGCATCATTCCGACAGCATTTGGGTATGCAACCACAACTTCTCCAAAAGCCCCCCTTCTCTAAATGAAACAGCATCAACATATAGAAATTGTGTGAGAAGAAACCACCATTGGTTTTCCAAAACAACCTCCAATAACCACCTTGAATTCCAGCGCCCAACTTGAGGAGAGATAAGAATATAAAATACAAAATAATTCCTTGCATTCATAACCTTCACATGGGTGCCTAACTTCTAGCCAATCGCCTTGGTCAATTATGACACCTTCTTTGACTCCTGGTGGCCCTAACGGCTCCAAATACAAACATGCAACAACATGCGAAGATTGTGGCACAAACATGCAAATGCATGCATAACATGCACTTTAACATTCAAGAACGTGCACCCCAACGGTCCCCACCAAGAATGGGACGCCCAAGAGGGGTGTTTTCCCAAATTTGCCTTAGAAAATATTCGTAAATGCATAATTCCCACCAAAATTACAATTACAATTTCATTCCAAGGGAAATTACAAAGTTGCAAATCAAAATATTTATTTTCCTAACCTTTAAGCCCTTATTGAAAATAAACAAAAATAAAATAACAATATTTTTGGTGATGCAAGATTGCTAGTACCCCTAGATGCTCCTGCATCAGACACCAGGGGTAGGAAAAAAAATTGTGAATATGGATTCACAAAATGGAGTTGAGTGGTAGTACTAACCTTTTGGATTGCAAGCAATCCTCAGCAAACTCCATCACTGAATTTGGTACCTACAATTGATTCTTCTTTCTCCTCTTCCAACACTTAACCAGAACAAGCTCCCTTCTCTGACAACTCTGCTCTACACTCAACCTCCTGAATGTGGAATCATTTCCACCATAAACCGACCACCTCCTCTCCTAATGTAATTCACATCCTCCTCTAATCTTGTGGGATTCAACCCACCATAGTCTGTCCACCTCCACCAATTTGCACCTGCACTTAACTCTGCAACACCATACAAATATTTCTTTGCATACCATACATCTCTAGCAAAATCTTCCTAAACTAACTTATCCATAACTTGCAAATCATCATCATTTTCAAATTTAATAAAATATAATTTACTGTTCTCCTTTGTTGCAATCTCATCACACTCACATCCTATCTTAAAGTAGTATTTAGAAAATTTAAAGTTTACCTTGGTTCCATTCACTACTACAACTTCAACCTTGTCTTCGACATGATGTCATGGTTTTTATGCCTTTAGAAAGACATATTGCTTCTGCAAATTGATCTTCCACATTCAAAATAGCGTTAAAACAATAATCCTGAGATTAATCAGCCATATTCTCCAACAAATAATTAGGCTCTCTAACCAAGGAATCTTCATCTTCAATACTTTCAAACAAAGAATCATTGGAAAACTCCTATTTTACCTTAACCTCCTGTTCCTAAATTTCAACCTTCTCAAATTGATTAATTGTTGCAACAACTTTATCCATTTCTACATTCTTATCCTCATCAAAACATACATTAAAATATGATTTGACCTCACCTCATTGCCTTCTGCTACAAATTGCACTGCTGCAATTCTTTCTTCACTATAACTCATCATATCATTCAAACACAAATCAGATCTGGTTTTAACGTCATCAAAATCTGGTATTCCTCTTTTCTTTACTGCTGCAAAAAAACTTTCAGCTTCCTCATATTCACCCATTCCATTCACATAATTCATAAGCAAATTGGAATCACCAATTAACTCACAAAATGCAAGTTTTACCTCCTCTTTTACTGTTTCAACTTCGGTGTCCTCTTCTTCAATGTTCTCCATTGCACTTAACTGTTTTGTTGCTGCTGCAACCTCTATAATTTCACCCTTCATGTCTTCCAATAGACATTCCTCAACTTCAGGTTCTTCAATTTCTTCACATTCATCCTCCTCTTCTTCATCTGTGCCACTTGTTTGACACCCTATTGCATCTTTTTTTCTTTCCTGCAATCAAAATACCATTAGAAGGATAATCAAAATTACCTTCAACTCTTCTCTTTTCTCGTTTTCTCCTTTCAATCTCTTTTCTTAATCCGTCCACTTGTTGCTACAATTCTATTATCCCAACTCTTATCTTCTTGCCCCCTCTCTCTAATTATCTCTCTGATTTTCTCAAGTCCAAGAATCTTCAAAATCCATCCAATGACAAAATTATTTTTCTTCTTTATCTTTTCCATTTTCAAGGCCTCACAAAGCCTCAACACAAATCTTCAAATCCTCAAGTTTTACTTATGTAAACTGCCTCTTTCGGCGATCTATTTACAAAACCCTCTTTCAATATTCACCAATATTATTGTAAACTGTCTCCTTCGACGATATATTTACAACCATGGGAACCTTAGTTCCTCAAACCCTCTGAAAATGTCTTCTTCCAGGTTGCATATCCATCTACAAATAAAATCCACTCTCCACCCTCAGGTCTTGGTGCAAACTGCCTCCAATCAGTGCTTTTGCCTGCACTCTCAGGAACGCCCGCTCTAATACCATTGATGAAGGGGACTCCCCTTACAAATATGAAATCACACACACACAAAGAGACTTGCAAGATGGCTGCAATATGCTATTAAATTTCAAATTTAAAGAAAGAAAATCAACAACATTCTTATTTGCTTAAATCATAAAAAGATTGCATCAAACTGAAGCTCATGGGCTTCCTTACAATCTGGGCTTCATATATACAAAAATCTGCAATAGTCTTCACCATTTTGGCATCATTCCGACAACATCTAGGTATGCAACCACAACTTCTCCAAAAGCCCCCCTTCTCCAAATGAAACAACATCAATATATAGAAATTGTGTAAGAAACCACCATTGGTTTTCCAAAACAACCTCCAATAACCACCTTGAATTCCAACGCCCAACTTGAGGAGAGATAAGAATATAAAAACAAAATAATTCCTTGCATTCATAACCTTCACATGGGTGCCTAGCTTCTGACCAATCACCTTGGTCAATTATGACACCTTTGACTCCCAGTGGCCTTGACGGCTCCACATATGGACATGCAAAGATTGTGGCACTAACATGCAAATGCATGCATAACATGCACTTGAACATGCATGAACATGCACCCCAAGTGGTCCCCACCAAGAATGGGATGCCCAAGAGGGGCATTTTCCCAATTTTGCCTTAGAAAATATTCATAAATGCATAATTCCCACCAAAATTACAATTACAATTTCATCCCAAGGGAAATTACAAAGTTGCAAATCAAAATATTTATTCTCCCAACCTCAAGCCTTAATTGAAAATAAACAAAAATAAAATAGCAATATTTTTTGTGATGCAAGATTGCTAGTACCCAAAGATGCTCCTGCATCAACTTCAT
This sequence comes from Sequoiadendron giganteum, assembly GCA_007115665.2. NCBI lineage: Eukaryota > Viridiplantae > Streptophyta > Pinopsida > Cupressales > Cupressaceae > Sequoiadendron > Sequoiadendron giganteum. The sequence goes on along the minus strand of CM021106.1, from coordinate 333,486,069 downwards.
CATGGAAATGGGCTACAAAATCCAAAAAATGCAGGAACAATCAGTGGACTAGCTAGCTGAGTTGTGTTGGAGAAAATGGGCGATCCTTAAGGAAGGGGCATTTGCATGGTCTGTTGTCCACAAATGCATTTTAATTGCGGATTGTCTCCAACTCTTGGGAATAGAAGGCCCCTCACGATGTATAATGTGTAAAGAGCAGGAAGAATCGATTGATCACCTTCTAGTCAATTGCTCCTTTGCGGGTGCTTGTTGGAGATGGCTACAGAATTGCCTTAAATGGCATGGCCCTCTTCACAATGATATCTACAAACTTTTCATTGGATGGCCAAAATTGCAACACTCAACTTGGGAAGGCATTTGGATTACATGTCCATCAGTGCTAATCCGGGAGATTTGGAAGGAACGCAACAAAATTTTCAATGAGAAAGGGCCATCGCTGTCATCTGTCATAAAAAAGATCGAGTTGGGCATTTGTGGGGTAATAAAATCAAAATTATCTTCTATCAAGCCCAAACTGTTCACCTCTTGGGACGGTCAAATTATGAGAGAATGGAGCTCCCTTCATATACCACAGAACATTTAAACTTGCAAATCTAGCACATCTAAGAGGGTTATGATTAAATGGTTTCCCCCGCCGAAGGGTCGACTGAAGATGAATTTTGATGGTGCCGCTAAGGGCAATCTCGGCATATCTGGTGCCAAGATTGCAATTTGAAATGACAAAGGTGAATTGGTTTGGTCAATTGCAAAGAGATTACCGGCGGGAACCAATAATGAGGCCGAATTTAGAGCACTTTTCGAAGGCCTTGAATCATGCAAAAGTAAAGAGTTATCAAACCTGGACATAGAAGGTGACTAATAAATTTGTATTAGGGCAATCGAAAGCAGGAAGGTTCAAAATTGGAAATTACAAAATATTGCAAAATCAATTTGGGCGATCCTCAACGAAATGCCAAATTTCACAATTTCCCATTGCTTCCAGGAAAGCAACAAAGCTACAAACTACCTTGCCAACAAAGCATGTTAGTTGGATAAGGATGAGATCATGTCTGGTACACCCCACAATTGGGGAAAAAATTAAAACATGAGGTGTGGAAAGATGTTCGAAATGAGACCAAGTTCACAAACAGATGGCCTTACAATTACTCATTGTGGTTTGCAAATACAGATTACATGACTCTAGTGGCTATGTAAATTGATGTAGTCCTGACACAGCAATATTTCCCTCTACGCAATCTAGGTGACCTGCCCAAGTTCAGTGTAGAAAGTATTGTACACCAAATCTTGAGGGATTTCCAATTGATATCTGATCTTGTTGGGGTTTCTCAATGCCTCGGTCCCGCTTTAGCTAGGCTTTAAAAGTCGTCATTCCAATATGGTAAACTTCTCAAAATGCAGGCATCTGGAGTAGTCTGCCCATGCGATGATGATGATTATTCGAAGCGACTCACTCAAATGTTCAACATAAGTTTGAATGCGATGGAGGAGGCTATCAAAAAGGTGATAGCATTGGTTTGTTCACAAGCGCGCAAATCCATGACCATCTTCTGTTGAATATCTTTTTGGAAAACTTTGTGATGGTGTTTAGGATGGAGGAGTGGAATCTGTGTGTTATCAAATTTGTCAAGGCTCATCTGAAATTGAAAGTGGAAAAGGCTATCATGGCCTTCAACATGGAAACTATGGTTGGAAGCCTTGCTAGGATCTTTGGTATCGCAATTGCCAAGAAAAGCGAGAAACAAAAGCAAGCTATTACATTGTTTCACGAAGGTATGGAGAGAGACAACATGCATACTTACAACTACTACACTGGAGTTAAAAGTGCAATCGACACCCCAGAGCAAATCAAAAGGGCTTTTGAGGTGGTTGAAGGTCTTTGTTTCCTCATTCACCACGCACCATAATTGGTCGGGTGACACTTTGTAAGCCAGCATGACATTTTGTTTCCCTTCCTGATAAGGCATACTATACTTATTTTTCTAGGTTAATATTATGGGCGCTACTCCCACAATAGCAACTTACCTTAAAATTTATTATTATTGTAAAATTTAAACCTAAAATTTAGGTTAACAAAAAAACATAAGAAAAAGTCCAAAATGAAACCAAGAACTATTAGTTTGTATTTTGTAAACCTACCTCTGCTGCCAATACCAACACTCCTCTGCTGATTCATGGCACAAACAGTCCTCAACAATACAAGTGTGTGGAACAAATGTCTTAAGATGCCTCAAATGCAAGTAAAGTTCAATGCAAATGAACTTAAACAAACTAGGACATTGACTGCTACCAAGAACACCAAAAAGATTGCAATTCATTCAACAGTTGCATGAGTGCACAAATTACGATTATGATTCCTTTCTTCAATCAAAAACGTACCAAAAAACACAACAATCTCACACACTGCGCAGCTGCTTCAAGATATAAGTGTTGACACTTTAAACATCTAATACTAAATGTAGCAACGAAACGGCATTGGAAACCTACACAAAGAAATTGTATGGCCGTTTTTATGGTAATTGTTAACAAGATTTTAGGTTTTTTCTTAAGATTTTTCAGAGTTCACTCTTTTCCAATAAAAATTCACCAAACCTAATGACTTAAACCGTAGCTATTGCAAGAATTAAGTTGTGATCTATGTTACCAGTTCACTACAGGGAAGTCTTTAGTTCAGATCCCAGTACGTTGCAGGTAGGGACATGTCTAGGGGACACATTTCAACTTGGTGAACGCAAAACGAACACAGTAGCTTTGAGGAAATCACAACTAATCTGGCCAGTTTTAACATTTTTAAAATCTTTTTTGCATATTTTTAATTCTTTGAAGAAATTTGACTTTGACTTGAATGCATCCCTAACCCTATAAACATCATTCCAAGGCATTTGAAAGACAAAATAGTTTATATCATTGTAAATGAAAAACACAAAAGTCGCTCATTTTTGTTGAACTTTCATTCTTGCTTTCCATCAAACGGATGGACTTAAAGATTGATCCCTTTCTTCTGTGAATCTATGGCATATGCTTGTTTTCTTAACATGTTTATTGAACTTGGCAACAAGGACTACAATGACAGCCAGTTCAACCTCTATGGAACAACCCCGCTTCAAAACAAACCCAAATTCTTCATAGTACAACTAATTCCACATGGTGGGTGGAAATATGTTAATATGGTACAACTAATTCCACATGGTGGGTGGAAATATGTTAATATGGTACAACTAATTCCACATGGTGGGTGGAAATATGTTAATATGGTACAACTAATTCCAGATGGTGGGTGTTATATTTGGATTTGCAATGGGTTTGATGTTCGATATTCAAGCTCATACAATCATCTAAAACCAAATGAAATAGCAAATGAAACAGCAAGTCATATATTAAATCATCCTTTGCTAAATAAAGGATCTCATGGAATAAAGCACCCTTCCCCGCCATCTAATCTTCAACCTATAAAGAGCCACCCATTTTCGGCTGCACTTGACAAACAACCTATAGCCTTTAAACATAAGTGATCAAAGGGATCGTTGAAAATGGCATTTCACAATGAGTCTCATGATATTGTTGATCAACACATTGTGAGATGTGTCTATGCAAATGGATTGGCTTTCAATGTTCTTCGCTTACCATATTGGCAACAAATGGTGAATGCAAATAATGAGGCTCAAAAAGGGTACATGGGCCCAGATTTGAGAAGGTGTGTAGCACCATAGTTGAAAAAACTGGACTTGACAATAACTCAGCAAGCCTAAAAAATTTAAAACTTGGGATTCAACGAGAAAACAAAAAACTAGGCAATAACTTGGCAACTTCACCGAACATTTGAAAATACATAATTTTTTAAAATATTTTTCAAAACCTCACAAATCTTCATGGCGAATGTCATTTTCACAATTTTATAACACCTCTACAAATCTTGATTTGGATATTATCACCATTGCTCTAAAATATTAAAACTAATTTTATTTCATCAAGTAATGTTGAAGTAAGATGTGTCAACCTTAAAAATGTCGAATTACAAAAGTCTAAACCCATTTAATGGGCACTTTCCTTTTTGAACTTTATCAATATTAATTTACTCATGTAAATGGTGGGGATGAGGATTAGTATTAACAAGTTTTTGACGGATTTTGCAGCAACAATCACAAGTTGTTAACCAAAAACTCGCTGCTTGTTTTTCTAAAACACGACAATGAGTTTTTCAACGAGTTACTCGCCGCCAATTTTTGCTCACGAGTTCTGCAAGTACTCACAAAGTTTTGCATCTACGTTTAGCACATTATCAAAAAAGGAGGTGGAGTTTGTAAAGGAATCATTGAAGCCCATAAGGGATTCTTGGGTTAAGACAAGGGATCCATTGTTTGCAATGGGTGGACAGGTGCAAAAAATCAGCCATTGATTGATGTTATTCTAGTGTCCCTAAAAAGGCAATGTCTTTGGAGTTAGTGGATTGTTAGGGAGAGGTGAAGGATGGTGCATTTATTGCTAAAATTCTTTGTCAAGCCATTGAGGAAATGGGATCTCAAAATGTTGTTCAAGTCATAATAAACAATGCTAGAAATTGTAGAGCAACTAGTTTATTGCTTGAAGAGCATTACTCACTCATCTTTTGGACACCTTGTGTGGCCGCTTCCTCAACCTTATGCTATAAAAATTAGCACCAAAATTGGTTGGATCAAACAAGTGTATACCAAAGTTAAAGAGATCCAAATGTTCATCGCCAACGGCCACATCACAAGGTATATTCAAAACAGTCAAAGTGCAATTTGTCTAGCAAAGAACCTGATTTACCATGCTCATACCAAACATGTAGATGTGGAGTATCATTTTGTTAGAGGGAGCGTTAGCAAGAAATCCAGGGAAATAAAGGCTGAAGTTCCTAGCTCCAAGTACTTTTTGAGTGTTGTAGTTTATACCCGAACTCAGTAATATAAAGTAAACACCCTTTGATTCAAACATAAGAAGAACTTAACTAGATATTCACAAATTGGCAAATAACCTTAATTAGATAGAATTCCGGAAATCGTTCAAAGTATACAATATATATATCTTCCCCTATACTCTACCTACTTCCTTCCCTTTACACATATAATCCTATTTTTCTACTCTCCTACAGTAAATACCAAAATGAGAGAATGTTGGAACTCTGATGTGCTATTCAACTACAATGAGTTCTTGAGTGAGAAGAATTTTGGGACTATGGTAGTTTCCCGTTTAAAAAATTTGATTGCAAATTGTAGAACAACATTGGAAGCTTGTATGGCAAAATGCCATAAGAGTTAGACTTTGTAGTAGTATGGCATGGAGGTATCTTGGACCCTGGTAAATCCATGGTAACAACTACATGAGGTTTGGTTGTGTTTTGGTTATCGCATCTTGTATAGAGTACATTATTGGAGTAAGACATTACTAATGTATGTGTGGCATTTCTGGAGTGCATGAGGCAATAGTAAAAGACAAATAGACGTTATGAAAGGTGCTCTAGATTACTGCAGCTCACAAAAGTGTTGTCTCTACGAACCAGGGGTTTGGTCTCGGCAATATTACATGAAAACTCAACTAATGACTTCATCATTGTGGGAGTAACTAAACTAATGAATATTTTACCCTATTGGAGAAGTATCATGGGAGCAACATGTGGGAACTTGATGTCACAATAAAGTCTTATACAATTGTGTGATCGTTGGTATTCTGCAAGTGGTTAGAATGATGAGTCAGTTGGGATTCCAAGAAAACAACTTTAAGTCTACATATAATTTGTGACATGGAAGGAATAGATTGAGACAAGATGCTCAAATGTCTGATGGTGTGATGGAAAAATCTAGAGGTTTTGCAATAGATGTCTATAGATTGAGGAAGGTGAAATAAGGAAACTACATTCTATTGGGATCCTATGTACACAAACTAATACAATTGTTTGCTCTCTTTTGCTCCTAAGTTTTTTCTAAGTATTTCTCAGGTTAAACTCTATATCGTTGCCATAGACGTCAATTGTTGCAAGTCCGCTTTAAATAGCAAAGGGATAACACTAATTTGTTTCCACATAGACTACGTGAATTCTCATATGACCGCAAAGTAGTGTGTGGCTTGTGTCAAGTGGCATCAAAGCACTTGGCAAGGGGTGGCTGCCATCACATTATTATCTAGGTTGCAACTTTCACATGTTTCATTGCTATCACATTTCTTTTTAGAGGCTTTTACTTTGCAAGAATCAATGATTATGTAAGTTGTGCAAGTTAATGCATAACATTCACTATTGCCTTCTAATAAAAATGCATTTGAAAAGAGTAACTTATATAGGTAGAAAATACTCCAGCATTGATTTTTTAAATTTCAAATTTATTGAAATTATTGTTATCGGTTAGAAATTTCTTTATTTGATGTTCTTCCATAATGTTGTCAATTGAATTGAAACAACATGATTGTAATTTGGATAACATAATCTAAGTTTTAGGGCAATAAAGTTACTAGCATTCTGGATTAATTTCCACTACGTATGCTTTATTCTATTCCTATTCATCTAGAATAAATTCACTCTTTGATAACATTCTCTTATTTAAAAGTTATTCTGATTGAAAAGCATTAATGTTCCATGGAGACATATCCCATGTCCTCTAGGATCATCCTAAATGTCCCAAAAATCTCAAAGATTCGGAGACACAAATGTAATATCCCCCTGGTGTCTCCTTTTGTCTGAATTTTTTTCTCATATTGCAGGTACATTTCGGGTTTTTTGTACTATGTGACAATGGGCATGGCTCACAAATTCTACGTAAATATTAAATACATGCATCTGTATAAATAACTTAAGTTTAGACTATCATGACAAACTAAAAGAGTAATAATATGGAGAAACATTGTTTGTTTATTCAAGAAGGAGAATATTTTTGTGGACAATCTAATGTTTCCTTATATTGCATGTGCACCACTTAATAAAATTTATTCAATGCAGCCCACTTGTTCACAATAGCAACCTACCTTTAAAGTTTCTTCCTCTCCAAGATGGTCTAACATAGAAACTGATCTATGTGCAGTCTTGTCAATTGTAATTGTGTGGTTCTTGGGTAGTAAATTTGTAAGTGAACTTGCAAACATCCTAGAAACTGAAGCAATTTTTTATGAAAATGATGAGACTCTAAGTAGGGAATTCACAGCTGATTATCCTTTTGCAGCAATATTGCATTCACAGATGTGCCTCTTCTTTACTTCATGCTAGAAGAAGCCTTTGTATTGTTTTTTTGGATGCCAATACATATACTTAAAAGGCTGAGAATGCATTGAAGTGCTAGCTCATTGGTAATGTGTTATTTTGTGTGATTCTGTGTAAAGTCAAGCAGAAGATGCTAAGAAATCCCCAAAAAGCTTCTTGTAGGTTGTGGCTCTGTAATAGTAATGCCAGAGGTGGTTGGGTGGTGAGCACTAATGACCTTCTACTTATGGGAACTTCAGTTTTAGGAATGGTGTCTTTGTGTGTTCAAATCCAAAATTATGATCAATTTCCTCAAAATGGATGATATAATCTTTTTACCTGTGTTTACAAAGGATGGCTTTAATGCTGTATGTAGAAGTGTTGGGAAAAATGTGTTTGCAATTGTCTTGATCAAACACTCTTTCAAAATGAACTATGTGTTGTTCTGTTTGAAGAACATAGAAAAGTAGCTCAGACTGAAAATAGGTATATAGTGGCAGCACTCGTGTTGCAATTACAATGCTTAAGCTTGGTAGAATGCCAAGACTAGTTCGTTCATTACAACATTTACCAAGGAAATAAATCTAAGCATTTCCTTTTGGTGTAGAATGTGGGGTCAGTAGAAATTAAAAATTGCCCAGCTACAGAAATGCTTATCATTCGCGAATAAGTATCATAGTAATTCTCTCAAACAGAGAATCAGCTCAGCAAGATGAAATTGAAGAGCTCATGCAATGCAGCACTATTGTTTGAAAGTTTGAAAGAAGTGATTACTGATTTACTATTATATTGTGAACTAGTCATTCTGGCAATTTCAAGAGTGAGTAAATTAGGGAAAAATCAAATTACGGACATTAATAGTGGCTGGAAGACAACCTTTAAGTAAAGGATGTGTATGTAACCCCTTCACAATCAGCATATAGTTAGTCTTTCCCTTGCAATTTTACTCCAACTCATTTGCAGCTTTACTCAGAAACCTCTGCTTGGAAATCGATAGAATGCCATTCCCTTTTTTATATTTAGAACATTTAGCTGGATAGAAATCAAATAATATTCAATGAAAAACCTTCTAGTTCTAGCACTTGCAGCATTTCACTCAAAAGAAAATCTGAATTCTTACCCGATGCACGTGGTTTGTGGGTGATTGTGTGAATCCCCAGAGGATTAGTCTTGCCTCAGCTCGCCCCTCCCAGACCCCAACTTGGCCAAAAAAAAAGTAAAACCAAGGCAAGGCTGGTTGGGCCGCTGGGCTGGACCATGGGGATACCTCTAGTGCAACAAAAAAAAAATCTGAAACTGCTACTGCCTCCAAAACCAATCCCGGAGCTGCTGCTGTTGCTGGTGGAGTGACTATGATTTATTTGAACTCCAAACTCCTTGATTTCTGCATCAGCATTGGGAAGGCTACTAGCAATATTACTGAGGTATCAGCCTGCAAATTTGGACTTTGAAATGGCATCCAAAGAAAATTTAAAACAGGTCACCGTTTGTGGAGACTCAAAACTTTCCATCCATATTTTAAAAAATTTAAAAAGCTTCCACTCAGTTCAATGCATGACACAATCAAAATTTTGATTGATCTGTTTGACACCATAGATTTTAGTAATGTTCCTAGGAAAGCTAGCAGATATGCCGACAAAAAAGGCTAATGATGGCATCTCAGCCCCCTAGTCAATGAGACTCTATGGTAATTGAGGCATTTGTCTCCCCCTGCTTCCTGTTTCTGTTGTATTAGAGAGAGAGAGGGAGGGAAAGAGAGAGGGGAGGGGGAACCTTTCTTTTAAAAAAAGGATATATGCTTAACAATCTACAAAGGAGCTCAAATACCTAACTACAGATATCTGCTAATCATTGAGAGGTATCAACGTCCAATGCATAAACAAATAAGCAATCTATATATAAATAGTACCTGATAACTGTTAATTTTATATATCCTCACTCAACATATATATTTTTGGTTGTGTAGCCGAAGGAGACTCCTAGGCGTCCCCAAGACAATCAAGAGTCTCCTAGGAGCCCCCCACACATCTCGGGGACGTCCCGGCATCTCGGTAGCATTTTGGAGACAGCGGCACTAGTGGCGGGGCAGTGAGGGGACATCCCCCCAAAGTCTCCAAGTCTTTGGGATGTCCTTGTCCCGGAAACGTGAGGTTTGGGGGGGGGGGGGAGGGAGGGGTGGGTGTTGACGCGGGCACATCCCTGTGGAACACTAAAATTATTTATCATGCATTTGTCATGCATTGTTTTTATCTTCACTCCAAACTCTATATAAGGAGATGTTTGTCAATGTAATCGTTGTTCAGATCTAATAGAATATTTTTGTGTTCTATTTCATTTCACAGCATTCCCTTTTTGTAATTTGGATGCAAGGGTCTAAGTATTCTCTAAAAATTGTAGCCTGATTAGACAAAATATTGCAAAACATAACTTAAAAAATACATTAAATTTAACTTTTAATCTTACGTTCAGCATTTCTTGGATAGCCACTAAATAATTATTTTCAATTTTTTAAAGATTACACAAAAAGCATTGCAAATCTAAGATATTAATTGTATCTAAGCTCAATGACATCAATAAAAGATTTAATTGCAAATCTCTCTTAAACGTTGGTTCTTACGACATAAATTTTACAAGGCCCAGAAATTTTGCCATGTGAAACTAATTGTAGATTCTCTTTAATCCAAGGAAAATAATACAAAAGTCACTTTTTCTATGCCCTTTTCTTGGGTTTGTCAAGTCCTCCAAGCATTGAACATTTATCCACCTCACAAGACAACATTGTTACAGCCTTCAACACCCCTGTGATCTCACAGTAGAATGCCTCCTGCCTAATTACCTACTATGTATCTCACGATCTTAAGGTTTACATTGTATATTATGCATAAACTAAAGCTAAATATATAAAACAATGCAGTAGACAAGCATCTTATTCATATCATAAAATTATGAAATCACTCATCAACACGCTAGCATGGAAACCATCTCCTTTTATATTAACATCATACCCAAAATTTTCAATTTACAAACAGCAATTACCTGAAGGCCATGAAATTCTTCCCCTGCATTAGGATCTGTCTCAAATAGTGCATGCAAATATTCATGCAAGTAAAATCTGTGTGTCTTATCATTGCCAAACTTCAACAACTGTGAAACTACATCAGATGGTGAAATAAACTTCCGTTGCTGGACGAGTAAGACTACAGCTCTTTTCAAATCTAAATTCATCAAAGCTTCTGCCTGCAAATAGAGATCAAAGTAAGTGCCAGTTGTCAAGAACACAGACAACAAATAACACAACAAGGAACATGGTGTGTGATTTGAAACATTGACACAAAAACTCTACACAGTTTTCTGCCAGGAGCATTATAATATAAAACAATTAGTGATCAGATTTCATATACATGGAAAAAAGTGAAGAGAGTAACATCGGCATTACAATCAAAACACATCATAAAAGTAAGGTGAATAAACAAAAGTTCAAAATTAAAATGATTTTAAAATGCTATTAACTATAATAGTTGCTAATATAGGAAAAGTGAAAGTAATAATTCTCATGTGTCAATTTTCATAGAATACCTCTATTTATCCAGACCTCATGCATCTATGACTACTCTAACCAAGCCTATCTTCAATAACATCTTTGGTTCTCTAGTTACAACCAACACAATGATGCGCACAAGAATGGCATTCTTCTTTTTATGAATCTTGCCTATTGACCCATAATTCAACACCTTGGGACTGGTCTAGTTTTCAGTTTCGCAAGAAGAATAATCCTTCTTCTCAATGCCATGAAGAACTGGCTTAATCATTCTAATAAGACATGCTAACCTATTCCAACATAATACTCGACACATCATTATATGTGTATTTAAAAGCAACTGTAACTATTGCAAATGAGAGACATAGGAACAGTGCTACAGCCCCAAATTTAAAATAAGGGAATTTATGGTCCCAAGCATAGCCCTATAATGATCATTGTCTCGTTCATTCTTTTCCCTGAAAGTAAAATAGATTCCTGTATCAACCATCCATTCAATGTTTAATAGCTGGTGCCCTTGCAGATTTGGCCCCAAGGATTTCCTAAGAAAGATCATATAGCTGCCATTCCATTTATCTACAAATGGTATAATGAACTAACTGTCTTATACAGCTTTATAAATTTACTTACAAGAATTTAATTTATTACAAATGCAGTTATCAAATCAATGTATCAGTCTCAAATTAAGCAATAAACTAATGAGCCCTTAAATAACCCTCTAATGGTTATTGCCTCTTTTAACCATTCGCTGTGCAAGTTTGTAAGAAACCAGTCACAAATCTGCACTTATAAACTTATGTCTGTTCCACGAATTTATGCATATACAGTCCAAATAACAATTGTTCATAACCCCTTTCAAATTTAAGTAAACCGGTAAATGCTTCTCAGAAGAATTCCAGAATATCTATCAGACATACAAAATACTTGCGCCCAGCAATTATTCTCAGGTCCACAGAATAAGAATGTTCAATCAGAAAATACACAGAATGTTACTATTCAATCAGAATTTACACAGACCACCGAGTCTTTGAATGAAATATACCAAGCACTGATATGTTGAAGATCTAACAATGGAAACTGATGCCTACCCAGATCTGAATTGAATCTCATGACAAAATTAGCCTTATCACTTAATCGACATAAGTTCACCAGTTATGGAACTAAGCACAGGATAGTAGAGTGAACATTCAGAATACTATAGCACACACAGTAAACTGAACCCAGATCGAATTGCCTAGACACAGAAATAATATCAGATCACAAGGATGTCAAGCCTGATTCACATATGAATTGCAGACTGATAGACTTGTTCACCCAAAGTGATTCAGATTTATCATAGATTTCAATACAATGATAATCAGGCAAATACAAGTAGGCCTCTGAAATGCATACAGAAATACATTGATGGCTGCGCACAGAGGAACAATTTGAGCAAAGGAGCGCATATGCTGACCCTTACACACAGCGCTGATGGTGTGCAGAAAATATAGGTGAAGTCTGACCTGAAATGAAAACCAACACGAATTCTCAGGCTCTGGGGTTGCGTCCAGACCTGAGTGCAAGGTGTGAGACTACATCCTCGCAAATTGCCTAGAAGTTACGCTCTATTCCAAATTCGTGATATTCCATAATGAACAGCGACCCCACATAAATACTAAGCATAAATGCCAACTAGAAGAAGTCGGCCATCTCACACAAAAAAATCCAAATATTATTTTAGGTGCCAGGCTCAAGGAGACGGCCAGAGATAATATAAATTTAACATTATTTATTTAATAATTCAAATTTATATTTAATATTATTATTTTATTATTTTATTATTTTTATTATTTTTAGGTCGGCCCTAAAAATTATTTAACAATGGCTGGCCGACCCAACCTAAAATCGGGGACATGACAAAGTTGAAGCAGGTGCTAACAGTCAAGGACCCATATGTGGGATTTAAATACAAGATGTCATCAAATAAATGGCAAGAGATCACCAGGGAAAAGATCGCCACCAATCAAATGAGGGATACAACAACATTAAAAGTACCACTTACACCTTATGAAAAGAAGACAATTGACCATAGAAAGAATATAAAAACTTTTCCAAAGAACTACTCAAAAAATGCATCAATTATTTGTCATTGTAGCATGATTGATCTAAGTATACACTAGCCATTTTGCTACAAAAGGGAAGATCCTGGCTCTATGGAGAGCAAATTTCCTACAGAAAGAAAGAAAGAAATTGTGTTAATGTCCACAAATGACCAATATAGGTCAATTGAACTCAAAAGTACAACCAGAAGAAATAACTAACAAGGAAGACACATCACTAACAAAGATAGAAGATAGGCTGGAAATAATGGCTGCCCCAATCTGAATTAGCATCCTGCCTCACTCACTTGTATTGATGAAAGATAAATTTTATCAATAAAGGAAGATAATTTTTACATCAAACAGCGAAATCAGATGCCCTGTTGATTGGGCAAATTGCTATGTTGCTGGTTCTGGTTCAGATTCAAGTTCAGGTCAAGGGTTCCAATTAGGTAATTAATATATAAATATATTAGTAAAACAAGAAACATATTTTATATCCATTTACATATATATATAAGTAAGATATATAAATATAAATAAGAAACACAAAATATATTAATAGAAATATAATTTATAAACATAAATAATATATATTGAAGTGAAATAGTATTACAAAATTGCAGCCTTCCACAGTTACAATAAGCCATCAGCGGCTAAATATGATCATTTGATGAACGAAGACTGCTATATTTCCAGCGATTAATTACAAAGGATTCAAAAACTACAGATAGCTCTGTGTTTTGCCCATGACAAATAGTATCAAGGAGAAGTTAAAGAACCGAAGAAAAAACATATGTTGAGCAGTATCTGTTCTGTTAGCTGCTGTATTTTCGGCATTGAGGACTAATTATAGCTTCCATTTGAGTATACTGTCAAATCTTAATGTCCTCTGACAGTGCATATTAAGTGGCATCATCAATGAATGAATAGTAGAATCTGGAGCCTATTGTGCAAACTCAGAGCAGGTACATCTGCTGAAATAGACTTGCCTTTTTTAGCAAAGGCAAGCAGCCAATAGCTTCTTAATATCTTCATTGTCCTGAGTGCTTTCAAGATAGGCAATCTTTCTCTAGATCCTGTGACACGACAACCTTTGTTTATCTAAAATAAGATATCTTGAATGCAAACTTGTAAAACATGATGATGCCTTTTGGATTTAACAGTTGTATAGTAAATTTCCTTGGCTTAAATAAGATCAAAGAGGGCCATGAAGGGGAGCACAGATTAATTTCTCTCTTGAATAATTTCTTGCAAACCTGCAGTTGACAGGGTTTTCAAAGACCACCTCCTTAAAAACAGACATTCTGTGTGGCTGATATTGGTTGTTGGCCACCAGGGACTCATTACTAGGCACAATGAACTCATTACTAGCAGCAAGGGGGAAGATATAATTTTCTGTAAAGAAGCCTGTAGAACATTTTGCTTAATTTCTTTAGAGTCTAAACATGTTCTGTATAGCAGTATCCAACTTTTTTCCTGCATTGAGGATGGTGAAGGTTCCCAAATTTTGGTCAAGTTTTGGCTATGATGAGAAACTTCCCCCATAAGAGGAAGGAGGGTGTAGGTGAGCATGTAGGCAGGCTCAAAATCCATTGAGATGGAGAGCACCCTTTAGGACTGAAGGTTGTAAAGGAGAACCAGGACGTTGAGGAGCTGCCTGAGGTTTAGAAGGGCATTTGGGAGGTTGAATAGCAGTTAGCAGTGGGATTGGCAAAGGATGAAGGCTTATGACAGAATCTTCCAATTTATAAATTTGTTCATATGGAAAGATGAGGTGCAGAGGAAGTTTTGATGGAGATTTACCAGAGGCATCAAAAGCAATATTTTGAAAGCAGACAGAAGTGATGCATGCTTGAGAAGGGCCAACAAGTGATGTTGAGTCACCTAGCGCTTCTGGTTGGCAGTGATTAATAAAGAGATCTCTTCATCCTCTGTTTGAATAGTCCTTTGTTTCTGAGCAATGGCAATAGTGTTCTAGATGACACAAGACTAGGCGTGTTGAAAATGGCCTACATATTATCCTGACTTTGGATTTCCTCTTATAGACTTTCATAGTACTTAATTTGTTAGGCATGCAAGGACATTTGAAAAAATAAGGGAGCCTTTTTATACCAACTGCCTCTTAACCTTGGTCTTCTCCTGAGCAGTTTAGAAGTCATGTAACAATACTGGAGAAATGAAGTATCTTGGTTTGAGAATTGTACAAGACCACAAAGTTTCTAGCTCTAAGATTTCGAGATTTTTTTGCTTGTCATTGCATCCTCCAAGGTATCTGGATGGTCCTTGTTATGCAAAGGAAATGACAGGCATGAAGCACATGTGGTTGGATGCCATGGAGAATTCACACCCATGGAATCTGCCCAGTATGCCATTGTAATTTCATCCTCACCAACCTCAAATGTATAACAAATTGATTTGTTGTGTTTGTTGTGTTTGTTGTATTTACTATTGGAATGAGCCACAAATGAACATTAGAGTAATTTCACCTTTGCCTGTAAGGGGGATTTGTTTTGTGCCTGTTATGAATTGGCAGGTAGCCCGTATTGCTTTCCCTTGGTGGCAATATATGTTAGCTTATGGCAACTTCCCCTTCACTTGGTTAGTCATGGCAGAGGTATTGTCAATTCTAAGCATCATTTTTGAGGTTGTGGTGACAGCAAGTTTTCTTCTTGACTCTTGATACCAATGAGCATTGTCTCATTTGTTTCTATTAGCTGCTGGGTCAAAGGTACCTTTGAGTGGCAAGATATTCTTATGCATTGCAAGATAAAGGCCATGTTTAAATTTCATGTTGATGGGGAGAATGGAATCGTTGATTGACGAAGGGAAAAGGTGTAAAAGACACATGGTAATATGTTTGTTTTAGGATGGAAAAAGTGTTCGAGATAGAGAGGGGGAGGGGAAGGGGGAGAGAGGACTGAATAAGATGAAGGGTGGCTGGCATCATTGTTGTAGACAATGGAGATAACTTAAGAGGTGTAACAGTTAGGGGACACAAGACGATAAGGGATGGTTATAAAGGGAATATCTAAGAAAATATAAAATAGGGTGTTAAGATGTTGTGTGGATACAGTTGACAAGCTAGGGAGGGTATAGTGATGCATGGCCATGGGTGAATTTTGAGTTTTTAGCTCAATTTGGAACTTCTACACAAGTTTAGAGTGAATGTCAAAGTAGTTCGAGTTATTTCTATTTTGTGATTCACTTTAGTGATTAAAGTGTAAGTCTTTTATAGTCCCACAAAGTTTCTTGATAGAGATATGGGGGAAAGGGTTTCAAGGACAAGGGAACCAAGGGCCTAAGTTTGGGGGTGGCGGGGGCACAACAGGGGGAAGGCGGTGGAGGGGTGGCGGGGGCACAACACAAATACATATAGTACTTGAAAATTTAGTTACAAAGATGTATAAGGAATAAGTATTAGAATTACAAATAAAGCTTTGCCATACTAGTAAACTACTAAACAATAAAGTTGTAAGCACATTGCAATACTTGCATTGAACATTTGAACTTTGAACTTTGAAGTGAACATTATCAATGAATATGTTGAATTCAAAATTTATATTATATTCAAAATGACAAATGGTCTGAAGTGATGTCTCTAATTATCTCCAAACTCGTCATCACTAAAAATGTAGAACTCCACATGCACAGGCTCCTCGAAACCAATACCAACAAGCCCCATTTATGTAGCATCATCATCTACATGTGTTGGCTCCTTTGGCTCTACATCTCATCATGACGCTAGACTCTCCTTGTACGTAACTATGTTGTAGTCAATGAGACACAAGGAACTGTGTATAGCCACAAGCTTCTCTGCCCTCCTAGAGGTAAGCATGTTCCTCTAAATAGAGTGGACAAGGCTATAAGTAGACCAATTCCTCTCAACACTAGAAGACCTAGAAACTTGAGCAAATGAATGGATAGAGAGGTAGCCAAAGAAGTAGGTCCATGCATAGTCCACCACAAAATTAAGTCCTCCTGTGTCATAGTCTCCCTACCTATCTTGTCCTACTTAGAATAAACCCTAAGAGTGGCATTTTTTGAATAGCCTTCATTTACCCTACCTTCACCTCAACATTCTATATAGGTGTAATTGTACCATACCTTTGCACACACCACTTTGAATTCACTGCATAGGCAACCATGTGCAAGGGAGTGTTGAATGATTGGTTCAATAATGTTGGGTCCTTTTGTCGCAAAGCAACCTTCATTTGGTCAAGTATAGTATCAATGCACTCATCCACCTCTCTAGGGCTAGGTGCATTGGCATCCCCATATCTAATCACTATGAAGATTGGAGTAATGATGGACTCAATAATTGCATCACCCCAAAAAACACCACTCTTCACCACATCCTTCACCCTTTTTCCCTATTCTATCTTAGACTCGGGCCACTATTCCATTTTATTTCCATAACCATTAGTTGTAATGCCTCTTGCAACTAAACCATATTCTCCAAGAGAATGAAATACAATGCATATCTAGCCTCAATTATCTTCCTTTCAGCTTTGCACACATGGGTCACATCTATCACTACTTGGTCCACATTTTATGGCCCAACCTCCTCTATAGCATCTTTAAGGATTTGAAACTAAAGATAAACATCCTTGTAATGCCCTAAACAATCAACAACCCTGAAAAAATAAGGGCCCTCTATACATGTAACCATGATATTGATGAGCGGATGATGCCTAATGTTTATCAACCCATTCATGACTATGTGTAATGTCCCACCCCAATTTGGAACAAAATTTTCACGATTTCCCAATGTTTGACAATGCAGGTATATCATCAAACAATTCTCTCGCAACTAATCTGAGTTATTTCCAACAAGTGTTTGAATAGGAGTTGTATGCATTAACTTATCATAGGAGATACTCCTTAAAGGGGGAGTTGATAGTTCAGTACAACCCACAATAGAATGGGGTTGCAAAATGGAAGAATCAATCTATCATAGGAGCTACTAAGGCCATACATAATTCATGACCTAGACTTGTTGATGTTTCTTTGGGCAAAAGCATGCCTTACAAAAGTCTACATCCAAAACAGGTGTCCTCACAAGATTTTGGAAGACAAGACACCAAAGGAGGCATTTAGTGGTGTGAAGCCAAAAGATGAGTCATTTGTGCATCTTTGGTTGTCCTATATATTTCCATATACTTGTAGAGAAGAGGACAAAATTGGAACATTCCACCAAGAAGGGTTTATTTGTAGGTTACAATGAGACTTCAAAGGCCTACGAAGGTTGAATTTCAGAGCTAAGGAAAGCTGTATTCAACAAGGATGTCAAGTTTGAGGAAGACTTTGCATCCAAAAAATCTAAAGAATTAATTCTAGTAACAGAGGATGAGGAGCAAGAAGCTCAAAAGGTTGGATCTCCAAAGATTCTAGCTGTTTCCTGTTCAATACAATAGCCTTCAACTGAAGAGGAAGAAACTTCAACCCCTTCTTCTTTTGTTAGGAGAAATTGATGGTTTGAACAGACATTGAGGGATGCTCAAGAGCATGTTGAGGCTCCTAGGAGCACATTTAGGGAGATTAGGCCTCCAAAGAAGTTTCCTAACTACATAGCATTGATGAGTAATATCATTGAGTCCTTCAGCCTTCAAGAAGCAATGGATCAGTAGTTTACTGATATTCTGACCAAGCCCTTCGCAAAAGGGAAGTTTGAAGAATGTAGAGACAAATTTAGATTGGTGTAGAATTCCTTCCTTGCTAAGAGGGAGTGTTGAGTTTTGATCATTCCAACTTTCCTTGGGTTAGTTTTGATGCTCCATCAAAGTTCAAATTGAAGACTTCTTTAGGAGTAGGTTCCCAACCATAAGTAGGATTCATGTGTAGCCATGTGTTTAGAGTGGATGGGAACTCTCGTGTTTGCAGCTGAAGGGAATTATCCATGGTTTAGCCACATACAAATTGTGCATGTTGGCAGATTCTTAATTGATTAAATTGTAGGCAAATAAGATCAAGACCATACTCCATATTTTGGCATTAATAGTGCTGACCAAAATTTCATCCTTGCTTTCCAAACATCCAATTGTTTATTACCCTCTGTAGGCCCAAAATGATGAAACCAGGAGTTACAGAATGAACAATCTGAGAAAACATTATTTCAGTTGTTATGAGTGTCCATCTCCTAAGGCATGAAATATTACAGTGCAACAGCAAGCTGCTCTCGATTTTGATACCCAGTTGAGACCAAACTTCTAGAGCATTTTGACAATATTAAAAATAGATGATTTGCTACATTTTTACACAATTGGGACACAAGATGGGGTTGTGGCCTCTTTACTAACCAAAGAAAACCTTTTACTTTCAGCCAGCCATATGAATCCCAGAGTTTGGTCTGTCTTTTTCATCTTCAAAGGCGAACACCAAAGAGGTGAAGAGAGTGCCTCAGACACAAGAAGCTGTAACTTTGCTTGTACTTGTAAAAGGATACTCATTTTTGATAGAGGTGGGAGTCGATGTATCAATGTTGTATTTATTGACTTAGAGCTTGGACTTGAGAAGTATCTTGCTTCCCAACCTGTGTATCAGGTATAATGTCACTTTTCAAAGAGTTGTTTAAGTAATAGCAATGGATTTAATATAATAAGTATTAAAGTTAAGATTATTTAAAAATATGTAATGTTATCAAAATAGATATAAATAACTAATGTGAACTACAACATGTGATAATTTGACAAGAATTCTAAATTAAATAATTAACATAGTAAACTGAATAACACATCCATATAATTCAATCAAATTAACCTCAAAATTATATATATAATATTTCCAATATCTTTTAACATCAATGGTTTTCAATACCTATCTAAATCTAAGCAATTGGAAAGGTCATTCTCACCCTAGGAAGACTTCAATGATTTTGGCCCTCATAGCTATGGCACACTCCAGGAGGAACCCAATTCTTAATCAAAACCAATACAACATGCACCAGAGCTATCACTCAACATGCATAACACAGCATGCTCCAAAGTAATTACTCAACATGCATACAACATGCTCCGGAGTAATTACTCAACATGCACAAAAACCTTGGCCAGAACAATCCTGAGTTGGACACACACTATATGCCCCTTCTCCCATCCCCATAGCCCACCAAACCACTTTATTCTTCCTTGAGTGTTCTCCATGTCCTCTCCAAGTCTCACATGAATGCCTTATATAACCTTTTAAGGGGTGGTTTCCACACTATCACACCCTTTCACAAAAGTTTCCTTTTAATAAATAATTATTCTTCCCCTTTTAGATTTTTTAACAGTATTCTTTATTAATCTTTATTTTAACCAAAGGATCATAATATCCTTTATTTTTCTATCTCCCCTTTAAATTTGAACAGTTATTTCATAATTTTCTCTTCTCTTGGGGAAAAAATCACATAACATCAAGTCTACATCCCAAGCTATAGACCTTGTTTGATTCAATATCCAATAATCTTGGAAATGGATATTGCAATCAACGGAAAGTTAATTGAATATGTTTTAGTCGGCCAGGTAATAAATAAATAATTGTGTTTTGTAATCACGTGTTAGTCCCTGACAGTTGTTATAGTCAGTTAGTAGTTACCGCAAGTTGGTAGTATTATCCAACATTGGTCTACTATTTATATTACTTGTTCATAGTCGGGGACCGCTATTATGATTTTCTTGTACTTATTGCATATCTGTGAAAGAATGAAAATAAAGCTATACCTTCTGAAACATGATTGTTATTAACTTATGTTCTATAAGTCTATTATTTCCGTCTACTCAGTAAATCTATCAAAGTAGAATAAACAAGTAAACATTTGGCACCATTGCCGATACAAACTCTCATAACACAACACATAGACGGGAATAATGGAATTGTAATGGGTCAGCCAACTGAAGAGCCGGTACAAGCAAACGAGGAAAGAGAAGACACGTTGACAAAAGACCTCATAAACATGTGGGCTATCTCACTGAAGGAACACATAAAGAGGGAAGCTCTCGGGCGAGATTATTGGTTGAGAGCGTTCCTAGCAACACTACGAGGCATAGCAATAAATCGGTTCGCCGAACTAGCAGCAGAAGACAGCCTCATGGGAAGCACTGAGAAAAGCGTTTGAAGCAAAGTTCAGATTATTACAAGAAGACAATGAGATCATCAACGAAATCTATAATGCCAAACAAGGGAAGTACGAGAATGTACGAGTGTACAATCATAGGCTCAAAGAATTGTTGGTAAAGTTTGAGATCCAACCAGCAGACGGGCTGAAGAAGCATTGGTTCATCGAAGGACTAATCCCCTCACTATGCAAGAAAATGAAGGTAGTACCTCTGTCATCGTACACTGAGGCTTACAATCGGGCAATGGACATCAAGAGTGAAAACAAAACATCCTCTCAAACAAAACGAAAGACAGATGACAACGAGAGTACAAACAACAGCAGTGATGGAGAATCTAAAACTGTTCAGGCCCTCCGACGAGATATTATGCGCATGATGAAAGAACTAAAGGCTGACAAAGAAAACCCAAAAGAAACCAAAGAACTATGGTGCACCGACTGTAAACTAAGTAACACTAAAAATAATTGTCTAAAAAAAATTATTCTGCAAAAGTTGTCAAGTACTAGGACATTCCATCAAGGAATTCCCATACAATTTAAAGACAAGTACTCTTCACCCAGGGTGAACAGTCAACCCCTCCAACCACTCCAAAACCACAAAACAATAACAATAATGCATCTCTTGGTGGGTACCACAATAGAAGAGGAAATAATGATCGGTACAATAAGAATGGGCTAAGAACCCAAATCCAGTACGGTTCTAAAGGAAAACCCATGATCCAATGTCGAAAGTGCAATGAATGAGGTCATTTCACCAGAGAATGCCAAAACAATCAAGGCAAAGGAGGAATGTTATGTAAGTGGTGCGGAACAGGCAATCACGAAGACATTGATTTCCCAAAACCAAAAGGTATAAACATGTTGGAAGGAAATTGTGCAAGGGAGACATTGGAGAGTACGGCAGATTGAAACACAGAGTTGGCAAGTTCGTTGTTGTAAACGTTTTCAGGAAAGACATTGTCTATTTAACTGTGTTCGAGAGTGTCAAAAGTACATTGCCAAGCAGATATGGTTACCAACAATAGCGAAGGTAAGCGGCCAGCACCTTTCAGACCCCACATTGCATCAGGGAAAATGGCAAAGGGGAAGGATGATGATACTATCACAGTTGACACCATCACTTGGGAGATTCTTAGCGGCAGCGAGTGTCACTCATGGTGGCTGGAAGCACAAGATGATCACACTTTGGAAGTAGCTCTTCAGTGGTCAAAGGTTGACAAGGCTATTCAACTGCCATTCTTCAATTTGAGGAATTTTGAGCCATACTTGCGCCAAATGACAATACAATATAACCAACACTCTCACAAATCAATGATTGACTATAAAGGATTCCCAGTAACCATATCCTTCATGCTTGTAAAATTCACGAGGGTATTTGGAATACCTTCGAGATGAATACTAATGGCCAAACCTACAGGGAAGATGTTTCAATAGAAAAAGGAGTCACTCCTATAGAGAGTATGCCATTCAGACCTCACCCGATAGGAAAAGGATAGTATCTGGAGGGCAGGTAACAGAGGTTTGAGGAAAAAATTTCTTACTACTCCTGAGTGGAAATGCGTCCTCTACTTGATCAAGTGCAGACTCACAAGAGCTAGTAGAGCGTCAGATATTGCAGTGTGGATGATTACCCTCATGGTCAAATTGAGTATGGGTAGGGTGTATAATTGGGTGAGTATACTCTCGGAGAGGCTATGAAAATTCCTGTGCCTAAAGCACAAAGCATTCTACATAACACAACACGCCATTGGACTCATACTAGACTACCCTCCAACAAGTGGGGAAGCTTCCAACCTATAGGACAACTAGAAATGTCATGGCCAACTATGTTCTATTGGGCCAACTTGAGTGTGCAAACAGTAGGGGAGGAGAACTTCAATCAATGGCACCACTAGCGATGAAGAGAAAATAGAGAGATACTTTACCGAGTGGAGACGACTACGAGGCCATAGAGTTATCTTCCTCCACGAAGACAAGTATGGAGGAGGTCTTACTCACAAGAGAGGCATACTCTCAAGAGGACATAGAGGAGGCTATCCCAGTGGAGCCAAGTATCACAGTACAACCAACCATCCCCATGCAACCAATACATGTCGCTACAATACCAATTACAGCTCCATCTCCTACATTACCAGCAGTGCCACTTTTGTTACATCCCAAATTGTGAGGTTACTATTTACTAGTACTATGTAGGGTAAATATGAATGTAATGTGAAATTTGGAGATGCTTGTACCTTGTTATTAATATGTATGTTATCTCATTTGACGTTGTTTCATTTGATGTTATCTCAATTGATGTTATTCATGGTGAAATATTGCATATATGTGAATAGATGGTTATTGAAGTATTGTTATTCTAACTTTAAAGATGTTTATATATGTGATTCTTATTGTTGTGAACAAAGGACTACTAGTGCTAGTGGTTGCAGGAAAACGTTCAATCTCCAGGGGGAGGGGAAGTATCACTCGGGAGAGGAGCTTGGTCGGTTAACCGATAAAGTAAACTATCTAAGCATACACACACGTCATCTTAGATTGAGTAAACTGAGTCAGTTTGTGTGGGTTTTAGGTAAGTCATCCATAGCTTGTATGATTGCAATAGGAGTCTTGCTTGCTTTTGCATGCTTTGTGAGTGATGTTTATCTTTGTATCTGTCTTGTGGTTTTGCAATCATTATGATGGTAACGTGAATGGATGTAAGTAATCGGAAGTGAACATATATACATGTGTATAGTATATACACGTATCCATAGGTATATACATATCAATACAAGCATAAGTTGGCTAATGGATATGCCATACGGATGCATCGATATGGTATACGTACATAGACGTGCACATAGAAGAATATATACGAACATATATACATGTATATATGCATACAACCTATTATAAGTGGATATTAATAATATTATATTATTATTCCCTGACAATTTACATATAAATATCGGATGTGTTGACTGGCTCATGATATAAATATATATTCGTTAAATATATATATATACATAATTATATATTAAAAAGATTATATAAATATATTACAGTTATATTAAAATATATATATGTTTAATATATTTAAGAACTATAATTATATTTATATAATAAAATATATAATTATTTCCTAATAAATTTAATATTTAATTTCATAATGGAAATCAAATCATTGATTTAAATATCATCTCTCAATTTGAAAAATCGAATTATTTTTCAGATATTAATTCCAACATAGGAAATCGACTTGTTTCCTATTTAATCAAAATATTGCAATTACACTTGGAAAATCTAATGGAATATTACCAGTCGGCTAATGTTTTATAACTATGAAAATCAATGGAAATAATTGCCAGCGGACTATGTGAAAAATATGAATCGGAATAAGATCCTTGGGCTTTGGAAAATATACGCCAACCTTGGGAAAAGAGAAATATTTCGCTGGAACTATAGTTTTGAACTTTTGAAAAATAAAATAAATTGTAGCGTTGAAAGGAAACACACGCAAGCACGCAGGACTGTGACTAGGATGCGTACTCACCTGTTTAATGTCGCTTGAAGCCTGAATTATAGGCTATGTGTTCACAAATAATTATGGACTTTTTCCTCTGATTAAACACTCGCCAGATTTCATGATTGGCGCCATATTTGGGAGACGCCTATAGGTGTCGGTTCCTCTCATTTCATCATATGCGAGTTTGAAACATTCTCCAATTTCTGTCAATAAATGAGTCGACTAACCTCTGGAAGTGTTGAGTAGGGAATTGTAAACCCGCCACTTGCTAAGTATACCTTTTCAAAATACAGTTTTGTCATTCAACATGCCTTTAGAAGTGGAAATCGATGGGGTTGAGGCTCTATATAAAGTCGCTCAATTCATCATTCATTACTTAATGATTTACATTTTCCTAGAAGGCTTATTTTCTGAGAAATATATTATTCTGAGAGCTAAGAATTACCAATTCTTCATAATTGATTCATCTGAGTTCTATTCCTCTGTTTAGTTGTGACCATTATCAACTTGAATACACATTTCTAAGTGAGAAGTTTAGCAATTTGTGAGAGAATTTTGAGTGTGAAAGGCAGAGTCTTGAAAGGGGTTTTGTCAAACTAATTATAAGTGTTGGCAGTACTGCGTGAATTAACTAAGACATCATCATTTTGGGAAAAGCTAAATACCAGGCATGAGATATTCTTCTACTACTTTAATATGATTTTATGTTGTTGGAAAAGTATTTTTTGTTTTGCATAGAGAAGTTATTATGCTGGTTGGAGTGCATTTTCTATATGTGCTTAGGAAGTGAAATGCGGTTATTTGGAAAAGAGAAATTAAAGCAATTTCTATCTATTTGTTACATGTTTGTAATTATTTCCAAAATAGGAGAATGCTAGTTGCTTATATTTTATTCTATTAGGCTTGATTGAACGCAAGAGTCTTTTGGAGGCACTCTTATCTAAGTTATTTGTTTAACTAGGGAAGCTGGTGTTTACTCTTAGGAGAGGTTACCCAATATGGGAGAGGTTTAGTATACTTATGTGAATGCAGATTGTTTGAGGACAGGATATCTGGGATAACTGACTATCCAGTGAAGGATGTATGTACAGACTTAGTTGAGTAGGTTATCACCTAGTTGATTATATGGGGATAGGTTATCTAGGATGACTGACTATCCATGAAGGATATACCTATCTTGTGTAACTACTTAGTAGATTAGTATGTTGTAGGAAGTCTGGGATACGGATTATCCAGTGAAGGACAAAACCTATGCGTAGTGTAAGATAGCCCTAAGTCAAATCGGCCCCGAGTAGTGTATATGATAGATGACTTCATTCGGAGTACTAAATGAGAACTCTTTAATCAAAGTAGTGAAATGTACGACATCCACTTAGACTTTGTGATGCTTGAGACTAGACTGTCAATTCATCGTGATCCTTATACTAGTTTGAGATTGTGAAATAGCAAGGTTCTAGTTGTGTAGGACACAACACTATGCTCAGTTGGTTTACAATATCGATTACCCAACCAATCTCTTCGTCAAAGGGAGGGCCATCTATTGAATAATAGATGTGCGGGGGACCACATTATAAGTCCGTGGTTGTCGAAAAAGCGCTCGAGTGATGCTTCTCCTCCTCATCAGGCTATTAGCGCACCAAGATTTGAAAGGACGGATTCCTGGACCTTCTTACTACTATTTGTTCTAAAGCTCATTGGAGCTACGTTAGTTAAGGTACGTTTTCTCGTTACTTGTACTTGTGAAGTTATTGTAATGAAATGGAATCTTTATTAAATTTTAATATGATATCTTGTTCATATGTTATCAATAAAGGAAAGAAAAATTATATTGCAATGACTTGTTAGACATTTATTTAGTTTTTTTATGTAAATTTGAGAATTTACATTTTACCGAAGGGTCTGGTCGTTACAACTTTCAGTCGACGACGGCACTGAAGAGGACGCAATGATAGATAACTAGCTAGGTATGATGGGGGCACCAATAGATGTCCCTCCACTAGAGTCGCCAGGATTATCGGTCGAGGGCACAGAGCCACCACATGAGCAAGAGTCAACCGACATGGCATTGACACTCAAATGGGCTGCCTTGGAGGGTCCTCATGGCCAACCCTGCCAACCACAAACATTGCCATGGCAATAGCGCCAAACACAAACCCACAGCCACATCTGGCAAAGTCAGGAGAGGAGGGGGGGTCAAGTGAGGATGACTCTAATGGGGTATTCATTGAGATTGGTCAGTTTGATGCACATGACCTCATTGGCATAGTACAAAGGTACCTAAGAGAGCTCCAATCCATGGAGAGGGTGATGTATGAGGTAGGGGAGATGTCTCAACAACTAGATATTAATCATGATATGTTGGTTGCCATGAGACAGAGAGGATCCTGGCTTTCATGCAAGTTGGATGTGAAGGAGAATTTTTCAAATGCTTCATCTCACACAAATGATTGGGAGCGAAGACGGTTGAGATGTTGGTGGCCTAGCATCCTTTGAGACCTAAAGCTAGCAGAAGGCATGGCAAAGTTCTCTCAGCTCTTCACAAGATGGAGCTTTGCTACAAAGATGTCTTTCTTAGGTTGCATCGACATATGGCTTCCATTGAGGAGGCCCCACAGTCTAGAGACAAAGCCCTAGCATAGGCTGAGACTATCTGAGCAAAGTTATTTGATAATATCTGCAAGTCTCAAGAACAGTTGGCTCAAGCGATAGCAGCTAAGCGTGCTCAGGTCATAGCCCTGGAGCAAATGATAGTGGAGAGACAGACATTTGGCTAAGAGAGATGCTCAGCTGGCCAAGAGGGATGACGAGTTACAGGTGAAGGTGACAGAGACAGAGAAGACGATGACTAAGCTACAGGAGAGAGAGAGAGAGCAGGAGCTAGAGAAGACGAAGAAACAACTAACAGACGTTGTTTACATGGAAGCTTCTTGGAAGAGTGAACTTTTAGCTGATTGAGACCCAAGTTGGTGAACACAACCAACAGATCATATATTTTACCTTTGGTTTTTGTGTGAGTTATCTGTCTTGTAAGAAGTTCTCCTAGAATAATAAATAGGTAAGGGCCAAACAAGTTGCCTTGGTAGAGGCCTCTAGTAAACTTTATTTGACAATTAACCAAGACAATTGTTTATCCATTAAACCACCTTCTCACAAAAGCTCACAGAGTCAGTTGAGAAGACTCCAATTTCAATTATCAAAGGCCTTGGACATATCCAATTTTATCATAATTGCATGTTTGTGTTGCGCTTTTAAAGAAATATGCATTTTTTGGGCTTCTATAGAGTGTTTTTATCATAAAGCCTTCTATACAAAATGGTTTCCCTTTTAATCATTGTTCCATGTAGATTTGGAATGGGGGGACACAAGGACACAAATGGATTTCAAGGACAGTGTTAATGCAAAATTTGGCACCCCTCTTTTTCCAAAGTCCTATGTTTCCAATACTTGTAATCTTCAATCTTCATCATAATGATCACGTATCTTGGCAGATATAATTTTGTCTTATGCCCTATTCAAGTGTTTTAGGTGTGCTTTCTTCTCTTTTGGATTACTGATTGGCAAGTATGATGATGTCAGGTTTTGAAATGGTCTCATTTTACCAACATTCTTTGATCATAATCAATTCTGGAATTTTGAATAGAAGTAAGATGCAACAGTGATTTGTGATAGTTGAAACTTGAACATGATATGTAGTTTTGCAAATGGTTTGACGTGAATTTCAAAGTAAAGGATGGCGTTTCAGATCAGTTCAATGGTCAAGATATCTTGTTTTCCTTAAACAACTCATGCATGCAAATTTTCTTTGCAACAAGAAGATATAAGTCATTGATTTGAGGGTAACTGGGCCATGATATCACAGAATGGCAGCTGGCGCATCCACATGATAGGACAACCTCTACTAATGAGAAGGGATGAGAAGAAATACAAAGTGACAAAAGGTGATAGGATGATGGCCACGCAACACACATGAAAGGTCTATTAAGCTAGTGAAGAAAAGGTCATAGAACCAAATCCTTTCTCTATATGGTGGCAAACTCCTTTCAGTGATAAAAATGGATTTGAATGTTTAATTGTTGTTTAAGAAGCAGTAGCTTGTTTCCTTAAATCAAATTTGGATATAAGAATGAAGAAGGTTTTCAAAAGAAAGGCATAAGTGGTGGCACACACCCTATGCATGGTTCTTGGCAAGGATTTATGTCAAAAGAGCCTTGTTACCATGTGAACACTGACATAGCCTCAATGTTTGTGGGAGTATTGCTCAACATGGGTGAAGGAAGCTCAATGCAATGAGAACTCTAGCAAAGGCGTTCACTAAGAGAGCTTTGTTAGGAAGCTTGGAAGAAACATTGGTCGAAGTCATTCCAAAGAAAGCATATTATTGTTCCCAAACATAGATTCTTAGGAGGTAGCAAGGTTATTCACATGTTTATGTGACATCAAGTGGGCAATTGGGCAAGGAGAGGAAGAAAATGGCCAAGGATATTGCTTTCTGAAGTTCATAGACTGAAGCTTTGCCTTTGAAGATGATCCCAATTTCTAAGAAGAGTAATGTGCCCCTCAAGCAATATGGTGGCAAAAGGATTGGCACTTTCTAAGTAGTTAAATATTAATGAATGTATGACTAAATTTGAATTCTTTATGTATCATATCCAGGTGATGTAGAGTCTAGGGCAATGACTATAGATGCAAGAACATTAGCAAGATTTTGTATTGTTTCCCCTAGATATTCTAAAAAGGTAGATAGGTTATAGTGTCTCCCTGAGAAACCAAGTGGACATCAAAAGATCCATCAAGTCCCAACCAAAACCTACACCAAAATCCAAAGCATACCACCTAACAAAATCAGGGGCAGAATAAATAACATGTCACATACATAGGACAAAACACCCACTACAACAAGCCACTGGTATAACCAAACACTTAATAACAAGAACATCATCACCTTGCATAAATAAACAAAGTGAAGCACTACAACAGATAGCAGTCACTTCAACAAATGCCAGCTACCAACAAGGGACTTTAACCCCTTCCACATGTCCAGCAATCAATAATCAAGGCCAAGAAAGGACTTTGATCAACTCTCTAATTCACTAAGAAGTCTGCAACACTGTTTCACACTTAAGGACAGTAAAGGAAACTAATAAACGAAAAATTAGAGCAAAGAGACTTTGCATCAACCAACAAACTATAGAGGTGCCAACTCAATCAAGAACCTTTGATAAGACCATTAATAACCTACATAAGATTATCTTATACATTTAGCTTTTCATAATTTAAAGAAGAAGCTAGGGCAAGCCCCTGAACGACAGCCTCCTACTCTGCTTCCTTATTTAACTACCAAGAAAAACAAACCTCAGTAAACAAAGCACTGAAGGGAATCGCAGATTTACATCCTAGCCTTAGCCTCACACTAATTACCACAGGCTGGGCCATCAAAAGTCAACTTTAGAAATCCATGCAGAAAAGGGGACCATTTTTTCAATCATTGATCAACTTTAGAACCCATAACGTCATCAATGGGGGAATATATAATATAAATAATAAATTATGTGTTACAAACTTACATCACACATTTATATTTCCATGTTTCATCCACACCCATAGGAGGCCTCTATGGTGGAGTCCATTTGTAGCATCCCTCTGATCACTACCGCTCACTACACCTTTCTTTTAGCATTCACTACACTCTTCTTGTCAAAGTCTAAATCACACATTCATATTTCATTGCAGATATTCTAATTTTGTCAATGTTGTTAATTTATGTTCTTCTTTGTCTTCATTTTGTCTCTTCCTAAGAAATAGTTATGGATTTAGAAACTTAAAAAAATTAACAAGAAAGAAAATTTAGAAAGCTTTAACTACGATTAAAGATTTTAAAAAACGGAAGAAACTTTATAGGCCTTGACTACAATTGAAAATAGGGGATTTTTTTGCAGTTTAAAACTAAGATTTTTTCATGATTCAAACAAATGGAGAATTTTTTGGCAATGTCCCTCAATCGTCCTAGGGATGATAGGGAGTCCCCAAACATCCCCTGGTCTGCAGGGCCATCTTGGGGATGTCCACCACCACAAGTGGTGGCCGTGGGACAACAAGGGGACCCATCACTCCTGGAACATCCCCTCACACAAAAGAAGGGGTTTTTGAGGTGGTGCATCCCCATGGACAAATGGTTTATGAAAAAACATTAGTAAAATCAATCAAATCTAAGCCAGTTACCTGGTGTCTATATAAAGTTCTAAAAATATTCTATGCTTAATTACATATACATTTAGACATCGAAAGTTGAGCATCCATCAGATGATTCAGATCAGAAATTTATCAACTTATCCTTGCACATATTCATAATCCATCTATGGCAATTACTTCTCTGAAGTTAGTCTAATGTTTCGAAACAAGATTTCCATTATCAACTCTGTGACCATCTACAAAACTCAAAAATTACCCTTTGAATATTTATTTATTTATACTCCATGTATTATTAACCTAGTCCCATTTTACTAAAATGATGATTATTAAAGATCAATGATCATTATAATGGTTATCCCTCAACATACTTCAAAGTAAGACACTATCATATCACATTTGAACTTAGTGTTGAAAAGAATTTAAGCATTTCAGAATTACATTAAATGCCCAGTAGTTCTACTATCCTCGTTGAAATTGTAGTGAAATTCCTAAAATAGTCCTCAGCATACCAAAAAGGGCAATTTGATAGTGGTTTGGTGTCTCAAAAGGAGTTTAAAAAGCTATAGCTTTTATAAGAAACATTGGTAAGCATTTTTTTACAAACAAAAAAGAAGAATTCAGTAAACTAACATGCATTGAAAAATCACATTGATTCTAAGGCTCGCACCTTGCCCTGTAAAGAATCGTATAGATTATGCTCCTCAATAAATTCAAATATGCCAGGCTTCCTCAGCTGTGATCAAGTTAAAGTAATGTTAGATCGAGCATTAATCTACTTGAAAGATCAAAAAAAATCAAACAAACAGATACATTATATAATTCCCATGCAACATTTCCAAATATTCTAAATGTTGCTCATAGGAATGCCCATGAAGAGAACAACAATTTTAGCTTTGAATAAAATTCAAGTTGCAGTAACACATACATCTGCATATATTGCAAAAGCCTTCTCATACTGTTTATCAATGACATACAAATCAGCTAGGGCCTGCATCCATCAAAATAACATTTATAAAAGCACTTAATCGAAGGTTATCCCAAGGAAAAGAAAATTAAAATAGTTGGAGGTAAAAGCTATTGTTCAAGTATTGATGTTAATTAGTTTGTAAATGCTACCTCTCGCAAAGTTGGAGTTGTGGAACTCATATTTAACTGTGGTTCAATAGCATCAATAACAGTGGATGTGCTGTATATAGATGATGGCCATGTTTGAATTGTTGACAATAGTTGTTTATGGAAAGCTGGATTTGTGGCTAGAGCTATGAGAGCTGCCTGAAAGAAAAGATATCAAGATCTACTGCCATTCAAAAAGGTGTAATCTAAACAGAGATTTTTATTTGTTTCTTAATTAGAAAAATCTGATCTTCTGGATTCATATCAGCTTTTTCCATACCTCATACACAGTATCTCGTAGTTGAGGATTGTTGGTGGGAATGTAAGGTACCAAAAGGGGTAGTTGCCGATCACGTGCAAACTCAAACACCCATCTGTAACAAAAGAATTTGCATCATTTTCAAAGGCATTAGTCATTACCATAAGAAAATAATCACATAAATACCGGAAACAAAATTACCTCTCCCATGCTGTGGCAGATCCATGCAACAATTTTGGGCACAAAGCAGCTGCTTTAGCATATTGCCTTTCCGAAAAAACCAAGAAATGAAGGTATTTTGAACCCACCTGCAAGAATGATGAAGTATATAATAATTACTAATGTGGAAGGCATGACAACCTAAATCATATGACAATAAGCTTTAAAAGAATATGGATTAAAAGAGAAAATGAGGCATCAATGGTGTTGCACTCAAATGGCAAGGCCATAGGGTTCTCAAGATGGAGTTCCAAGTTTGAATCCCCATAGTGACATCTAAAGGTGGAATTCCAAGTGATGACTCTTCGAATTCCATCATGGATTCTAAGTAGGTTAAGTTGAAAATGTTGTATAAAATGGGCATGTTAGTGGGGAGGAGGAATGCCACTTCATAACTCAAAAAAACAATTGAGGCAGCAATTCCAGTATGTCTATAAATAATTCTTACCTGTATATAATTGACAGCCACATAAAACGTGATAAATTAAGCTTAGGAGAATGGTCCTAGTTTTATGGTCAGAATTCAAGTCTTCTATTACAAGAGGCAAAGATGGTAAAAAAGATTTGATGTATTTACATTTGGAGCAAACGTTCAATAAATAAAATTTACAAATGTACAGAATTAGTAAGTTTCTAGAAAGAAACTGCAGAAGATTGAAGAAACGGTCTTATCTAATATAATACAACATATTGAGCATTAATTAAATAATTACAAAATATTATTTTAATACCCTCCCTTAATGCTCAATCTGTCAACTACACCAAGATGCCCCTTGAATTTTACAAACTTATCTAGACTGAGTGAGTTGGTGAGAATATATGCTATCTGCTCCTCTGTCAGAACATACAGCAATTGAACTGATCCGTCTTCAACAAGCTTCCGAATGAAGTGACAATGAGTTTCCACATGCTTGGTTCTTTCATGGAAGATTGGATTTTTGGCAAGTTTGAGAACTCCCTGATTGTCACAGAACAAGGGAGTCGGACTTGCTTGGGATATTTGCATATCCACAAGCATCTGGCAAAGCCAAACTGCCTCACAAGCTACCTTAACTGCTCCTCGATACTCTGCTCTACTTAGGATATTTGCATATTCGCACGCATCCGATGAAGCCAAACTGCCTCACAAGCTACCTTAACTGCTCCTCGAAACTCTACTTTTGTCAAGGAGAGAGCCACTGTCTACTGCTTCTTACTAGTCCTAGTGACTGCACCAGATCCCAAATTGAAAATATACCCAGATGTTGATTTTTTGTCATCAACTGAACCTGCCCAATATGAGTTTGTGAAACCAGTGAATCTAGGATCATGAATCCTAGTGTAAAGAAGTCCATAATCAAAAGTGCCCTTCACATAACGTAGCACATGCTTCGCTGCTACCCAATAATCAGCCTTGGGGGCTGTCATGAAGCGTGAAATGTAGCTCACTGCAAAACTGAGGTCAGGTCTAGTGGAACTGAGATAGATGAGGCTGCCCACTAGTTGCCTGAACAAGGATTCATCTACTACAGGTGAGTTTGACTTAGCTGACAACTTCAACCCTTTTTCCATGGGTGTGGAGGCAAGTTTGCAATCCTGTATTCGGAACTTATCCAGCAAACTTCGAGCATATTTGCACTAGGAGATGAATATATTGCTCTCTGTCTGCCAAACCTCAACACCTAAACAATAATGCAAAAGTCTTGAATCTGTCATGTCAAATGTGTTGCACAAATCCTGTTTGATCTCAACAATCAAATGTGTCGAGCTGCCAGTAATGATCAAGTCATCCACATAGACAACAAGAATAAGAATATTACTACCAGTATTTTTGACATACAGATTAGATTCAAATGGACTCCTCTGAAAGCCATGATCTGTGAGGTACTTGTCAATCTTGATGTGCCAAGCCCGAGGAGCCTGTTTTAGGCCATAGAGTGCTTTTACCAGTCTGCACACCTTGTGTTCTTTACCGACAACCTTGAACCCTGGAGGCTAAGTCATGTAGACTTCTTCCTTCAACTCACTGTTGAGGAAAGCACTTTTAACATCCATCTGATGGACTTTCTAACCAAACTAGGCTGCTAAGGCAAGGACGAGCCAAATGGTACTCATCTTGGCTGTAGGAGCAAAAGTCTCCTCGTCGTCAATGCCTTCCTTTTGTGAGAAACCCCTCGCAACGAGACGAGCTTTGTACTTGTCAAGGGTTTCGTCAGCTTTGTACTTAACCTGATACACCCATTTGCAGCTAATGGGCTTCTTCCGTGGAGGAAGAGAAAGGACCCAAGTGTGATTTTTCTGAAGACTCTGGTATTCAGCCTCCATAGCTTGTTCCCACTCAAGAATTCCTTTAGCCTCTAAATATGTCTGAGGCTCATAGACACTGTGAATGTTGGCCATGAAAGAAAAATTAATTGTATGTTGTTGTTTGCTCTTGTTTTTGGACGATCTCCCCTCAATGAGCTCATCATCATGAAGATCACCAATAAGTGCCAACATCTGATGCAACAGGAGGAGCTGGAACTAGTAGGGGATTTGGAATAGGGTCAACAAGTGGAAGATCAACATCATCCGAAGGAATATCGGGTTGAGCATCATCAAAAACAAAATCTGCATCTGCATCATCCCTCCCATCAGGTGGACCTAACGGAAGACGAACACCCAAATCAAAAGCCTTCAAAGGTTGATCCTCAAAATGCTGCACAGTCGAGGAAAGGTGAAAGGGTCCTCGTTCTTCATC
The DNA here is from genome assembly GCA_007115665.2 of Sequoiadendron giganteum. Classification (NCBI taxonomy): domain Eukaryota; kingdom Viridiplantae; phylum Streptophyta; class Pinopsida; order Cupressales; family Cupressaceae; genus Sequoiadendron; species Sequoiadendron giganteum. The sequence continues at coordinate 333,451,171 of CM021106.1, read as the reverse complement.
AAAGACAATATCTCAACTAAAGACAAGACGATCAGTGTCTACATCAATCAACCAGTACGCCTTATGGTTGTCGCTGTACCCTCTGAACATAAGTTTTTGACTCTTGGAATCCAACTTGGAGCGGTTAGCATCTGGAATCCATACATATACTAAAGAGCCAAAGATTTTCAAATGACTGATTCGAGGTTTGCAACCACTCCAAGCTTCCTCAGGAGTCTTCCCCTTAACAACCTGTGTTGAAGACCGATTAAGGAGATAGACTGCAGTGTTGACTGCTTCTGCCCAAAATTTATTCGGAACACTCCTGTGTTGTAGCATGGAGCGGGCCATCTCAATGATTGTACGATTGCGCCACTCTACAACACCGTTTTGCTGAGAAGTTTAGGGTGTGGTTAACTGGCGTTTGATGTCGTGTGTATCACAGAAAATGGAGAAAGCAATGGAACAAAATTCCCCCCCATTATCTAACCTAAGAGTGATTATGCAACAGCCAGACTCTTTTTCTACTAAGGCCTTAAACTTCTAAAATACAGTAAACACATCTGATTTCTATCTAAGAAAGTACACCCACATTTTACAACTGAAATCATCAACAAAAAGCATTAAATAACTGCAACCAATAACAGAAGGTGTATTCATTGGCCCACATACATCAACGTGAACCAACTACAGTACCTTAGAGGCTCGCCATGAGTCACCATCCGTGAACGATGTCTTGTGTTGCTTCCCAGCCTAACAAGCTCCACAAACTCCATGATGTTGAGTCTAGATCTCAGGTAAACCAGCTGCAAGTCCCTCCCGAGCTAACTAAGAGAGATAGTGCACATTTAAGTGCCCATAACGCTGATGCCAAAGACTGGTGATGGAAGAATTTTTGGCTGCCATGGCTAACTCTGGAGAATCACCTATATCCACAAGTTTGTATAAACCATGATCCTCAATACCAACAACCACAGTGGTGTGAGTCTCCCAATCAACAATCAAACACTTATGTGCATTGAATACCACATCCAACTGAGGAGAGTGTCACATAATCTGACTGACAGAGAGAAGGTTCAGTTCTATGCCAAGAACGTAGTACACATTGAGGAATATGAGATTCCTCCCACCAAACTGAATCTAAACAGTGCCCTTACCGACAACGGTATACTCTTCACCTCCTCCAAAAATAACTGAGTCATTGAAAGGAGAGAAGTCTGTGAACCAATCACGTCGATGGGTGAAGTGTCGCGAAGCACCTAAATCAATGTACGAGGCAGAGGACTTCACATGATCTGCAGGTCTTTTAGCCATAAAAGTGTAAAAGGCGGATTCCTTCTGCTCAGTGTGCTCGACAACATTTGCTTTCTGCTGAGACCCTCCCTGCTTTTTTTGTTCATATGCCAAACGTTGGCAACAATCCTTCTTCATATGACCATATTTGTGGCAGTAATTACACTGAATGTTCTTTTTCTTAGGGCTGCCCAGAGGTTGACCTGAGCCTTTCTGCTACGAAGGCTGACCTATCCCTTTATTCTTAGGCTAAGACTTAGCTGCAAAAGCTTGTACTCTAGAGGACGAAGAGGCACTACTACCAAAATGTTGTTTCCAACGTTCCTACTGCAAAAGGATTGTAGAAAGCTCTAGAAACTTCAAAAATACATTAGTCGATGTAATTTTGAGGGTTTCAACAAAGTGCTCATAAGACTTCGGTACACTTTTCAAGATGATTACTACCATGTCTTCTTCCTCCATCTTCCGACCAATTGCCTCCAACTAATCACGGATGTCCTGAATATTTGTCAGATGCTATTGTAAGGACATTCTCTCATCCATCATGATGGAGAACAGGCAGTTCTTCAGAAAGAACGCACGGCTCTTGTCAGAGGTTTCATGCAAGGTTTTCAAATGCTCCCAAATCTCAACAGTTGTTTTGCTGGATGGAACCTGTGGAAGTTGATCATCAATATTTGAAAGCTTAATGAGCATCACCACTTCACGATTTTTCTCGTCAAACTTTTCTCGGTCTTTACCCGACGATGTGGAACAAGTTACAGTACCTAGAACAATCTGATCAAGGCAATGATATTCAAAGATAGTCATCATTCGCTGCTTCCAAGTATTATAATTTCTGCCATTGAATCGCTAACTGCCTTCCAACATAATGTTGGTCAAAGATGCCATCTTTCACGCCTTCTGAGGCACGAAAAACAAGATTCACAGAAGAGGCTCAAAAAGCTGAATGCACAGAACCAATGTATTGAGGCAATTTCAAGCACAAAAATTGAGGCACACGCACTGGCACAAATCTGAATGCACGTATTTCAAAGCACCCAAAAAATTCTAATGCCTACCTAGAAATCTTCACAAAAAACCTAAAAAGAATCTACCATCAGAAAAAATTCAGCTTGAAATAAAGAGTTATTTCAAAACCCTAGCCGAATTTTTTTCTTTAAAAATCAGGAAAATAGAAGGTGCCTAGAAAACAAATGAAGTCTAGAAATCGAACTCCAACCAAAGAGACCAGAGAAACATGTGCTGAAAATTGGGCTTAGCAATCACCAGAAAAACGTGTCCAGAAACGCGTCGCGCGGGCAAAGTGCAAGCTAAAAACCGTGTTTAAAAATGCGTGCAGAAGAAAGTTTCTAGCAACGCACGATTTTCAGAAAGAAAAGAAAACAAACACATGCAAGAGAGAAACTAAAAATCACGCCGACCAAAAGCAGAGAAACGAAATCATGCTCAGACAAAGACGCACCCAGACAAAGATACGCAGCCAAGAAAGTGAAAACACGACCAAAAAAACAAGAAATCGCGACCAGAAACGTGTCAAAAGACATACCAAAAAATGAACAAAATCGTGTCCAGAGTCATGCGGATTTTTTTCAAGAATACGCCCAAAAAGAAATAACAAAACACGATCTTGAAAAGGCGAAAATTAATATCGCGATTTGCAGAAAAGGTTGCCCGCTCCAGGGGATTTCAAAAAACCTAAGCCCAAATAACTTTGAATTATGGCTTTAAAAAAACCCACAAAAATCTTTAAAAAATTGTTCTTCAAAAATTTCTTTCAAAACTCTAGAAAAAACGATTTCTTGATTTCGTGCTCTGATACCATATTACAAGAGGCAAAGATGGTTAAAAAATTTGATGTATTTACATTTGGAGCAAATGCTCAATAAATAAGATTTACATGTTAGTTTTAGACCAGAAATGTAAATAAGCAGAAATACAAAACACTAAGCAAAGAACACAAGAAGTTACCTTGGGAAAACCCTCCTTCTTGAGGGAGAAAAACCCAGCAAAATATATCTCTTATATATTAAATGAATAAGAGCAGAAATCTACTTACAACTTAGGCCCAACACAAGGCCGAATTTGATACAATGAATAATAGCACCTCTCCTAGATGCAAAGATACAATCGAATATGTTTTCTCCTTGAAATCGATCTACTACTACAAAATGATGATTTGCTGCTAAAGTGCGAACTTCTTCTTGAAAGTGCAAATTGAAATGAGAATGAATTGATGTCTAAATGAAAGATCTTCACCTTGTATATATACAAATCTAGGTGACTTCTTCTCTAGGTAGACCTCCAATAAAAATAGAAAATATAAAGATATTTATTGTACACCAAAAGGCCGACCTGCCTTGAGCATTATTTCATTTTTATTTTATTTTATCTAGGAGAAAATATCTCCCGATGCTATAAACATCAACACTCCCTCTTAGCTAAGGAGGTATTTTCCAAATATCCTCGTCATGGAGTCTCTCGACATGAAGCCCACAATGGCTACACCCATTTGTCGAAAACCACATCTCAATCTCAGAGATGTACAAGAGTTCATCATGGAGTCTCTCAACATGATGTCGTCATGGAGTATCTCAACATGACATCCACCATGGCTACTCCCATGTGTGGAAAGGAACACATGTACAAGTGCCCATCATGGAGTCTCTCAACGCAATGTCGTCATTGAGTCTCTCAACATGACGTCAACCATGGCTATTCCCATGTGTGGAAAAACACAAGTACAAAGGGTTCATCACGGAGTTTCTCAACGTGATATCGTCATGGAGTCTCTCAACATGGCGTCCACCATGGCTACTCCCATGTGTGGAAAGAACCACATCTCTATCTCAAAGATGTACGAGGGCTTTCACCTCATATTTCTCCGTCTCAGAGATATATGCATTATATCAAAGCTCACTGATGCTGAGTCTCCCTCTCAGTAAGGGCGACATTCTCCACTACTCCAAGCTTGTCTACTCCAAGCTTGTCTCGAAAATGTGCAAACTTTACTTTGGAAAGAGGCTTGGTGAGAATATCAGTCGTCTGATCATCAGTACATATGTACTTGAGTTGAATTGCTTTCCTCAACACCATGTCTTTGATGTGATGATACTTGATCTCCACATGCTTTGTCCTATCATGAAACATTGGATTTACTGAGAGCTTCACACAGCTTTGATTATCACAATGAATCACAGTCGGCTCCAATGTTTGACCAGACACTCTTGCAAGGAGCTTTCGAAGCCACACTGCTTCTCGGGCTGCCACACATGCTGCAATATATTCAGCCTCTACAGTGCTTAGTGCCACAAACGTTTGCTTCTTGCTACACCAAGAAATCATGGCAGACCCCAAACTGAAGCAACATCAAGAGGTGCTCTTCCTATCAGTTACACTCCCGACCCAATCAGAATCAGAATAGCCTTGTAACTTCAAATCTTCACAGGAAGTATATCTCAAGCCATATCCCACAGTGCCACACAAGTATCTCAGAATATGCTTTCCTACAACTAGATGTATTTGTCTTAGTTCACACATGAACTGACTAAGAGCACTCACAGCATAACAAATATCGGGTCTAGTGTTGACTAGATACATCAATGATCCAATCAATTGTCTATACATGGTGGGATCTACCAAATTTGAATCAGCTGCTGAGTCACTCAACTTCTTCAAATTTGTCTCCATAGGTGTAGACATGGACTTGCAGTCCATCATCCCAAATCTCTTCAAGATGTTTATAGTGTATTTTCCTTGACTTAGAATAGTCTCATCAGGTCTTTGCCACACCTCCAGTCCCAGGAAGTAATGCATAAGACCAAGATCCTTAATCTCAAACTCGAAGGCTAACTCCTTTTTTGCATTTGACAATGAGATACTCTACTCTAGTGAGAAATAAATCATCAACATAAAGAACCAATATCAAAGTCTCACCATCAACTACCTTGAAGTAAAGATAGGAATCTGCATCATTCTTGGAGAATCCCAAGCTCATCAAATATCTATCAATCCTATCATACCAAGCACGAGGTGCTTGCTTAAGGCCGTATAATGCCTTCTTCAATCTGGATACATGAGACTCCTTCCCATGAATCACAAAACCATTTGGTTGCTCAATGTACACTTCTTCTTCAATCACACCATTAAGAAATGCAGTCTTTACATCCATTTGATGTAACTTTTAGCCTTTAGCGGGTGCAAAAGCAATAATTGTCCAGATAGAAGTGTATCGAGCAACGGGAGCAAAAGTTTCCTCATAATATATTCCCTCCTTCTGAGAGAAGCCTCTTGCCACAAATCTTGCCTTGTGTTTCTCAATGCTACCATCAGCTGCATGCTTGATTTCGTAGAGCCATTTGGAAGATACAATTGATTTCCCTTCAGGTCTCGGAACAACATCCCATACATCATTCTTGATGATAGACTGATATTCTTTTGTCATTGCATATCTCCATACCTGCTAGTTGGATGCTTCCTCAAAACTGGAAGGCTTAGAATAAATGATGTGACTCATCAATGCCACATAACCTGGAAACTTTTGCAGTCTCTTGCTTTCTCTAAAGGTTCCTCAAGGAGCTACATACTGTTCTGCCTCTTGCATAGTTTGTCGAGCCCATAGAGGCGTCTTCCGACCTACTGCAATGTCTCTAGGCCCATCAATTGGTTCCATAGGATCAACTGGATCAATAGTCTTGATCGATTCATTGGACTCCCTCTAAATGTCAGGAGTATGATCAAGAGATATGTCCATATCCTGAGAAGCCTCCTGCTCTTCACTGTCTATCTCCATGTAAGACCCTTTAGATCTTTTGAATGCCACTTCCTCTTCGAAGGAGACATCCCTGCTGATCTCAACCTGTTTCTGCACTGGAATATAGACCATGTAGGCCTTTGAAGACTCACTGTATCCCACGAATATACCCTTCTTGCCTGAAGGTTCTAGCTTTAATCTTATATCCTTAGGCACATGAATGTAAACAGGACAACCAAAAATTCTTAAATGACTAACCTCAAGTTTCACACCTGTGAAGACCTCTTCAGGAGTCATGTTTCCCAATATTCGATGAGGGCTTCAATTCTGAACATACACAACGGTTCTAGAAACTTCTACCCATAGGAAGGTTTGTAGATCCTGATCACGAATCATAGCCTTGGCTGCCTCAACTATGAATCCGTTCTTTCTTTCAACAACTCCATTTTGCTGAGGGTTGTACAAAACACATAACTCCCTCTTGATCCCTACCTCAATGCAGAAATTATGAAAGCCTCCAAAAGAGTATTCTCATCCATTATCAGATCTCAAAACCTTAATCCTTTTCCTAGACATATTTTCAACTTGAGCCTTGAATTCTTTGAATCTATCAAGTACTTCTTCAGGCTCCTTAGAATTCAAAAAGTAAATCCAAGTCTTTCGAGAATAATCATCAATGAAAATCACATAATACCAAAATCCACTCAAAGATGCCACAGACATTGGTCCACATAAATCAGAATGAACAAGATCTAGAATTCCTTTTGATCTACTGTCACTACTATGAAAGGGACTCTTGATATTCATACTGAGTGCACATCCTCTACAAATGCCATCGTGCTCCAAACTAAGCTTTGGTAGACCAATAACCACCTTCTCCATAGATGAAAGAGCTCTAAAGTGTAGGTGAGCAAGTCTCTTGTGCCATAGCTCACTCGAACTGATAGAGTCGTGCAATAGAGCCTGAACTGGACGAATAGAAAGTTTGTATAGGCTCTCCTGACGAACACCAATCACACGACTTGATTTGATACTCGAGTTCTTAGGCCAAGCAAGAACTTTCCCTTCAGAAAAAGCAACCTGATACCCTTTGTCCTCCAATGCTGAAATGGAAACAAGATTTCTTTTGATCCCAGAATCTAGCTGAAGAGAGGTGGCCCCAGCTCCTTTTACGGAATAACAAGCATCATCTTCGATTATCACTTGCAAGTTGGTTTCTCTTTCTACCAAGTCTGTAAGATGCTCTCGGTATCCTGTAATGTGTCGTGAAGCACCACTATCTATCAACCAAGTGTCACTGTCAGTTGGAACATTTGTTGAAAGAGTGGAGATGAATAGAAATCCCCTTGAGTCGTCTCTAGATTCCTTTTGAGGTGATGAGATGAATAGAAATCCCCCTGAGTCGTCTCTAGATTCCTTTTGAGGTGATACATCATCAACATCTGCAGTAGAAGCATGCTGCTTCGGTTTTGATATGCAATCTCGAGCATAGTGACCATACTTGTCACACCTGAAACATTGAATGAGAGAGATCCTTCTTTTGCTTTGGTTCAAGAACATAATCTGATTTTTTGTCTCTATTCCTCTTGAAATTGCCTCTTTTCCCTTCTCTTCCTTTCCTTCTAGAAACTTGAGCAGCAAGAACATGAGTTTCTTCATTATGAGAGCTTCGCCCATTTCCTCTTGCTGCCAATCTGGATTCCTCTTGGATGCAATCATCTCAAAGACGATCAAACTTGGGCAACTTAGATCTCCCACTAATGTTTTGGATAAAGGGCTCCCAAGATTGAGGAAGACCATTCAATGCCAGCATAACAAGTTCTCTATCTTCGACTATGTTTCCAATCGTGCATAGTTGATCTCTCAAACCAGAAATCTTCATGAAGAAGGAAATGACTGAATCTCCTTTAGCCATTTTTATATGATGGAGTTGTTGTCTTAATGCAAGGGCTCTGCTGGTATTGTTGATCTCATACAATCCTTGTAGAGCCTCGAAACATTTCTTTGGTTGTCTTCATCTTGGAGATAATCAAAACTAGATGATCCTTCACGGAATCTATCATGATCTTCCTAGCTTTCGTGCCATTTTTCTTCCATTGAGTTTTCTTTGCATCATCGGATGGTTCGGGCACATCACTCTCCACGAAATCTAGAAGATTATTTTCTTGTAAGGCAATGAGAACTCTGAATTTCCAAGAGTTGAAGTTTGATGCTACATCAAGCCTATCTTTGACCTTGACTCCGTTCACCGTCTTCGATACTTTGATCGATTGCCCTAGATAAGGAGATGACTTGACTTCTTAAACAAATCTGATCCGATCTTGCTTAAACCCGCTCTAATACCATGTTAGTTTTAGACCAGAAATGTAAATAAGCAAAAATACAACACACTAAGCAAAGAATGTTGATGTTTATAAGCAGCTTAGGGTTGTTCTACCAGCGCACACACTTCAAGAAGAAGGAATAAATTAAATGATAGCCTTTCGGCTATTTAATTTATATTGTCATGATTTAATTACCATGAGGGTCGACCCTCTTTAGGTTCTCATATTTTGTTTTGTATTGGGCCGACCCCTTGGCATTTATTATATTTATTTATTCTCCCTAAGAGAGCCAACCTAATTGAAGAGGTGCCTCATTTGTATATATACAAGGTCACATTTGTACATTTCATTCATTCAAATTCATCCATCATATTCGCAGCTCTAGAAGAAGTTCGCACTTGTGTAGCAGCAGTCCGATTTCAAGGAAGAACACATTCATTTGTATCTTTTGCATTTAGGAGAGTTGCGACTGTTTATTGTATCAAATTCGGCCATTGCTAGGCCTGAGTTGTAAGCAGATTTCTGCTCTTATTCCTATATTATATAAGAGAATTATTTGTTGGGTTTTTTCTCCCTTGGGATCCCTTGGGAGGAGGGTTTTCCCAGGGTATCTTGTTGTGTTTATTGTCTTATGTGTTGCAATATTCTGAGTGTTTTCAGTTCTATTATCTGATCTATGAAACACTAACATGGTATCAGAGCGGGTTTGAAAAAGATTGTGATTAGATTTGTTTTGCAGCACTCACTTTAATCTTTTTCAGTCTATCTCTATTTTTTGAATTTCAAGATGGTGAATGGTCTGAAAATCGAGGATAGACTCGAAGGAGCTTCTAACTACACATCATGGAGGTTCAGGATCATGCTCACATTGGAAGAGAATGATTTGGCTGAGTTTGTGAAAACAAAAGTTCCCTAACCTGAGGAGGAAGAAGAGAAGTTGCAGTGGAGGAAGAAAGATACTAGGGCAAAGAAAGTGTTGGTTGATTCCGTAAAAGATCACGTTGTTCCGATTGTCTCCAAGTTGGATACAGCAAGGGAGATGTTCACTACTTTGGAAGAGATGTACGAAATCAACAACACCAGTCGGGCACTTGCACCGAAGCAACAACTTCATCATGTGAAGATGGCGAAAGGAGAATCCGTAATTACTTATTTCATGAGGATTTCAGAGATGAGAGATCAGCTCTCTACAATTGGTCACATGATTGATGACAAAGACTTGACTATGCTTGCTCTCAATGGTCTTCTGCTATCATGGGAGTCGTATATTCAAGGAATCAGTGCAAGATCTAAACTTCCCAAGTTTGATCGGTTGAGGGTCGACTGCATTCAAGAGGAGTCGAGACAGGCGGCTAGAGGCATTGGTCAAAGTTCAAAGAATAAAGAGATACATCTTCTCACATCTCATTCATCAAAGAAAGGAAAAGTTTGGAAGAAAGGATTCTTCAAGAAGAATCGAGAGAATGGAAATGATGGTGCTACTGCCTTCAAAAGGAAACGAGACTTATCCAAAGTTCAATGTTTTCGTTGTGACAAGTATGGCCACTTTGCGAAGGAATGTCCTCTCAGACCTAAGCAACAGGTTGCCACTACAAATGTTGAAGAAGTCGCTCCGCAGAAGGACTCAAGTGATTATCTGTTCTATTCAGCCTTGTCAAGCGATGTATCCACCGACACCAACACTTGGCTGATTGATAGCGGTGCCTCTCGTCACATCATCGGATTCAGGGAGCATCTATCAAATTTGGTGGAGAATGATTCTAGTGAACAAGTCATTATTGGAGACAATGCTAGGTATTCTGTGAAAGGAGTTGGGAACTCCTCTCTTCACTTGGATTCCGGCATTTCATTGGAGTTGAATGATGTACTATTCGTTCCAGGCATAAAGAGAAATCTTGTCTCCATTTCAGCATTAGAAGACAAGGGTTATCAAGTTGTATTTTTTGAAGGCAAAGTTCTTATATGGGCAAAGAACTCCAACTTCAAATCTGCTCGGGTAATTGGAGTTAGACATGAGTGCCTCTACAGGCTATGCACTCGTCCCCTTCAGGCTCTTGTGCATGATTCTTCTAGCATGTGTGATCTTTGGCATCGAAGATTGGCTCACATTCACTTTCGAGCATTACCTATCATGGAGAAGATGGTCACCGGCCTTCCGAAATTCAACCAGGAACATGAAGGTACATGCAAAGGTTGCGCCCTAGGTAAGAATACAAAAGGTACGTTTCATTCTAGTGAAAGTAGATCTAAATGTATTCTTGATCTCATTCATTCTAATTTATGTGGTCCAATGTCTATCGCATCTTCTAGTGGTTTCTTGTATTACATTATTATTATTGATGATTACTCTAGAAAGACTTGGATTTATTTCTTGAGATCTAAAGAATCTGAGGAGGTATTAGAAATATTTAGAGAATTCAAAGCACAGGTTGAAAACCTGTTTGGGAAAAAGATCAAGGTTTTGAGATCCGATAACGGTGGAGAGTACACCTCTGGTACTTTTCGTGATTTCTGTATTGAAGCAGGGATTAAGAGGGAGTTCAATGTTCTTTATAATCCCCAACAAAATGGTATTGCTGAAAGGAAGAACAGGTCTATTGTGGAAGCAGTTAAAGCTATGATTCATGATCAAGATTTGCAAATCTCACTTTGGGCTGAGGCATCTAGGACAGCCGTCTATGTTCAGAACAGGAGTCCCCACAAGATCTTGGAGAATAAAACTCTTGAAGAAGCATTCTTAGGGGTGAAACCAGAAGTCAATCATTTGAGGATCTTTGGTTGTCCAGCATATGTTCATATTCCAAAGGAAAAGAGAACAAAGTTAGAACCTTCTGGCAAGAAGGGAATTCTGGTGAGCTACAGTGAGACATCAAAAGCCTACAAAATCTACATTCCAGGTCAGAAGTCTATTGAGATTAGTAGAGATGTCACATTTGAGGAAGATGTTGCATTCAGAAGATCCAAGGGCACTCCTATGGAGATCGATGAAGAAGAACCTCCTCAAGATATGGAAGTTGACCATGTTCCTGAGAATCAAAAGGAGGTTCCAGAACCTAAAGAAGATGATGATCCAGTTGAACCCTTGGAACCTACTGATGGGCCTACAGATATTGTGATTGGACGGAAAAGACCTCTTTCAGCCCGAAGGACAATGCAGGAGGCAGAAATTTTTGCAGCCCCAAGAGGAACTTTTAGAGAAAACAAGAGACCTCACAAGTTCTCTAGTTATGTTGCCTTGATGAGTCAAATTATTGAGTCAGAGCCTTCAAGTGTCGAAGAAGCTTCTAGTCAACAAGTATGGAAAGATGCCATGACTGAAGTATCAATCCATACTTAACAACAATGTTTGGGATATAGTTCCTAGACCCAAAGGCAAATATGTGGTGTCTTCTAAATGGCTCTTCAAGATCAAGCATGCAGCTGATGGGAGCATTGAGAAGTACAAGGCAAGATTCGTGGCTAGAGGGTTCTCACAAAAAGAGGGAGTTGACTATGAAGAAACTTTTGCTCCTGTGGCTTGATATACTTCTGTCAGAACCATCATTGCTATTGCTGCATCTAGAGGATGGAAGATTCACCAAATAGATGTAAAGACAGCCTTTCTGAATGGTGTAATAGAAGAAGAGGTTTACATTGAGCAGCCCGATGGATTTGAGGTACATGGAAGGAGTCTCATGTTTGCAAGCTGAAGAAGGCCTTGTATGGTCTTAAGCAGGCTCCTCGTGCTTGGTACGAAAGGATTGATCGTTATTAGTTGAGTCTAGGTTTCTCAAATAATGATGTTGATTCTAATCTCTATTTCAAAGTAATAAATGGTGAAGCTTTGATCTTGGTTTTGTATGTTGATGATTTGATTATCACTGGAGAAGAACACCTAATTCTAAAATGTAAGGAGTTAGCTTCAGAGTTTGAGATGAAGAATCTTGGTCTCATGCATTACTTTCTTGGCTTAGAAGTTTGGCAAAAGCCAGATGAGATGATTCTAAGTCAAGGCAAGTATACTATTGACATTCTAAAGAGGTTTGGTATGATTGATTGCAAACCTATGTCTACACCTATGGAGACTAATCTACATAAGTTGAAGGAGGCTGCAGCTAGTTCAGAACTAGTGGATTCTAAAATGTATAGGCAGTTGATTGGTTCATTAATGTATCTAGTTAACACTAGACCAGATATCTGCTATGCAGTAAGTGCACTTAGTCAGTTTATGTGTGAACCAAGGCAGATACATCTTGTTGCAGCTAAACATATCCTAAGATACTTGCATGGCACAATTGGATATGGGTTGAGATATTCTACAGGTGTGGATTTGGAGTTGCATGGCTTTACTGATTTTGATTGGGCAGGGTGTGTCACAGATCGAAAGAGTACCTCTAGTTGTTGCTTCAGTTTGGGTTCTGCTATGATATCTTGGTGTAGCAGGAAGCAGTCTTCAGTGGCTTTAAGTACAGCCAAGGCAGAGTACATTGCAGCTTGTGTGGCAGCTCGTGAGGCAGTGTGGCTTTGTAAGCTCCTTGCAGGATTGCTTGGACAATCAATGGAGCCTACTACCATACATTGTGATAACCAGAGTTGTGTGAATCTTTTTGTCAATCCCGTGTTTCATGACAGAACAAAGCATGTTGAGATCAAGTACCATTATATCAGAGATATGGTATTGAGGAAAGCTATACAGTTGAGGTATATCAGCACTGATGAGTAGACGGCAGACATTCTCACCAAGCCTCTCTAGATCAAGTTTGTGTACTTTCGAGAAAAGCTTGGTATGGTGGAGAATGCAGCCTTGACTGGGAAGGAGTCTCAGTATCAGTGATCTTCAGATTTGTTAATGCATTTCTCTATTGAGAGAGATTTGAGGTGCAAGCCCTTGTTAATGCATTCTTCTCTACAAGAGAAGTTTGAGGTGAAAGCCCTTGTTCCACCCTCTGGGAGAGCCATGGTGGATGTCATGTGTGTGACTCCATGACAGCATCACGTGAGGGAGTTCGTGATGATTTTCTTGTACTTGTGTTTCACCCTCTGGGAGAGCCATGCTGAAAGTCACAATGAGGTAACAACATCACATTGAGTGATAAGCACGTGTACATACCATCTATGGAGGTAGCCATGATGGTTGATATCACAATGAGGTGATATCCGATATCACGATGAGGTGATATCTTATTTGCTTTTCACGTTGAGGTGATAAGCTACTGTATCACTATGAGGTGATATGTTTTGTGCAGCTGAAAGTATCATCCCTAGCTGAGAGGGAGTGTTGATGTTTATAAGCAGCTTAGGGCTGTTCTTCCAGTGCACACACTTCAAGAAGAAGGCATAAATTAAATGATAGCCTTTCGGCTATTTAATTTATATTGTCATGATTTAATTATCATGAGGGTCGACCCTCTTTAGGTTCTCATATTTTGTTTTGTATTGGGCCGACCCCTTGGCATTTATTATATTTATTTATTCTCCCTAAGAGAGCCGACCTAATTGAAGAGGTGCCTCATTTGTATATATACAAGGTCACATTTGTACATTTCATTCATTCAAGTTCATCCATCATATTCGCAGCTCTAGAAGAAGTTCGCACTTGTGTAGCAGCAGTCCGATTTCAAGGAAGAACACATTCATTTGTATCTTTTGCATCTAGGAGAGGTGCGACTGTTTATTGTATCAAATTCGGCCATTGCTGGGCCTGAGTTGTAAGCAGATTTCTGCTCTTATTCCTATATTATATAAGAGAATTATTTGCTGGGTTTTTTCTCCCTCAGGAGGAGGGTTTTCCTCCTATGAAACACTAACAAAGAACACAGCAAGTTACCCTGGGAAAACCCTCCTTCTCGAGGGAGAAAAACCCAGCAAAATATATCTCTTATATATTGAATGAAAAAGAGCAGAAATCAGCTTACAACTCAGACCCAACACAAGGCTGAATTTGATACAATGAATAATAGCACCTCTTCTAGATGCAAAGATACAATAGAATATGTTTTCTCCTTGAAATCGATCTGCTGCTAAAGTGTGAACTTCTTGAAAGTGCGAATTGAAATGAGAATGAATTGATGTCTAAATGAAAGATCTTCACCTTGTATATATACAAATCTAGGTGACTTCTTCTCTAGGTCGGCCTCTAATAAAAATAGAAAATATAAAGATATTTATTGTACACCAAAAGGCAGACCTGCCTTGAGCATTATTTCATTTTTATTTTATTTTATCTAGGAGAAAATATCGCCCGATGCTATAAACATCAACATTACAAATGTACAGAATTAGCAAGTTTCTAAAAAGAAACTGCAGAAGATCGAAGAAACAATCTTATCTAATATAATACAACATATTGAGCATTAATTAAATAATAACAAAATATTATTTTAATATCTTCAACCTAAAATTGTATGGAAATTTGAGGTAGCAATATATTTATCCCTTCAGTTGGAAAGTTGTCCTGTGGCATGTTGATTTAATCGCCATAGGGAAAGATAGTGCATATCAGAGGTACAGCAGCTTGACGAGGTCCAGATTTTCACTTTAGCATAAGGTCTGTTTCTAAACAATAAAACGTGAAGGAAAAATACTAGGCCACTTGTAATGTGGAACTCCCCTTTAGTGATATTTTGTTTTAATATCATATTCCCTCAAGTCTAGAACTTGTGACAAAATCTAGAGCAAAATTTGACTTGTCAATCCACCTACATCCTCAAATGTGGATTGGCAAAGAGATTTATGTTATTCTAAAAACTAGCTCAGATATCTTAAATATGGATATCTATTAAACAATCAGAAGAGAGAAGACACCCTTTTCCAGTTTTAATGTTATAAAAGCATTTAAATTTTAAAACGTAAGATATATATTAACAGTACCTGATATAGGCCATTTCTTTTGCATATTCTCATTCGAATACCCAACTTTGATTGGTGATGTGAACATTATGCTTTATATTATTAAATGGGTCTGGAAAGCTTTACATTAATACATTTCTTAGTCAAATATGAAAGAAAGGTATCTTCTAGGGAGTGCAAGCCTAGTCTTCAAATCAAATCCACGCACAATTGTCATTATCATAAATTCCACTTTTCTCTTTCTAATAATATCATAATACAATTTAAAGGGCCGTAAAATTTCACGTTTTGCTATATGTAAGTTAGATTCCACTTTTCTTTTTCTAATAATACAGTTACTCTTAAAGGGCCATAAAAATTCATGTGCTCCTGTATGTAAGTCACTTTTAAAAAGCAAAAGTATTCTTTAACCATACGGTTACGATATATTCCATTTTTCTTTTTCTAATGATAAAATTTATGTCCAAGGATTTGAGATCAAGAGTTAAAGCATTGGATTCTCATTGTGAAGACTGGGATTCAATTGCCCAAACTGACATCTAAGATGGAATTCTAAGTGATGACTCTCGGTCTTTCATTGTTGGTTTCTAGTAATAATTTCTAAGTTGTTGCTCTTAAGGAGCTAAGTATTGTATTGCTCGTAAGAAGCTAAGTATAAGTATAAGTTGGCTCAGATGCTAAATTCTTCTTAAATGGCCCCAAAAAATCATTTGCTACTATACAAAAGTCACTTTTTTTATAAAATAAAGGAGTTTTTTTTGTCAGCTTCAACAGCAAAAAAATTTATCCACCTAATGAAAAAGTCTTCACACCCACACACTCCAATTTTAGGATGCCTCTCAGCATAAAAGTTCAAATATCACAATTTTAGGATGTCTCTAACTACTGCACAAATGTCAGTTCAATGCTAAAGACCTGAAACAATTTTCCCATGTGCATTTCAAAGGAGAAGTAACTTCCATGACCAATAATAAAGTAACAACTAAAAACAGTTCTCACCTCGTCAAGAAGTTCAATCCGGGCTTTTCCTGCCTCAATTGCAGCTAGTGCTTTATCGTGCTGTTGATGTTCAAGAAGCCAAGCTATATGGTCATCTGCATCCCTATAATGAGAGAAAATGTGCTATTTATTTACAGTAATGAACAGACTGTATTGCACCACAAGTTACAGGGCCAGTACACCTTAATAAAGTTACTACAGATGCCAGTATTCCAAATATTGATTACAAACATGATCTGTCTAACAAAACATAGTATTCTATTAAGTCTTACCACACAGATACAACTCAACTTCATGTCTTAGATTAGTTGAAGTACATGAAAATAAAAAAGATAAGCAAAACTATGCTTCACTTATAAAGGTCGATTAATCCAAACTAAAATGTTCTGAAGATGACTCCAATAAGTAGTCATTCTTATAAGCATGTGGAGATATAATGTCAAATGCTAAACACTCTATAAAATATTATTTAAAATGGAAATAGTCATTACTTCAAGTGGAAAAGTAAAAATTATTGCAGAGTGCATACATCTCTTTTTTCAAAAGCTACAAACAGGCGAACAAATAATAGAACATTTAGGATAATCTATGCAAGTAAATGAAGCACATAGTAAATTACCTTTCAAGCCACATGGGATTACAAGGAAGGCGCAAAGAGAGGACACAAAGCAAGGAAGATTACAAAATGTGATATTCTAATGTATGTAGAAAATGATTCTGACCCATGTCAATGAAATCAATTTCTAATTTCAAGATTAGCATACCCTCTGAATTTCCAAGCATATCATAAACCACAGAACCAATGACATGTAGTTTTAAATTTTTAATGAAATAAGACAATAGTGTTTAAAGAGGTTGATCACCCTTTCAAGAAGTAGCTCATACTGACCTAGGCTTCGCAATGATTACACCTTTAGGAAAAACTATATAGTATAGTGGCTCCTCTCCAGAAACCCACTGCCCTCCTGCACCACTGCTCCCTGAAAGTAAGAACAAAGTGTACAAACCATGCAGTTATAGAAGCCGAAAATTATAAATTCACTCACAATATAATATCTGGTTGTTGGTCAATTACCCAAGAAAGAAGCATGTGCAAGCAAATAATCTTTGGCCTTGAAATGCTCAAATCCATTTATTGGAAGTTCGTCTGTTGCAAGGTCTTCATTTTTCCAAGTCACTATATGTACCTCTGGTCTTTGGGCACATCCCTGTCTCGGCAAATTTTTCAAACTGTTACACATCATTTAACTTCTGGTTTTCAATTAAAAAAAAAAGAATTCTGGCAAATTTTTCAAATTGTTATGCACCATTTACCTTCTTATTTTAATGAAAATTTTGAGCTAAAGTAAGGAAGTGTCAAAGGAAAATATGTGAAATATTTAATACATCAATCATTGGAATGCTAAAATATAACCAAACAATATATAGAGTAGTAGCCATTGAAAATTGAGTTCAATTTAGGTCAATAATTAGAGCAGGCAATGAACCTTTAGAACAGCCTTAACTAGGTGTTTTATCATGCTCTAGAATCTACATGTAGACACCTACGATTTCTTGATAATATCCTTCATATGAATACATGTCACATTTGATTCCACGCCCCAGATATCTCACCTTTATACAATTGAAAACAAAATACAAACATAACTGACTTCATTATTCATATTTACTGTTTTGTAGTTGTATTTGGTTCATCACTGAATATTAAATGAACAAATTTCTTACTGGGAGAAAAGATTTTGGAAAAAACTGTGTTCAGTTCACATCAATGTTTCAGATCATCACTAGGTGTGGTGTTTACTTCCTCAATCTCATAATGGATCACCGAGTCTGATCCAAAACAATGATGTGAACTAAACACCAAATGTTTTTCTAGAAGCTCTTCTCACTCATTGGCATGGACTGTGAAAACCTCATGTTCATAAAATTTATTAGTCTCAACTTTATGATACAATGTCTGCAATAACCATTATTCAAAATTACCAATATACAAAATTTTAGGACTTCTATGAAGTACCTGGTCAAACCATATGTAAAATCTGAAACACTATACTATAGAGAAGTGCGGCAAAATATCTGCTATGCCTTGGTCCAAGCACTCAAGCAATTGAACATTATCTTCTTGCTAAGGAGACCATTCTTCATCCCAATTGGTAACCCTTTCAATCTGCATCTATCATTGGAAAAATAAGCAGTTGGAAAAATACTTGCAGAACTGCTACAATTGGGTTACTCAACAGTGCAGTCTCCCTTGGAAGTCTAGTATGGCTTTCAAGATTTGATGTCTTATGGGATTTTAGTTGCTATTAATATCTTTAGATGTGCCCCAACAACATTAGGAGCGAGACAGGGTCTCTTCCTTAGTTGGTGACCATGTTTGACTTCACTTGGATAAGAAAAGATTTCAGGAAATGATAACACACACTAAAACTCATCAGATATGAGCTTAACACTATTTTAAAAACAATTGGGCCCTTTCTGGCTCAGCTCTTCCATCTCAATTTGGCATCCATCATGTTGTAAATATGATCCAGCTCAATTTGTACAAACCCTCACACTTGGATGAGATTTCCACCACTCATTCTAAGGCCACCTTTCCCAATTCTCTACAACATTATCCAAGAAAACAGTGCCCAATGTTTGGCTTCCACCAATCACAACAAGCAAACCATCACTTACCTTGTTAGGTGTAAAGGCACTCTAATGATACTATCCAAGAGGCTATCCAGGTCATGCTTTGGCGAGTGTTTCATCTCATGTAGAATTTGAGAACAACTTCCTATCATAATGGAGGAAATGATGAGAATTATTCTTGTAACTATCTCCATCACTACAGTTTTCAATATGTACAGTGCCCCAGTTCCACTTGAGCCTTCCTAACCGAGGTGTATTTGCATGCCCATTGGTGTGGCAGTTTGCATGTGTTTTGCTTTATCCACCACCACAAGTCCTCATCCTTCAAAATCAACACATATTTAAATGTATCCTAATCAAGAGCATAAAACATCAACTTTGGCATCATAGTCCTTACTGTCCTCTGCTTTTCTGTTTTTTCATGTGTATTTTCACTGTATTCTCTATTGCATGCTCGTTTAGGGTCATACTAACTTTCTAATTCAGGGTTATAATATCTTGGGGCAAATGGACTGTTCAGGAGATTCCAAAAGAGATACAAAGCTTGATTGGTGATTATTGTGTCTGGATGAAGCGCAAACGGATGAGACTACAACTTCCACATTAGGAATAGAGCTATGTGTGAGCACACATTACCTTCCATGTGGTATAAAAACCCCTTACAACAAAGTTTCAAGATGTGTATCAGAGCTAATTTATTTGATGATCTTAGATGGTGAACATTGCAATTGGATTCCTTTTGAGAGAGGTACTGTTGTGAGCATTCTGATTCAGTTGTAAAATAATTGTCATTGAAAAGCAGAATAGGAAATTTAATCTATGAAGTTTGACAGTTAAGCTTCTGCCACTTCAGTAGTCAAAAGGAATATGCATATTTGGCAAAAGATTCTTTTGAGTTTAGTAACCATGATACTGGATGAGGACACCCATTATGCTTGGGATATTAATAATTAACTAGCACACTTAAGTAATGGAAAGATAGACACCTTAAGTCTTTTGGATACTCTCCTCGCATCCATCCACCCCAAATCAAAAGTCCTAGTTGATGTGGGGTGTAGGATGCACCTCTATCATGCCCCCACCATGTTCAGATCGCAGCAGTAAATTATGGAAAAAAACTAGGCGTTCAAATGCAACAAAAATAAAGAATAATAATAGCATTTGCAAGGGCCAACCAAGATTAAAAGGTGATTAAATGAAGGAGTCGACTCACGATTATTTAGAGAAGAGGGAAGGAGCGACTAATATAAGTTAAGGCAGCGCCCAGATTGAAAAGATGTAACTCTTGCCAAGGGCAATGAGTTTTATGAAGAGGCACGACTCCCCCCCACAAAAAAAGGAAGATATAATAGAGAGAACAAATGAGTGGGAGGGCATCAATTGGATGAAAATTCTGATTAAAAGGGCAGCGATCTAAATTATCGGAAAGTGATTGGTATGCAATACGATTGCATTATTATTCTTTTGTTTATAAATCTGTTAAGAAGCTTTAATTTATTTATTAATTTAAATTGTCAATTCATCAAGAAATATTAGTAATCATTTATTTGATTTCCAACAAGCAATCATATCTGGAATTAGTGTGAAACGTGTGACAGGGAGATGCAGCAGTACTGGTTCCCTCATCAAGTATGCCAACCCCAAGATGGATGTGCCAATACCTACGGCCAAGGGGCCGAATGACTCGAAGGCTCATTCCGTGCTCTTGGGCTTGATTGAGGGGGTCAGGCTCTCGGTGTCCTATCATGTTTTCCCACCAAATTCCTAATGTAGTTGGTTGTTGGGAATAAGCTACGAAATGAACCCAAATGTATTTAGGATATGTTGTTTTCAATAGTTATATTGTAATTGTGTAAATTATTTATAAAATACTCTTTGCAAATAAATTGTATTGTTGGAATTCTTATTTTTGGGCAAAAATCAGGTATATTCCCAAAAGGGGACATTACAATTGAAATCAGAGCCTTGATCCTACCATCTTAAGGATCAAGAAGGGTAGTTTATGCTATTAAGCCAAAGGACTCAAAGGGCATTAGAAAGAGAAAGAAGGAAACTTGCGGCGGGAGGCAACCCTACTCAAAGCAACAAAATGAGTGAACAACTAGGAAACAAATTGAGGGCAACAACCCAAGCCTACATGGAGCAAAATGAAAGGACAACTCAAGTGCTCCTCCAAACCTTGCAAAAAATGAATAATACCAGCAATGCCCTTAGGCCCAACCAAACAAATGGGAGAGATGTAAACTCTAATCACTCAGAAAATAACTACACATCACCGTTAAGGTCAACACCTAGGGCAACCAGACACTCATTCCTACCTAGGGAAGGGCCAGCAAGAGAAGAAGAAACCAATCCACAAATTAATGACTAACAAATATGCTGAAGCCTACTCAAGGTTAGACACTGAAATTAAGAGAGATATCCCATTTGAGGCAAATTGTGATGCAAGATAATGAACTACTTGTAGAAAGGAAAAAAGGCAAACAAATAAAGACTTATGCCAAAGGGTGAGTAAAATGACCCTCCCCAACTTTGATGGGTCAAGAAAGGTCACGGCACATTCATGGGTCCAAAAATTGGCTATGTATTTTTCCTTTAATCCCATGACGAAAGAAGATGCTATCAAATTTGCCATTTTACATTTAGAAGGGGTTGCACATGATTGGTGGCATCATGGCATTATTACTCAAGGGCACCAAAACATAACCTACAATGAATTCACACAATGACTCATAAAATGATTTGATCAAAAGCATCTCGAGAGGTACTTCAAGGAACTAACACGATTAAAACAACAAGGGTCCGTAGAGGATTATGTAACAGAGTTTCAAACAAATTCAGTCATGGTACCAACAATTACCGAAAGTAGACTTACATACCTATTTATTGAAGGGTTAATAGAATCAATCTATGGTTTGGTAAGCGCTCTTGACCCTACATCACTTAAAGATGCAATTCAAAAGGCATTACTGTTGGAGATCACATCATCAAAGGACAAACTCTATACAAAAATTCCACCCTCAAACATGCATACCCAACCTTTCTATAAGAAAAATGGGCATCAAAAAACATTGCCTCCTCGACCCTTCAATCTAAGTAATGATAGAGAAGAGCTCTAACAGAAAGGACTATGTTTCTGGTGTAAATAAAAATGGGTACCTGGACATAATTGTGGAAAAAGGGGACAAGCACACAACTTAGAAGCAATATCGGATGAAGAAGAAGAATATGAAACCCAAAAGAAGAAAAGAAAACAAGAGGACAAAGAAAATACAAGTGGTTCATTAGCCACACTTTCGAGAGTAGCCAAATACCACCCTTTTAGAATTTGTAGCATTCTAAATGGACAAAAACTGATTGTCCTAGTGGGTAGTGGCGCCACTCACAACTTCATCGATGAAAGTCTTGTGACGATAATGAGATTAGAAACGGAAAATTTTGAAGGTTTCAAAGTGGTCATGGCTAACGGATTTACTACTCCATGCACACAAAGAATCTAGCAACTAAGTATTATCATAGGAAGTCATCAAATCAAGGAGGACTTTAATGTGGTAAACATAGGTGATACCGAAGTGGTGTTAGGCATCCAATGGTTGCACTCCTTAGGGAGATATTACCAAGACTTTCAAAAAATGGAGCTTTGTTTTCAACACAATGGCCAAGAGGTGATCTTACAAGGT
Source organism: Sequoiadendron giganteum (assembly GCA_007115665.2). Taxonomy (NCBI): domain Eukaryota; kingdom Viridiplantae; phylum Streptophyta; class Pinopsida; order Cupressales; family Cupressaceae; genus Sequoiadendron; species Sequoiadendron giganteum. The sequence goes on along the minus strand of CM021106.1, from coordinate 333,428,681 downwards.
TTATCTCATAAATAAAGGAACAATCAATCATAACAACTTAACATAGCTAATGATAAGATCTAATGATATAACTTGACTTCCATTTCTCAAATGAAATCCACATGTTGCCATCACTAGTTGTCACGGAAACTTAGGCATAACTAAGATAGAAAGATAGATTATGATTATCTTACTTTCAAATTTCAAGATGTAAGTGCACAAAGGTATCATCTTGACTTAGGATTGTCAGTCTCTTAAAAGCCAACTAATAACATTAAAGTCCACAAGAATACTCCAAAATGATTTATCTAGAATGTTGGTCTTACCCATAACACCCCATTTGAAAAATCATAGAGTGAATCATTATCAGCATGCCAAGTTGGAATTAGAAATAATAATAGAAATCTAAGTCTAAAATTCAACCAAATTTTGATATTGCCAAAACAATATTTTTAAGAGAATGTATTGAAGACAACTCAATTCTTTAGGAACATTTACAATGTCAGGTACATATTGCACACAAAATCACAGTAGTGATAACAAAATCTAAGTTTGCACACGGATTTAATAGATCGTGCTGATGCAATTCCTGGTTAAACAAAGGGGTAGATTTTCATTTACTTTCAACAATAGCAATTGATAGTCAATGGGAATTAATGTTTGTTCTAGAAATATTGGATGCCAACAATTTATATGATTTCACAATACAGACTAACAACATCGATAGATTTATGCAATAGATCAAAATAGCAATTAATCTTCTTCTTTAACACTCTATTCGCAGTATCAATCTTAGTTTATACAATTCACCAAATAGTCAGCACGACAAATATAGCATACAAAACAACACTAGTATAGGTAGCGACCACAACGAGATTGCATACAAATTATACTCAGGCTAGAATGGGACCCGAATGCAACAAGCTTCCCGTCTAAAGCTTCTCTCGCAGTATCTCTATCAACCCGATGATTGCTGATTCACAGTGACATCACAAATTAATGCACAAAGATATGTCTATTGACCATCAACAATATCGGTTCAGTCTCACAGATTGTTGATGTGAAGACGTCGCTAGGATGATGTTGCCCAATACTCACATACGGAAGCCTTGAGCGATGGTCAGCAAAGGAGTATGCCCGAATATCGCCCAGAACATTGGCAGAGTTGCGATGATGGATACCCGATCAATGATTCCTATGCTGGTAATCAGAGCCAATGTCTCCTAATGGTAAGCCTAGCGCAAGTCTCGATCTGTGGCGCGAGCCAGAAGGCTCCGCCACAAAGATATCGTAGGAATTGCTTGACCACCCAATCCAGATCCGATGCAAGCAATTTTGGATAAAAATGAGCAGGATGTTAGAACACGCAATGCTCAAAATGGCAAATGGTAAATCACAATTGCAGGGGGAGGTTTGCGTCTCACCCTGAGGCGGAATGGTAGAGATTTTCGTCCCTTTCAATTCCCCATGACTCTTCATCCAATTGTGATTCGACACCAAAATACACCCATTAATAACACATAAATACTAATCAAAATGCCTTCTCAAATTGAGTCAGCCAAGATACATATAAATTTAAATATTATTTTTAAGAATTTTAATTTATAATATTTTAATAATATTATTATTATTTAATATTATTTAAATTCTCAAAGTGTTTAAAAACACAGTTTTGCTGCCACGTGAATTTAGGTCCCTAATAAGATAGGGACATGACAGAAAATACAAATTTTGTAGTAAATCAAATAACAAATTTTGACTCTTAGAGAGATCTTAAGAGAAATTTTAGAAAATAATTTGAGGTTTTTGTTTTGAGATTTATCGTAGGATATATTCATTGAGCTTCATTGAGGGGAACAAAATTGTTCTAATGAAGAGTAATTTGTTCATTTTGAACAAGACCACAACGTAAATCAAGCCCATACCACATATGATCTATCCCACACTCATTGAAACAATGGCGATGCATGGATCTACCTTGTAACCTACAAAATAGACCTAGTGAACTCTGTCTTGTGGACCAAATTCACTTCTATATTTAACATCTAGAGTAGATCATTTCATCCAGGAGTCTTCTTCTCCTAAGTCTTTTTTCTTGATTAAAGTAGCTCTACATTCATGATTAAAGATAAAGGACATCATTAATAGGCACACACGTACCTTAGATAAATTTGATACAAATCAAGTTACACCCAAATTTGTTACATAAGCCTATGTTAAGTTACATTGTGGGCCCATAAGCCACAAATCACAGGATCATTCTCACCTCTCAAACTTAGGGAAAAAATTGATATTGGGAAAAAATACATAAAATCTTATAATATTGAGAGCAATACATCATAGCTAAAACATTAGGATATTTAGATCTATAGTTATCAATATTTGAATTCAAAGGCATCGTAGATCTATAGTTATCAATATTTGAATTCAAAGGCATCGTAACATCATTAATGATTATTCCAAGGCATATTTTGAAATGTTTGCAAACCGTAATCTCAAGGGTGGTTGCCCTTGTATTGCGAGAGCATGAGTGGATCCTCATCCATCCATCTTGAGGTGGCATAATTGAGAAGACCCTCAAGCTCAAGAGCACTCATCCGCCTCTTGGCCCATGAACATGGCAGGATCTCAAGTCCACTCCATCCCTCAATCCTCCTTGGAGGCGCTCCATCCTCCTTGATCAAGCCCAAGAGCACTCATTCGCCTCCCAATCCACGAGCATGACAAGAGTTCCATTCCATCCATCTCAGGGTGGCATGCTTTGATAAGAAGCATTAAGACTACCTTCCTCAACAAGCCTGGGAGCACTCATACGCCTCCTAGCCCACAAGCGCCACATCTCGAGGTGGCATGCTTGATGAAGGAAAGGCCAATAATTCACCTCTCATGAACTCAAAAGGTTGATCAACCTCCCTATTTGCAAAACACTTCTAAAAATTCAAAATAGATTGCTAAAGGAAACTACTATATTAATTGGTAATAAAATATCATTAAGCAATTATGATATATATATAGCTATTCCTAATTTATATTCTCAAACTTACTTCCCAACAATATTCTTGCTGAAAACAATATGTATTTCCAACAAATATCTTATGTTTCAATTTCTTATTTTCCTTTTCCCACTCTCCTTCACTTCATGCCTCTCACAAATGATTTGTTCTCCCTTCAATATCTTAATTCACCTCTCATGAACTCAAAAGGTTGATCGACCTCCCTATTTGCAAAACACTTCTAAAAATTCAAAATAGATTGCTAAAGGAAACTACTATATTAATTGGTAATAAAAAATCCTTAAGCAATTATGATATATATATAGCTATTCCTAATTTATATTCTCAAACTTACTTCCCAACAATACTCTTGCTGAAAACAATATGTATTTCCAACAAATATCTTATGTTTCAATTTCTTATTTTCCTTTTCCCACTCTCCTTCACTTCATGCCTCTCACAAATGATTTGTTCTCCCTTTAATATCTTCAATGGTGGGGGAAAGTCGCATCTTTCCATTAACATCCTTACCATTGTAAGGGATACATTCCTTCTTAACCAAGTCCTGCCTTAAAACCTTTTTATTGTTAATTATATGCTTTGTAGAGTCACCACCCATGACATTCTTTTGTCTAATATTAATCGACCTTTTTGTTAATTTAATTCCCTAGCCTAGGATATAGGCAACAATCTGATTTTCTTAATCAAGGTTGTGATCTCTAGTCTAACGAGGCATGACAGTAGTACCGCCAGTGTGTTTGGCATAAGATCTTGATTATTGTACTCACTCCGTTGAACAAGTGGTTTCATTTGTACTTAGTTTTCCCACAGCATAAGTGGAAGTGCCCCTTTTTCCCATTGAATAAGTGGAGGATTTGTATCATTCACCACTAAATAAGTGGGTGAAGCTTGCTTTCATTTTCAGTATTGCATAAACATGTGGTATTGACTGGTTTGCCACCTAGTTGTTTCTTTCAACTGCTGCGGTTTATTTGATATACGAAATCCTTTCACCATATGCTCTCACCTTGCCCACACTGGGATCTGGGTAATCAAAAAGTGGGAAGGATCTTGCTTTGTACCTCATTCCAATTGAAGTAATTTTCAAAAAAATCTAGGGTGGTTATTACACCTTGCCACTACTAGAGAATAATATCCTAAGTTCTAACCAGGTTGTAAGGAGGGTGGAAATTATTAATGGTATTTGATTTATTGGGCTAGAGAATGTAGTGGATCAATTTTCGCCAATGGTGGAGCTCATGGTTGTTTTTGGCTATGGAGTCTACAATCGAGCATGTCATCACTGGTACTTGGCTTGGACTAGTGGCAACACTCTCCTCAAAATTTTAGCGTAGGAGGCATTTTCGCGTAACTTGCTTCCTTTCATATCCCAAAATACCAAGAAGTAGCTCTCTCTCTCTCTCTCTCTCTCTCTCTCTCTCTCTCTCTCGTAATGCCTTCCATTGAGTGTAGTTATTTATTTGAATGTCAACAAGTAGCCTTATAGATTGGTTGCTTCATAAGTGTAGACACTAAAATAATTTTTCTTATTACAATATTAATTATTCATATTATCATCTATCATTAATTATCCATTATTATTGATCATTTAATTAAATAATATTTTATTATTTAATTAAAGTGAACTAATTATCCATTTTTAATAAATTAATAAATTCAAAATTATCCCTTCACAAGTTAACTCATTCATCAGTTCAGCAACTTCCTCATTGATAAATCCATTCAATAAATAATTAATAAATTCATAATTATCTTCTCACAAACTAACTCATTCTTCTAATTAGCAACTTCTTCTTCTCATTATCCATTTAATGAATTAATAAAAATTCATTATTATTCTCTCATAAGTTCAAAATGGCAATTTTCCATAACTAGTTATCTCCTGATTCTTAATCAAATCATCACCATTCATCTGATTTTTCGAAAGTCACTAAATACGTCATTTCTCTCATAATTTTCATAAATCGGGTATTTTATGCAAGATCACTCTTTAATTGCATTATTAAAATATCATATTTTTACGCTGTTGAGTTGCATCCACATCCTGTCACAAGCAAGTTGTCACAATACGCTCAATCTTGAGGTTTGTAGTGGAAGCTGGTAACTAGGACTTTGTTTGTTTGTGCTTTTAAGTTCTTTGCTTTTATATTTCCATTTTTCAATGCATTCAATTAGTATTGAACCCCCAATTGTCAATTTGTTTTGTATCTTGTACCAGTAAAGATAAGGCTATAAACTCTTGTTTCAATTGGCCTATTTATGCCCTCTAAAAGCTTCTCTAGTAAAAATTATCTTGTAAACATAATTTTAAGAAACAATTCCATCTATGCCTTTTAAAGGCTTCTCTACTAAAAGTTATCTTGCAAACATAATTTTCAAGAAATTTTTCCATTGTTTATCCTCATCTCTCTCTCCCTTTCCCATCTCTCTCCCTTTCTCCCCCTTTCCCTCACACTCCCCCTTGCCCTCCCTTTTTCCCAATCTATTTTTCTCCCTATATATGTATAGAAGATTATTTATTTGTATTTGTAAAACCATATCTGCACTGCCATCATATCCATGGGATCTGAAAATATGCTATACGCCTACATATACCGATATATTCAAATAGATTAGTATAATTGTTTTCGAATGAATTGCAATTGGTACAATAAAGAATCAAATTAAAAAGATTGTGCTTTTTCCAAATTTAGGAATCTGTAAACATCGCAAGAAATGAATTCCCAAGCGGCTAAAAAAAACAAGAATAATAACCTGTCGTGATGGTACAGTGTTCCCAACTTCATTTTCTCCATCTTCCCTATCAGGTATATATGCCAGAATAACTAGAGCATCTCCATATGGTGCAAGTCCAGAAATGAAATAAGTCGTCTGAAATACAGCCACAATATCCACATGTTTTGCACCAGTATATGATGCATACTTCCTATCTGTTGCATTTGCTCCTCCATTTGGTTTGGAACGAATAGCTGCAATTTTCACAGATGTCCCCCAACCAATGACCAAAAGTGTATCATCCTGATTCATGAAACCAGTCAGGAGAATAGGCAAAGTACCTACAAATAATAATCAATAAACTATATCATCCCTTTCTCTGACCTGCCAAACTAGATGAGGTTGTAAAAGCTCTGCACGTGGACTGTTATCTGGTCGTGCAATATATGTAATGCGTTGGTTACTTGCAGTGTCATAAATTTTCACACCAATATCATTTGCCCAAGCTAAAAGACAACTCCTCCACTTCACTGCATGGATAGGACCTTCTCTAGAATGTAGAACCTGTGTAGAGATTCAGAGAAACATTAGTATAGTTATTTTCTAAGAGGATAGTCCCAGTTTTAATAGTCAATATTAGATCAAAAGCAATGCCCATTAAACAAAATTTCTTAAATATTTATGGCAGTGAAAGCTTGCAAAATCAGATATTTGTTTGAACTCCTAAATTAAAGACACGGTTCTTGATCAAACTAACCTGATCACGATACCCTAGCCATCCCTTTGTGTTAAGTAATAGTTCACCAGCAAGGCCCCCAGCAGAAAATCTCTTAGATGTCTTCCTTGCATAATCTGGATCAAGAGCAACTGCCTTCATAGGACGGTGGTATTCAAACTTTACCCTTTCGTCTGTAAATAAACTATTTACAACAACAGATCCATCATCTGAGCAGCTCCCAATATACTCGCCATCTAAATCAAAACTGAGATCATTCACTGTAGCAGTGTGAGCTGCAAATTCTTTAACCTGGCAACCATATAAAACATAAAATTGTCAGAAGCCGTAATCACTATAGATATGTAATGGTTTTAGTTGCAGTCAAAATGGGCTTCTCCGAAAAAAGTAATGTTATTGAATTTAAAAACAATTCTAACAGACCCTAACAATACACTTGTATAAAACAAGCACAAAGATAAAGCAAGATCCAGTGACAAGTCCAAGAGCATGCAAGTAACCAGAGTTCAAAAAAAAAATTAAAAAGGCAAAACAGAATCCATCCTCTAAAAGTGAAGAAAAAAACAATTTCTGTGCCTGCAAGCAAAAAAAATCATGTGAAAGATGCCAACACAAAAACTCGGAAACCAAGAAAGAATTTGTAAGATCGTATCTATCTATCCATGTTCTTCTTTGAGTGAAATATCCAGCTTCCCAGTAAATGCCTCTTCTGCAAACCCATAGAGATTAGTAGTGAGTAGTAGTGCAGTCAACTATTGCCATTTCTGTAACCGAATTTGGGCCTTGTCCTTGAATTGAAAAAGAGTGAGTTTCAGATTTTACTTTTGTTATTGTTTTAAAGAAGTCGACACATAATATGCTTATAATTAACATAACTATAAAAATTAGGAGAGATGGCAACGTCAATGTTAGAAAGTAGTCCCATTGGTAAATATACCCTTACATATCCAACTTAGGTTGCTGGCAAAACTGCCATCCACTGCATTGCCCAATGATGACTCGGCAGGGCAACTTTTGTGGAGGCAACCGTGGGTAAGGGTCCCCAGCAGGCTGACTTGCATATGGAGGCACCCAGGAACAAATTTAAATAAGTATACCCCAAAAGTTTGTCGTATCATCATATTTTGAAATTGACTTCCCTCCCTGAGCATTTCTTGTATTCAAAATTGGTTTTTTGGATAAAAGAAGAGTATCAGCTTAGGCTTAAGACATTTCAGGACAGACCTGCATACCAAAGGTGAACAATCTACTAATGGAAGGCTGCAACCAGATAGAGAGGACAAAAACAGAGAACAGTTGCATTAAATGACATAACTCAACATATAAGCTGATCTGTTACTTATTTTTCAGATTTAAACCTGCTCTTACTGGGGATTTTTGGAGCAGATACATTTCACTGAATTTTGAACTTTGTTGATTGCAGCTGCAGCTGACAGCTGATATATGCCAAACCAAAAACGTATTGCATTCCATTGACACCTATAAGTGGGTGTTCTCCAAATTGAAAGAATATTAAAATGCATTATCACTCAACCCTGTAAGCAAACCATGCTTGTAATGTTGGATTCATTGAAATGCTCCAGCCAAATTTTACCTAAATCCTAACTTCCAGCAGTCAAATAATACCCATTTTTTCCCGCTTGCACTTAAACACAAACTGAAAACATTCCTGCAAAGAGGAAGTTCATCCAAGCAAGATCCCCAGTCACTTGAAGAGGTGTTTGCTGACCAGTTCCAACCTGATATTCACCCAAATGGTAAAATAAAAAGCAAGTTTGGAAAATTAAAAGGAAAATACACTCGGCAAAGTACAAATTCACCCAATCCATCCACAGCCAAGCAAATTATCCAAAACGCCAACATCAAAAGTAGAAACAATTTAACAAAGCCAAATTTTTATTAACAAAGTTGGTTTTAAATAGCAATACAAAGTGAAAATCATCCGACCTAGATACTTTATGGACGTATTTTACCAGAATGTCGACCTCCAACTATCAAATGCAAATCAATTTTTCACAAATTTCAATCAGAAAATATCCTGCAAATTTTACTTGATATACAAACTGAAAATATTCATAAAAAGTAAAGTCCAACCGATCAAGATGTTGGCGGAGTTTCTGGCCATTTCTATCAGCATTGTTGTCGAATTTTACCCAACATTGGCCGAACAGTTAAAATAAAACACAAAATTCCACATATTACATAGAGTGAAAAGTGAAAAGATCCAGCTGCTGGCAAGGATAAACTAACCTAAACACTAATCCGAAAAATCAAATAAAACAATCACAAAAAAAATACAGTCAAGCAAAACCTAAATTTCAACAAATTTCTCCATCACACATAATGAAAAATCATGCGATCAAGCTAAAGCGTGAGACTCCAAACCGTGAAAATCAAATTCAAAAGAGCTCCAAAACAACAAAATCTTCCGCTTAACATAAAAGACCAACCCGGATCCACCAACCATAATTAAAAACGAAAGCACCGACCTGGTTGCCCTGGCAATCGAGTATATACACAGTGCCATCAAGCGTCCCGAGTGCGATCATGCGGTCGGAAACCGTTATACATGACGCCGCATCGCTGTGTAACACAGTCGAAATGCTGCCCCCCATTTTTTGATACTTAAACTGGGGCTCCTCTTCTTCCTCATCTTCTTCCTCCTCCTCTTCAGGGCAGTCATCTTCGTCGTCGTCACGCTCATCATCGCCGTCAACGCCATCGTTAAGATTGTTATTATTATTGTAAATCATATTATGATTCTGGTCATTATCTGAGTTCGCTTCAGCTGTGACTGCAACTGGAAGTGCTGTGGTTTTATTTCCGTTAACACGAACAGTCGCACCGCCACCGTTGCCATCAGAAGCAGCATCCTCAGTCGACTCTTTTGCCATGGCTGGGTGATATTCATTTCACTGCTCGGCCATCTCTGTAAAATATCGGCCTCGTTAGTAATTTTGCTGTGAGTAATGTTGTAATGCCCGGAATGTAAGGAAGATTTATTTGGAAGCAGGTCCTGGAAGCTGTATAGGCTTTTGCTTTTGAAAGTGGGTCCTAGCTGTTGGAACACAACTTTTAAAGGGCGGGCAGGGGGCGTTTCTCCCTAGGGGCAACGGGAATGAACAGCTCTGTGAGGGGTTAACGGGTCTGCAGGCTTCCTGCTGTTGTATTTTTCATTGTCGGCCTAGAAGGCATCCTCTATTGTACGGTACTAGTCCTTAGGTCTACTGCGCGCCAATACATAAACTTCATCTCTCCAAGCGACGTTATCATAAAATTCACCATTTCCATCTTTACAGGGATTCAGTTATTAATTCTCATGATATTTTCTAGGAACTATTTTTGGGGTATTAATAGTATGGTAAATTAATGATCCGTGGAAAAAAAAATTAATAAATGTATATATAAAAAAAATTGTTTAAAATATTCTATGAAATAAAATTGGTATTGTTTAACTTTGTGGGAAGAAAAATTTCTAAAATATTTTATGTTCTTTCATAAATTAAAGATCCAAATTGAATGTGAGTAGTTTTAAAATTATTTAATATTTTAGTTTATAATCTAATGTTCCAAGTTAACATAATAAGCATGTAGTGATTACAATCTTAAATTGATTTAGTACGATTGGTGAGGGTAATGGTATGTTCTTTGATTACATCATCACTCAAATCTCATGAAGGTGCAATAATAAGAGATGAGGTCAAGGTCATGTCCCAGGTGACTTTGTCAAAATGGATACCTCTCAGTCTTTAGCTATTAGTCAAAGAGAAATCAACTTGGACTCATGTTCAGGTTTGACATAAAACCCTCCATCAAAAAAATTAAACTATTTAGATTGATGAAGTTAAACCAAAAAATTAATGAATAAATAATCTATTTTATCACATACTAAATTTAAATATTATCACTTATTTCGAAAACATACACTTAAGAAAACAAATTTGTCATACTAAAATATCATTTATCATCTATCAAATCAAAAGAATACTTGGAAATAAATTAAAACATCTAGTTATTATTGAAATGGAACAAAAAAATTAATTATAATTAGAATGGAACAAATTATCTAAAACTTATTAAAAAATACTTATAATTAAATAGACCATGTGGTTCTAATTAAAATAGTTTTTTAATATTTATTAAAAGATGATTAATAAGATATATATAAATATAATTTGAAAAGATCTTTGGGTAGTTGAAAAGATAAAAAACTTTTGTTAAAAAGTATAATCTTAAAAGAAGTTAAAGATTGTATGTGGTGGTACATTAAAGACTTTTAGATATTCAATCTTTTTCTAATTTTAATAATATGTGAAAACAATTCAAAAAGGAAAAAGAAAATTATTAAATTTTCACTTTCATTCAACTAAGAAAAGGAAAAAAATATATATTTTTCAACATTACACCCTAAAATTTTAGAATTCATATGTTTCCTAAATCCTAAAGACATTTAAAAGATAAAACTCAAGATATTAATCTTATAAAAATTTAAAATATATAATTTAAAAATACGAAGCTAAAAATAGATGTCATTTCATTAGAATCAAAAAAAAAATGTAATAAAAAAATATTATTAAATTTCTTAACTACAAAACCTCTTGTTTGAGGGATATGAGAGAAAAATAAAGAACAACATACAAAAAATGTGGTAGAAATCATAGCTATGAAGTGGGATCCTTCTCTAATAAGTTTCACAAAATTAAATTTGCATGGGGTTGTTCAAGGGAACCTTAGCTTTGTGGGAGGAGGTTTTGCTCTAAAGGATTCCAAAGGCAGACTAATTTATGGAGGCTCCTTGTTTTGTGGACTAATGACTAACAATGAAGGTAGAACGGAAATATTTGTTTGTTGTGTTTAGAGTGGGAGCTTCTTAGAATTTGAAAAATCAAATTGTCAATGGAGACTCTATGGTGGTGATCAATGCCCTTAACCAAGGAAGAAGTCTTAAGTGGAAATTTAATTGATATGTAGAAGAGGTTCAAGGTTCAAATGAGATTTTTAATTGTATTAGTTTGAATCATTCTAAGTACCATCTAAACTTATTGGTGAATCTTTTGACAAATATGGACATTGACCAAGAGCTTCCAAAACTATTATAATCAACTATCGAGCACTTGGAAGGATTTAGAGTGCAAACTCAACTTTCAACCTCCTCGACTAAGAAGGTTCTTCAGTGGAGCAAGGCTTGGTCGAAGTATGTATAGAAGAGGCCTCTCATTCTATATGTTTAAGTTCTTAAATTCCTTCTTAGCAAGGCAATATGTTTTTACTTCCCAAATGCAAGACATCAAGCTACATATTTCTCCTTAGATAATGTGTGATTATATTAGTTGTGCTGATGGAACATTAGATGGATAGAAGGTTTGTTTCCCACTAGAAAAAGTGCAGTGGCATTAGATGTATTTAGTGAATTTAATTATTAAATTGGGAGGAGTAATTAAATGTAGAGATGGTGTATTTTTTGGAAAAGATGATGAATTGCTAGTGGTATAATGGGACTAAATGTATTTGGTGAATTTTATGATTAAATTGGGTTGAGTAAATAAATAGGGAAATGATACATCTTTTGGAAAATGTGACGGGTTATTGGAGGATATTAGTTCTTCAATGGGAAGAAAACCTTTTGTCCATCATATGTGTCGCCAACACAACTAATATAATCATACATTGTCTAAGAAGAGATAAAAAAAACTTGTGTTGAATTTGAGAAGGAATAGATATTGTCATGTCAAAAAGGCATTTAAGAACTTAAACATATAAAATAAGAGGCCTCTTCCATATATACTAAGTTGTCTAGGCTTTGCCCCATTGAAGAGCCTTCTTAATTGAAGCGGTTGAAAGCTTAGACTATGTTTTAAATCCTTTCAAGTGTTAAGAAGGCAACTATAAAAAGTTGTTATAACCCATTATTCAATGTTTGTATTTGTCAAAAGATTCACCATTGACTTCATAAAGTACTTATAATGATTAAAGCCTTAACCTCTTCTACTTATCAATTAAATTTCCACTTTAGATTTATTCTTAGATTAAGAGCATTGATCTTCACCATAAAGTCTCCCTTGACAATTGTTTTTTTTTGAGATATTATTGCTCTAAGCCCAATAATTAAAGCTTCACATTTTGCTTCATATTCCAAAAATGAGGAACATCAACTAGAGTATCTCTAGAATCCTTAAGAGGAAAGGTTCCTCCCACCAAGCTAGGGTTCTCTTCAACAACCCTGTCAAAATTTAATTTTGTGAATCTATTGGAGAAGGAGACCTCTTCACATCCTTGATTTCTACCATATTTTTTCTATTTTGTTATTTATTTAAAAAAATTCTCTCATCCCTTAAATAAGAGGTTCATTATATGCATATAATTTCCATTTAGTTAAAATGAAATGACTTTTTTTAGTTTTCTATTTTTGCAATATGTATATGCATATGCATACGCAAATGTATATTTGTATACTTATCTATTTCCTAAATTTTAAATAAATATAAAATAATATATGTGTGTGTATGTAAATGTATATATATATATATACATATATGTATATATGTATATATGTATATATGTATATATGTATATATGTATATATATACATGTATGTATGTATGTATATATACATGTATGTATGTGTGTATATATACATGTATGTATGTATATGTATATATATATGTGTACATGTATATATACATACACATATATATGTATATATATGTACATGTATATATACATATGTACATGTATATATACATACACATATATATGTATATATATGTACATGTATATATACATATATATATGTATGTATATGTATGTATATGTATATATACATGCACACATATATATCTATATCTATATATGTATGTATATATGTATATGTGTATGTATATGTATCTATATATTTCATATGTATATATGTGAGTATGTATGTATGTGTATGTATATATATGTATGTATGTATGTATATATGAATATTTGTATATATATATATATATATATATATATATATATATATAAATGTATGTGTGTATGTATAAATGTATGTCTATATATGTATGTATATAAATATGTGTGTACACACACAAATATATATATGTATGTATTTCATCCTTTATATTTCTTTATAATATAGAAAACATATAAGTTTAAAAAGTTAAGAGTGATTTTTAAAAACTATTTTTTGTTTTCACATGTTATTAAAATTATTAAAAAAATTCTACCTAAAGATCGTTCATCTACCACCACAAAAAATCTTTTAATCCTTTTTAAGTTTAATTTTTAACATTTTTTTTTTTTAATCTTTTCAACTACCTAAAGATCTCATTAACTATCTTTTAAAGTTATGTTTTTTTTAAATGATCTTTTTAACTATCTATAGGTCTTACTAGTCTTGCATAAATGTTTATGTATACGTTTTCAAATTATTAAATTTCATTCTTCAATTATAGTCATATGTTTTATTTACTCAAAAGTAATTTTATTTTTATTTTTTAGATGATAGTTTGTTTGATTTCAATTATAACTAGATATTTTAATTTATTTCTAAGTACTCTTTGATTAGGTAGATGATAAATAATATTTATTATGACAAGTTTGTTGAACTTGAAATGTAATGTTGGTTATTGCATAACAATATTTCTTAATTTGGATAAGTAAACAAACACTTAATCTCAATGAGTTTATGTGTGGATAAGTGACGGAGATTACTATTTAAGAATGCATGTAAATAAAGAAGTAAATGTTTGAGGGAAGGAGTTTGAGTTCACATAAGATTGTGTCATTTGTCAATATATAAATGTATTAAGCCATTCTCTCAATATAGGCACAAGATTAAATAAGAATTACTTTAGATATACAAAGTTTGTCACTATAGTTTGCGCCCACTTTGAGGTGCATGTGATTCCTAGAATGATCATGACATGATATGGACATATGTAGCTCTCACAAACATGCATGTATAGAAAATATTTGAATATAAAAGGATGACTAGTGTACATATAAAGTAATGGACCCTTTTTAATATCATTGTGTAAATCTATCCTTTGGCATATGTACTCCATGGGAACCTATTGTGAGCACAAAAAATCATAAATAAAAATAAGGAAACAAATGTAAAATATAGTTGAATCATATTCCAAACTTAATGTTCATCTCGAGATTAAGCATAATGAAATTTGAATAATAAAACAAAGTTACCAAACATGAACTCCTTGGTGAAGTGGATATGTTCAATCAATTGGACTGTATTTTCTCAACTATTTGCCTCGAAATCCATGTAGCATGTACCTATCAAAGATGATGGATGGATTTTTGGGAACTTACAGCTCTATTTATAGTTTTTTGAGAGGGAAAATGAATAGTGAGGATTTATTTGAAAGATCGACAATAATAATGAATGAAAGGATTTTTCTTCGATCAAGAAGAAAGTGAAGGGTGCTAATTTAGTTTGTTTGAGACAAAGGGATGATATTAAATTATCCAAAAATAGAAATAGTTATAAATAATTAATTGTAACAAAAAATGGGAGGGAAAAGAAATTAGTTGGTCATCTATTTTTAGAAATGGTGAAGGAAAATATATTAATTAAATAATAAAGTGTGGCATTGGGTTAGATTAATTAAATAATATTCATTTAATCAATTAGTGATGAACTAAATTAATTGATAATTATTTTTTAAATAAAAGATTAAAAAATACATATAAAATATCTTAAAGTACAAATAGAGTGTACATGTAATATAATGATAGAGACATTAAAAAAATGACATCAATATGATGTTAGGATGATTTTAGGTGTCTTCACCTACAAATAGAGGGAAAATGCATTATGGGTAGCTTTTGTCACACAAGTAAAAATAAAAACAAGTGCAAGCTAAATTTTATTAACTATCATAAGTAGGAAGAGAGAGTATAAAGGTTAGAGAGGTTTAGCTTGTACATTGTGTGGTAATAATTCACCTTAACTGGTGGTTATGGGATGATAGAGCGCATGGGGCACTATCATTCAACGTGATAATGATCTATTTGGTCATACTGACGAGTCTATGTGTAGCATCTATCATAACCTAAAAGTTTAATCATAGCAATTTTAGTGACAATATATGCCCCCTTCAATTGGATGTTTCTACAATGTATGAGGAATTAGAGGAGCTCAGAAAAAAGTATGTGAAATATAAATATAATTTAAGCTTGTAAATCATAAAAATTAATGATTTTATGTAATAATTGAGTGTAATATCACAAAGAAAATCATAGTAAGCACATGGGCTAGAAATATCATTAAGAAAAAGGGCTACCTCTATAGTAGGTAGAAAAATGGTGATATGGTCATCAGTTGCTAAAAACACACTTGTGGGCACATATGACACTACAAAATGCATTTTCCTCTAATGTGGCAACATGAGCATATAGTGATCAAGACAAGGCAAGAGGTCCCTATGATAATGGAAGATCTTGATATGTGTAATAACATGAAGTCAATGGCATTAGGAGGATTATGGTGTCCCAATGGTAATATGGATCTCAATACATGGCATAACATGTAATTGATCTAGTGTGGGGAAGGTTATGTTATCCCTACTGTAACTTCTAGAACATGGTTAGGTCATGCAAGTAAAAAATGTGATAGGGAAGGTATGATGCACAATAGTTTAGGATGTGATTGTAAGAGTGTATGTCAAAATGATTACCCCCACATGGAAAAGATAGTGTAATAAGGCACAAAGAGCATAATGGGCATGGATCATAAATAATATATAACCACCCAGATAATATGGTAGGGTGGCCTTTAGTGGCTGAATAAGTGTCATGTAATAATCATAAATAAGTAAATCATCAATATATAAGCATGTAATGCTCACATAGATGGGGTGTGATCATCAAGGAACATGTAAAGCTAATTTCTTTGTCAGCCCATAATATTGTGTCTCACTCTTTGGCCAAAACTTAGGACATTATTTTCACTTTATGAAACCTATAGCAACTAAACTATTATTAATTTGGAGATGATAAGAACTAGTGATTTGTGTGTAGATTATATATATTAAAAAATTATGTTTTTTATGTAACTTTTAATAAAAAAAATTTATAGTAAACAACATTTGTAAAAGTTGACGTTTATGTCATAACACAACTTTTTTATAGAAACAACTTTTTTATAATTTTTAAAATCAATATCTAGTACATGAATATTTTTTCATAATTTTTTGTTACATATTTATTTTAATTAATTTTTTAAGTCAAAGTAATTATAATTTGGACATAGGTGTATGTGGAAACACAACGTGTTTCGTGTGTATCAAAATTCTTTCGTTTTTTACTAAAACAAGGACATCAATACCTAGGCAAGAAATTTTTTTCTTTTTTTCTTGCGTGTGTGAAACAAATACTTTTATGTTTGGTGAAAAACCTACATTCACTACAAATAAAAATAATAATAATAATAAAATTAAAAATATTCAAAATTATACTTTTTGGAAAACTTATAATAAGGCCTACATACTGACAAAACATACTTTTTAAATGACTTCATTTGATCCCTCAAAGGTGAAGAAAAAGTGGTTTTTGTCAACATTTTAATAGGTGCAAAGGAGGCTACATTGTGGGTATGATTTAAGACTAAAGGGGTTATGTCTAAGGGGGTTTGATCTAAGGGGGTCTTATCTAACCCTCTTCAATTAAAACCATTTAGATGGAACTCCTCAAGGCTTAAATCATTAAATTTTCTAAATAATGTGATTTCAGGTAAAAATCAAGATGTCCTGAAAGTGGGACTCATTATTGTGGGATCACCTTGCCCCCAATGTGAATAATATAATATCATATCTCTATAAGTGTGATAAGAAACTAATAATGTGAGATTTAATATATCAAATAAGATAACCAAAAGATGAAGACGTAATAATACTCACAAGAATAAGATAAGAATTGATAATGCTCATAACAATAAGATGTAAACATGACCAAGATCATAGCTCCACCAATAATTTATCATATTTTTTAAAATATAGATTATCTCCCTATTTAATTACTCATACATTTAATCACTAAATTTAATAAATACATCTAATTCCACTATATTATCTCTAATTGAAAAGAAACCTTCTATTCATCATATATGTCACCACACATGACTAATATAATAATACATTGTTTAAGGAGAAATAACTAGCTTGCTATGATTGTATTTGAGAAGGAAAAAGATATTACAAAGTCAAGAAGGTATTTATGAACAAATAACTTCTAGGCATGCTTCACCTACGCCTTTCCCCATTGAAGAACCTTCCTAGTCAAGGAGGTTGAAAGTTGAGACTATGCTCCAAATATATCCAAGTGATCAATTGAAGGTAACTATAAATAGTGATTATAGGATCTTGGTCAATGTCTACATTCTCTAAAATATTCATGACTACATTTACCTTCTCTTGATTTACGGATTTAGTTATTTACTTCCTTTCTCCATTAGATGCCCTTAATAAATGTATCTATGATTCTCATATATTGCATACTTCTTTCATGGAGAGTGATAGCCACATGCTTGATCCTAATTATTGTCTACCTTTGAGCATATTCTCTTCACATGATTCAATTTATTATACGTATGTTGCAAAGGATACATGTTATATACCTATTGTAGTGTAGAAAATATATCCCTTTTATATTTTCACACTTGTTTGGGCCCTCCTAGTTAATTTGGACTTAATTGTGCCTTAATTTAGTGTTGTAAAATGTATTTATTTACACTTTCACACTTATTTAGGTCTCCTTTAATTAATTGAGCTTAATTTTTCATTTATTGTCCTTTTAATTCATTTACCAAACCTATTTAATTACATTTTCCAAAAATGAAACCTAACATTCATTAATGACTTAACATAACACTTCTCATTGAGCAATGTGTGTCCTAGGTTTAGGGACTTGGGACCCATTCGCCCATGGGCAAATGGGTCCTCCCTTGACTTAGGACCTAAATTTAAATTATGTTTTTGGCGAGATTTTAATATCTCTAAGTGTATTCAGATGTCAGATTATGATATTTGAATTTTGAGAAATTAAGGATACATACCTATAAATATAAGATTATTTCACTATGTTTCACCTAGTAGTTCTAGAAGATTTCAAGAAGCATTCCTAAGGAAAATATTGTGATCAAAGGCATTCAAAGGCAGGTTTATCAAAGTTTTATTGCAACATTCAAGATCTAATTGTCATGTCAAAGTCTTCTTGCATCATGCATGTTTTTGGAGCTAATATCTAGGTGATGTAGGTTTCATGATCAAATTATCAAGTATTCAAAGCACTATTTCAAGCAAGATTCAAGTATTAAGATATGCATCCATTGAGGCCATTTCATTCAAGTTGTAGATCTACATTCCAAGGTTTATTCAAGGGTTTGTTGAGTGGTAACATAGATTTGTTCATTCTTCATTCCCCTCTTTCATGTTTCATTTCATTTCAAGGTTTGATTACCAAAATGGGGTTTGACCAAGGCAAAACCCCATTCACCAAAAATAAACAAATTTTCCCTTTCATGTTGTGTTTGCAGATCTAGGTGGAAGAAAGCTTGAAGATCTCTTGAAGAGCAAAATTGAAGAAGTTGACAAAGTTACAAAAGTTGTCATCTCAAGGAAACTCATCTACAAAATTTATTTTTGACATTCTGAAACTGAAACCCAGATAATCCAGAAGTGTGGAGATAGTACTAGAGGCTCTGGAAAGTTGCAAAAAAAACCTAACAAAGAACCCATTTGCCCCTAGGCGAAAGAATCCTAGATCAGCTTCAGGAACTGACTTTTGGTGAAAGGTGCATTTAGATCTGCCCTTCCCTGATCTGCAATTTGATTGTAGGTTTTGTCAATATTAAGTTTAATCTTCTGTTCCAAGTGTTAAATTGTATTTTAGTGTTATTTTACTATTTTTTGTTTTTCTCCCCAAAGTGTTGCTTAACTTTGACCCCCATCCTTCAATCATAAGGAAATCTGCAGATTCACACCTTGAGTTGACTCACCTAAGGATTGTAAGGAAATTCTTTGTGTGGATCTCATTTTCTAATGAAATAGAGGAAGATAGGTCCATCATAACCCCATTTTCCCTTCATCCCCATTGATGAACCTATTTTTCTTTGTTTCATCTTGGTGAACTTGACTTTTGAGCATTATATCTTTATGATTTTGGAGTCTATTTCAGCCCTGGATCTAGATTTTGCATTCATTTGCATTGAATTAAATCTCATTTTGGGTTGCTTAAACTTGCATTAGTTTGCATCTCATTTAGGGTGAGTGCAAAAAGATGGATCCCTAAAAGGGGGCTTAAGTGGCCAATTTTTTTTTGAAATCGAGAAATATTGACCTCAAATGTGAAATTGAGGATAGTTACACTCAAAATTTTGAGATGGAACAAAAACAAGGATCAAAGTGCTCCAAGTCTACTTTCTAAACTACTAATTTATTTTTAAAATGGTTGAGATTAAGGGGTTCAAAAGAGGGACGTACACAAATTGGTGTTGTTTTTGTCAGAAAAACATAACATAGCAACTCTTGTACGACCCTCATACGGTGAATTTTTTTTTAGTATTTTTAAAATCGCAATAATCAAAAGTTAGCTAAAAATATGTAGTTGATGTATGATTTTTTTGATAATTTTTTAATGAATATTTGAGTTTTTACTAATTTTCGAAGGGGACACTTCCTGAAAAATAAAATTTTGGCCGTGCTACCCCTACAAATTTTGGAAACTAATTGATTTTTTTTTTTTAAATTGTAGAATGGAGTCTAGTTTCTAAAAATGTAATTTATTTGAAATTTTTATGACCAATTAATTTATAATGAAAAAAACACCAAACATTGTTTTTTGCCAAAAAAGAGACATACAAACAAAATAAATTATCGATGAAAGGCTTAACATTGTTAGAAAGTGAAAAAAATTACATCGTTGGATAGCTAAGAGAGAACCTAACATTACCTAGATGTTCAATTTGTTTGATATTGAACCACGTGCAATCCTGATGGTGAGCACGGACCCAATTATGTGAAATATTGTAGAATTTGCAAAAACACATCTTTGGTCGTTGGGAATGCCCTCCAAGCCTTTGGGTTGGTATTCCAAGGAAAATACCAAGCCCAAGGCTTGGGGATTCCTAAAGCAAGATATAACATGCACGCATTAGAATGCACCTACGTTATAGCTTAGTTTTGACATGGCTTTTGCATTTTGTGAATGCATTGACAAAATGCGAGCACGTTATAACACACTCGCGTTTTGATCTACATCAAATTTATTTTTTCTTCTCTTTTTTTTTCTTTCTTCTCATTATCTTTGAGGGAAACTATATACATGAAACAAATGTTTTAAGTATAAGTTAAAATTTACATATGGACATTTAATTTCTTATACTTTAAGTTATATTTCATGTATATAGGCAGGATGTTTGAGAGTGGTTTTAGATATTTAGGAGTTATAATGCGAGTTCTAGTTTTTGGAAGATCTTAAAAATTTCATACTTAGTTAAATTTCAGTAATCGGCATGTCAAATTTCAAAAATCAGGAGGTCAAATTTTAGTAGTCAGTAAGTTGTATCATCTTTCTCTCTCACTCTCTCCTCTCTACTCTTTATCTCTCCACTCCCTCTCTCTCCCTTCCTCCCTCTCTCCCCTCTCTCTCTTCTAGTTTTTGGAAGATCTCACAAATTTCAGACTTAGTCAAATTTCAGTAATCAAGAGGTCAAATTTTAGTAATCATCAAATTGTATTATTTCTCTCTATCTCACTCATTTTTATCCCTTACACTCTAGACCTCTCTCTCACTATCTCTATCCCTTTATCTGAATCTCTCTCCCTTGATCTCAAGAACTCTCTCTCTTTGTCTGTCTCTATCTCTATCTCTCTTTATCTCTCTGTCTCTCTCTATCTCTCTGTCTCTTTGTCTCTCTCTCCTTTTCCCTCTAATTATCTCTACCTCACTTCTCTCTCTCTCTACCTACCTACCTACATCTCCCTCCATCACTCCCTACCACTCTCTCTATTTCTCTCTACCTAACCTCTCTCCCACCCCCCTCTCTCTCTCCCTCCATACTTCTCTCTCCCTCTCTTCTTCCCTATCTACTCTCTGTCTCCCAATTCCTCTCTCTACCTACCTTTGCATCCATCAAACCTTATCACTCTCTCTCTACACCTCTCTATCACACCTTTCTCTCCCTCCCTACCTATCCCTCCCTCCCTCATTCCCTCTCTACTTCTCTTTATCTCTCCTCTCTCTCTACCTCTCCTTCCATCTCTACTTATCTTTATCTCCTCTCTCCCTCTCTCTACCTACCTCTCCTTCCACCACTCTCTATTTCTCTCTATCTCACCTCTCTCCCTCAATATATCTCCCTCCCTCTCTCCCTCCCTCTTTACTTATGTATATCTCCCCTCTCCCTCTCTACCTAGCTCTCCATCCATCACAACCTACCACTCTCTCTCTATTGCTCTCTATATCATCTCCCACTCTCTCCATCCATACCTCTCCCCCTCCTTCCCTCTCTACCTACCTCTCCATCCATCACTCCCTAACACTCTCTCTACATATCTTTATCTTGCTTCTCTCCCTCCCTCCCTCCCTCATTCCCTCCCTCCCTCCCTCATTCCCTCTCTACCTCTCCTTCCCTCTCTAATTATCTTTATCTCCCCTATCATCCCTCTCTCTCTCTC
>CM021106.1:333169030-333406460 GCA_007115665.2 Sequoiadendron giganteum | reverse complement strand
CTCTCTATCTCTCAAGTCTCTCCTTCCTAACCCCCTCTCCCTCTCTCGGGTCTCTCTCTCACTCACTCCTCCGTCTGTTTCTCCCCCTCTGCCCTCTGGCTGTAACCCATGAAGCCCTAAACTCTTAGAATATGTATGTGTAAACTCTCAGCCCTCTGCCCTCCTCCTCATCCTCTCTCCTCTCTCCTCTCCTCATGCCTCCTCTCCCTCTCTTGGGTCTCTCTCTCTCTCGGTCCACTCCCTCCTCTATCTTCTCCTCTACCCCTTAACCCTTGACCTCTACCATTCGCCCTCCCTCCTCTATCTCTCTCCCCTCCCTCCCTCTCTCTCTCTCAAGTCTCTCCCTCCTACCCCATCTCCCTCTCTCAGGTCTCTCTCTCTCTTTCTCACTCACTCACTCACTTTATCTCTCTTCTCTACCCTTAACCCTCTACGCTATACATTGGATCCTCAACCCTCATCCATCTATGTCCCTCCCTCCTCTTCTCTACTTATCTCTATCTCACTTCTCCCTCCCTCCATCCCTCCATCCCCCCCTCTCTACCCTAATCTCTCAACCCTTAAACCCTTAAACACTTAATCCTAAACCCTTAACCCTTAACCCTTAAACCCTCTACCCTCAACCCTCAACCCTCAACCCAATACCGTCTACCCTCAACCCTTGAACCCTTAAACTCAAGTAAAATCTCTACCCTAATCCTTGAAACCTCAACCCTTAAACCCTTAAACCCTTAAACCCTCAACCCTCAACCCTCTACCCTCTACCCTCTACCCTCTACCCTCTACCCTTAAACCCTAATCCCTCAACCCCTATATCCTCTACCCTATACATTGGACCCTCAACCTTAAACCCTCAACCCTCAAACCTTAAACCCTCTACCCTCTACCCTCTACCCTCTATGCTCTACCCTATACATTAAACCCTCAACCCTTTATCACCCAACCCTAGGTAGGTGGGGAAACATAGGTGAGATATAGAGTGATGAAGGGAGAGGTAGGTAAACAAATGGAGAGGGGAGATAAATATAGGTAGAGAGGGAAGGAGGTGTAGATAGAGGAGAGATAGAGAGAAGTAGAGAGGGGAGGGAGGGATAGGTAGGGAGTATATAGAGGTGAGTGTGTGTGTGTGTGCATGAGAGAGAGAGGGGGGGTAGAGAGTGAGATGTAGTGGGAGGGAGAGGAGAGATAGAGAGTAGGGAGGGAAATAGGTAGGGAGGAGACATAATTGAGATATAGAGTGATTGAGGGAGAGATGGTTAAAGAGAGGGAGAGGGGAAATAAAGATAAATAGAGAGGGAAGGAGATGTAGAGAGAGGTGATAGATAGAGAGAAGTAGAGAGTGGAGGGACAAATGGAGATGAAAGGAGGAGATAAAGGTGAGTGTGTGTGAGAGGGAGAGAGAGTGAGAGGAGAGAAAATGAGGGGAGAGAGGAAGGGAGGGGAGATAAAGAGAATAGAGAGGAAAGGGGGGAGAGATAGAGAGTAGAGAGGGAAGGAGAGAGTAAGAGAGAAAGAGGGGGGAGGGAGATAGAGAGGTAGAGAGATTGGTAGGTAGTGGAGGGAGAGGTAGGTAGAGAGGGAAGGAGAGAGGGAGGGATAGGAGGGAGAGAGGGAAGGAGGGGGAGTGAGATGGAGAGAGAGTGGTGAGATAGAGAGTTGAGAGGTAAGGAGAGAATGGGAAAAAGAGATAAAGAGAGAGAGGGAGGTTGGAGACAGGGAGAGGTAGAAAGGGATAGGTGAGATAGAGAGAGGGAAGGAGGGAGAGTAGAATAGAGAGAGAATGGTGATTTAGAGAGGAGGGAGTGAGAGGGAAGGAGGGAAAGTGGGAGAGAGAGATAATGGTGATTTAGAGAGGAGGGAGTGAGAGGTAGGGATAGAGATAGTGGTGAGATAGAGAGAAGGAGAGAGTGAGAGAGAAAGATAGGGATGTAGAGACAGAGAGAGAGGTAGGTAGAGGATAGATAGAGAGTAGAGAGGGAAAGGGGTAGGGAAGGAGACATAGGTGAGATAGAGAGGGATGGAGAGAGAGTGATGGAGGGAGTGGTAGGTATAGAGAGGGAAAGAGAGAGGATAGATAGAGAGTAGAGAGGGGAGGGAGGGAGGGAGGGAGAGGTAGGAATGGAGATAGAGGTGTGTGTGTGTGAGTGAGAGAAAGAATGGTGAGATAGAGAAAAGGAGCAATTGAGAGAGAAATATAGGGGAGGGAGGGATGGAGGGACAATAGTGAGAGAGATTGGGAGGAGAGAAAAAAAGAATGGGAGGGAGGGTGAGGTCAAGAGAGGGAGGGAGAGGAGAGATAGAGAGAAGTAGAGAGGGAAGGAGGGAGGGAGATAGAGGTTTTTGTGTGTGTGTGAGAGAGAGAGATATAGAGAGTGGTGAGATAGAGAGGAGATAGTGAGAGGGAGGGAGAGAGAATTATGAGATAGAGAGTCGAGAGTTAGAGAGAAAGAGGGGGAAGACAAGGATAGAGAGGGAGAGAGAGTGAGAGAGAGATGTAGGTAGAGGGAGGGAGAGGAGAGATAGAGAGTAGAGAGGGAAATAGGTAGGGAGGGAGACATAGATGAGATACAAAGTGATGGAGGGAGAGGTAGGTAAAGAGAGAGAGGGGAGATAAAGATAAGTAGAGAGGGGAGGAGATGTAGAGAGAGAAGAGATAGAGAGAAGTAGAGAGGGGAGGGAGGGAGGTAGATGTAGGGAGGAGATAAAGGGGTGTGTGAGAGAGAGAGAGGGGAGAGAGGGAGGAAGGGAGAGAGAGGGAGTGGAGAGATAGAGAGTAGAGAGAAGGAGAGAGAGAGAGAAAGATGATACAATTTGTTGACTACTAAAATTTGACCTCCTGGTTACTGAAATTTGACATGTTGATTATTGAAATTTGATTAAATCTATTTTTTTTAAGATCTTCCAGAAACTATAATTTGCATTATAAATCCTAGAGATTTGAAACCACTCTCAAACATCCTACCTATATACATGAAATATAACTTAAAGTATAAGAAAGTAAATTTCCATATGTAAATGTCAACTTATACTTAAATGTTTATTTCATGTATATAGTTTCCTTGAAAGATAACAAGAAGAAAGAGGCAAGAAAAAGAGAAGAAAGTTTTTTCAATGTAGACCAAAACACTAGCACGTTATAAAGCGCTCACATTTTGGAAATGTTTTTTTGAACTCAAAATGTATGCATTTTTTGAAAGTTAAACCATATAACGTGTTCGCATTATGGCTTGGTAACGATTGATCCTAGGCTCATTCATTACCAAGACATAACGCGAGCATGTTTTACTATAACGTGCTCGCATTTTTGCTATTTCAGGATGAAAAAGTAAATTGGCCACAAATTGGTTACCCATCTTTTTGCACTGCCCTTTAGGGTTTTTGGATTGCATTTGTGCATCTCTTAAAATTTTAAAAATATAAAAAAAATAGTCATTTTGCAAAGCACTTACATAGTATTTCATCATTATTAATTTAATTGAATCAAAATTGCACATCAAATTAGGTCTCGTAGTTTGTCATTTATCACTATTTTGCATTTGCATTTAGATTTAAAATTCCAAAAAATTCAAACTGCAACCACTTGTCGCAGTCGAGAAACTGAAAACCATAGGAATCAACTCAAAAATCTATAAATTTATTTTTCAAAACCCTCAACTAGGACCCATTCGCCCATGGGTGAATGAGTTCCCGATTAGGGCTTTTTCTTGCATTTTTGGGCATCAAAATCTTTGTTTTTGTATTATATTTTGCTATTACAGTTTACAAAATTTTTGTTATCTAAAATTGATCATATTAAGCTTCATTTGATAAATTCAGTGCATTGTGTGAATTTAAAATTGCATTTACAAGACATCATTTTCAAGCTTTTGCATAGCAGAATCATAAAATTATCTTGTTTGAAATCTGAAAATTGTTTTTACATATTTATATTGCATTTTGCATTCTAGGATATTTCATTTCATTTTACCTTTTATCCATTTTGGGTGCATACCGAGTTTGTGAAACTTGTATGATCTTCACAACTTGGTGTCCTATTACCAATTTTTTCATGAGACATAGTTTAAGACTCATGTCATCCCGTGATACACCATTCACCGTGGATCATGGGTTTTCTAACTCTTTCACTCATAGTCAAGTGTTGACACTAGTCAACCCTCTATGGATCATAGTCTTCATTCCTCATTTCCAATGACTTCCCTACCCAAACTAATGTGCATTTTGTTGAAACAATGATTGATAATACCTCTCAAGAGAATATAAGGAAGATAATTGAAGAATTGAAATGTTTGCAAGACTTTGTGAGAACCAGACATATTGCTAGTAATTCCATTCTTGTCATAGGGAACATGAGAAAGCTACTTAAGCATGGACAAGGAATATAATTTGTATGTAGCCTGGTCCATATCATTAAAATCAATTTTTCCTCTCCCCAACAAGTTGCAATACCTTTCCTATGCATGAAAGAGATTCAATAAAAGAACACAAAATTCCTAATACATCCCTTCCTTAAAAATAGAAAGGCATGATGTTAGAAGAACCAATTGATGACCATAATCACAATCATACTAATCTTAATTGGAAAGGCGCTTTATTCGACAAGATCATTTCCAAACACCAACCAATACCTCATAACGATCTTACAGTTATCTCACATCCTTCATCTTCAAATATCAAACCAAATAAGAAACTACATCAAATTTACAAAACCAAGAAACAAAAGAAGTTTGATCCTCTTGAGGGCCCCTATTGAAAATATCCAAGACTAAAAATGATTTCTACACTCTTTTACATTGGGGATTAATTAAACTACCTCCTAAACCTGAACAATTAACACCACAACAAAGTGATCAAAATGAACCATATTGTGCCTATCGTAGATTTTTTTGACATCACATTGATAATTGTCATGGTTTACAAGACTTACTGAATAAATTTAAACCCCCTAGGGTTCCAATTTAACTACATTACATACACTTTTCTCCTTGCCATGCAATAGTTTAGGATTATAACATACTATTTCATGTCTAACATTCATTGCAAATCATTTTCTTTGCAAGGAGCACATTCTCATCAATCATCTCAACTCATCCTTGTCCTACACTTAGTGGGGGCAAGGGGTTAGATATCCTTGTCCTAGTTTGGCACTTGATGCTGTCCCTTTGGCTAGTTGTTTGCCTTCTACATATACTGAACAAGATGGGGATGTAGATGACCTGCTATAGGTTGACTCGCATGTGCCCTACTAGTATTGTCTTTGTTTTTCTTTTGCATTTTATTTATGTGATTGCATGTGTGTAATGTGATCCCCCTATATTGTTTTGTTTGATGTATCTCTTCACATACATTCCTCTATTTGTATCTTCATTCTTCTATATGTCATAAACCCTTTATCTTTATTTGTCTTGTGTTTTCCTTTTGGGGATGATGCAAGCCATCGAGACATTTATATCTCTTCCATGTTGACCCAAAATCTTTTCTTTGTTTTCACTCTCTATGTTTAATTCTTCCTATTCTGCGAGTATTTGGGGAATGATGGCCTTTTCGAGCTCTATAATATCATTTTAGCAAAGATGTATTGACCTCAAATACATGGATCCCTTATGTGTTTTTGGATTTCACGTTGGGGGCAACCCCTTCCTCCCTTTTCATTAATTAGCTTCATTTAGAAACATATGACTTAGCATAGGGATTTCCAAATAAGCTTGCATGTCTCCATTATTTTCTAGCATTGATTAATTGCTACTTTAAAGCAAATTTCTCACAACAATGAAGCTAGCAATTTCTTTAAAGTGGGGGCATACATTGGCATTATTATTTTTGAAATTTTTGACATTCCTTATGTCTCATTGTGTGATTTTATTTCTTCTTGCGATGCATCTTTTTCTTGGTGGTGTCATTGGGTTTGATGTCCTTTGAGAGCGTGATATTTCTTGGAATACAACTTTCCTCTTAGTGGCAATGCTATGTGTTACATTCCCTAAGTTGCAAATATTTTATTCTTAACTTGTCCTCTCTTGGACACATTAGGCACGATGTTTCCTAAGAGGAGACCTTACACGAACTAAGTAAAATCCCTTTGAACAAAATTTATTTGTATTTTGTTCAAAAGTGTTTAGAATAACACAACTTGTTAACCTTATGAAGCTCAAAGTTCATATTTTTGTGGTGCCCTATCAGAGTTATTAGAGATATAGCTTTTGTATGGTTAGTACAATGGGAATCTTGTAGAACTGGCATCACTTTCTGTATTAACGTGAATTTGCACCCCTAGTGCAAGTCCCCTTTTTTCCCCTTTAGCACCTTAGAGAATCAAAAGCGGAGGTTTAATTCCACTTAAGCCTGTTGCTTGCATTCCACTTGGTGCCTAGTTTGTGTGTCAGTGGGGGAGTTCCTGTCGGGGACACTCACGCGACACGCTTACGTCCCTAGCAAATTCTTGTGGCTGAAATTGTAGAGGCGTTAAACTTTTGATTATAATTCGAAGAGTAACGCCCCTCTTTGACTGGCCGACCCGAATATGGCCGTTTTTCACCCTTCTCTTCATAATCTTCACTCTCCCATCCATTTTGGGGTTCAACATAAGTTTTTGCAAGTCTTGCTAGACTATTGAGCACTCTTTGAGCATTTACTTCGAGGCTTTGTAGTAGCATCCTTCACTCCATTGCAACAACTCAACACTCTGTCACTCCAATAGGGCGAGTACAGGACACACACCATGGCAACAAAGGCTTGAGTCCCTCTCGTTCACTCCTCCACAAGCCTTGAGCACTTTGGACAAAGGTGGTAAAGCTCCTCCCTTCTCTCCTTTTTCTTTTGATTGGGTAAGCACTTACTATTTTGTGGTGTTTCTTGCATACGTAGCTTGTAGTTCTTCCTTTATCATTTATTTCTATCATTCCATACTTGGCTATCCATGCAGGTGGAAACACCAAGACGGGGGTTTGATTGAGGCAGGCCCCTATATAGCCCCAACAATTTCCCCCTTCCTTGTATGCAGGTGGAGAGTGCGTGGAGCAAGCTGGCGAGGAGAGCATTCTACGAGATTATCTTCATCACCTTGGTGGTAATACATTTCCTTTATCATATTCATATTTGCTTTTCTTTCCTCTCAATCTCATTCTACTACTTTAAGCATTCCTAGACTAGGCTAGTGGTCTTCCTTTTTGAGTAAGAATCTTGTCTCCTCGGTTCTTTGGTTGTACGAACGCCAACACACTTGTGAGATGCTAGCGCACCACACTATCATCCTAGAACTATGCTTCCATCCTTAGATAAAGAGCTACCTGAGACACAAATTTGACTCTAAAGGTCGACCCACCTGGTTCCCTTCCTACATTCGAATTGCAGAGTGATCAAAGGGTTCATAATCCTCATCCTCATCATCCTAACTTCCCTTTAAACCGAGGTGGGTTAGGGCATCCTTTCTACTCTTGGCCTTTTGTGACCTGGGGCCTTGCAGTGGGTGGTCCCCCTCTCTCACATTTTTGGTGAACTCAACGTGAACCAACGTCTATCCCTTTGTCGGTATTATGAACTTTTTCTCTTATATCACTTGGTCGTCGTACCCTTGTGAGTTGTGAAAGTTTATGAGCTTCACAACCCAGTCCATGACCTTTGGACATATTGTTAGAAGAATTCTGTGACACCTTCCGATGGAAAAGATGAAGGTATCCTCTAGCTTCACTACTGGCCTTTTCTTTAGTCTTGCGGTTGGGTTGTCCGCATAGGAGCAAGTATCATGAGGCGAACTTAGGTTTCTTGATGAAACTGATCACATCCCTACTCCTCTTGCATCATCAAACTCTTCATTCATAGATGAGCATGAGGTCATCTGTATCCCTTTCGAGTACGTCGTTAATCTTGGTAAGGGGTTAGGTGCATTAGAAAATCACCTGGAAAGCAATCCGAAGTTGGCTAGGGCTGCTAAGGTGATCAGTGAAATAAGATACATGGTGGAAAAGGATCGGATAGGCGTAGAACTCTTGGCTAATCTCACTGGTCTAGCCGAAGCATGTGCCCCTTTGATTCTTGGTCACACAATATGAGGTGGCCTCTTCGAGGAACGTGAGAGGCAGCTAGAGATGTTGATGCCTCCTACATCCGTGTACATGGTTGACACAGTCCCCTCAATAAATATACCCTCTACTTCTAAAAGCTTAGACACTATCAAAGTAAATAAAAACTTTTTGAGTTTCCACTTCACCCCTTCTATTGCCTCTAGTGGTGGAGGATTTGGTGAAGGCTTTGGCAGCGGAAACTTTAGAAGTGGAGGTGGCATTGGCGGAGGTGGTACCCATGGAAGTCATGGTGGTGGCTTCAGATTTGGAGGTGGCTCCAATGGAAGTCACACTGGTCGTGGAAACATCGATAGTGGCTCTGGTGGTGGTCATGGTGGTGGCGCCGACGGAGGCTAGACCGGTGGCGGTGGTAGTTCCAGCAGTGGCTCTGGCAGTGGTTCTGGTGGTCCTCTATCTTCTAATGACCCTATCTTGAATACTCTTCTTTAGAATATGGGGAAGATGCAGAATCAGCTGGCAAACCTATCCCAGGCCTCATCTCAACCTATCTTTCAACCTTTCTCTCAGAACAACCCATTGTCGGTTGCAATTCTAAACACTCCATTCTTGTTGGGGATGGGGATTCCCAAATTTGAGAAATATGGTGGTAAAGGGTACCTGCAAACACACGTGTCTGCCTTTAACACACTGTGCATAGATTTTTTCCATCATGATGCATTGATGGCTAAACTGTTTCCTCGATCCCTCAAAGATACACCACTAGATTGGTACTATTCTTTGCCCGATAATTGGATCTTCACATTCGATCAACTTGTGAACCAATTCTTGCGATAGTTCCAAGCCAATATCGGACCGAAGATGGCCTTCTCAGACCTTTTTTGATGCAAACAATGGGACAATGAAAAGGTTACAAAATTTATAGCATGATATCAAGCGCTCTCCTCATAGATCTTGTATGTGTTACTTGACTCAGATGTGCAAAAGGTCTTCATAGGGAATTTACAGAGACATTGGCAAGAGAAGTTTTCCCTCATGAAGTATCCCTCTTTCACACATCTGTGTGCGGCTCTACAAGAATACTAGCAGATGATGGTTTAGTTTGAGGGTTCCTCCTCATGCTCCCATTCTGAGGGAAGATCCATTGTGTCAATCTCGAGAAGAGGAAAATCCATCGCGAATGTAGTACCGCTGTGGACAGTAATGACCTCAGATACGATCAACAGTTTACGAAGCTATCAACATATTATTCTTCCATCTTGCAGAAGTTGGTGAAGGATAAGATCCTTACCTTGCCTACTCCTAAAATGAGAGAACCATACCCTAGCTGGTATGAAGAGAACACGTATTGTAAATACCATCAAGTTGATGGACATAATACTGAACGCTGCATGTGTCTACATCATGAGATACAAGACCGCATTGAGGATGGTACTATCTGTCTTGATGGGAGTAAACACAATACGAACAAATCAGTGGCAAAAGCTAGCAGTGATTTGTAGATATACATGGATCCATTTACGTCACATTTTTCCAACATGATTATTGATCCCATCGATTCTACTTCTCATGCAGACGTGTATGTTAATGTAGTTACTGTTACTCCCTCTCCTCGTCTTGCGACTGACTTGCCAGATATTACATTTACCTCACAAGACGTTCCAGCAAATAGAAAACCTTCTCTGTTATAAATTCTCGCTTGCCTCAATGGCAACATTATGATGGGGGTCCTAGTCAACCCCACGAGTAGAGTGAATATCGTAATAGAAGGGACGTTACTCTTGAATTCCCTGCAAAGGGAAAAATATGAAAAAACAAAATCCATCATCCGTACACATGATGGACTTTCTCTTAAACCTTGCGGATCGATAATGTTGTCTGTCCTAGTTGGACCTAGGATTGTACACATGGTCTTCGATGTCATTCCCAAGTCGGACCTATTTAGAGTGAAGCTAGGCATACCTTGGCTAGATTCCATGAATGGTATTGCCTCTGTGGTTCATAAGTGTCTTAAGTTTTCCCACAAAGGTGTCATGCATGTGGTGCATGACACTGGATATCAACCCGTGGTATCCCGTGGAGGATATTCGTTAGATCAATTTTGGCCCACTCCAGTCAGCCTGCTCCCACAAAGAATGAACCTACTTTACAAGAACTATGTGAAGTACAAGACTGGAGGCAAGGGACAACCGAAGTTGAATCTTCCTATAGCCAAGCTGCTAGCTACCTCCTCCTCCCGAAAGGCAAAGGAGAAGATCACTCCCTCTCAAGCTGACACATCCACTCCTCTGTCTTGGCAAGAGTATTGGATGAACAATCCTGGACTCTATCCGTTGAGTCTAATGATGCCTCCTTGATGAAAGCCCAAGATCAAGATATCGGATCTCCCTAATGGGTCTCCATGGCCCTAGTATTATTTATATGGAAGAAAGAAAGGCTCACAGAGAGAGTTCACCCCTCGACCTATTCCTATTCCCTCGAATAGAAAAGGGGCCACCCCTAAGGTGGTAGAGGTAACTCCTCCCACCATTTTCGAACCCATTTCTTTTTCTCTCATTCAGGAGACTGCCCTTCCACTAGAGACAACCATGGAGGATACCCCCATGGATGAGCAGAATCCTTCCGTCCCTTCACAAATCCCAGCTTCCGATTTGAAGAGCCATAAAAACCGCCTTGCACGTGAGTGTAAGGATCTCTTGGCCGAGCAAGCCTCCTTACAAAGGAAGGAGGAGGAGAAGACTGTATCTCCTAATATGTCTTCCTCTCTCCCCCCTTCTGTCTCTGTTCAACCTCATTCTGAATTTCTTCTGGCTCACACTGTGAGTGCACCTGCACCTGGAAGGGTGCAAGTGTTCATCGCTCCTTTTGCAGAGCCGCCCTTGTTGACTTCCATTCCGAATGTCTTGCCTTTCCCAAAACCCATGGATATGGTGAACACTTCGATCATATCCACTGTAGTTCTTCCCTCTTCTCCCTTGATCCTTGCTTCATTTGTGAGGAGTTCACCTCCTCCGATGAAGAAGGTAGAGTGTGGTCCCTCCAGTGATGAAGGATGAAAGAAGAGCCCACCTTCCTCAAAAGGTGGCCCCACACTGGCTTGTTCTGTTCTAGTGATAAAACTAGCTCCATCCTCCCCTAAGTTCGTCATTACTCTCGTGTTCCTCGGTGAGCCTAGCAGTGAAGCTTGAGTGCAGACTTCTCTATCTATCGAGGCAAAGCATGACACTCCTATCAAGTGCATGTTTAACTCCTTGGATGAAGTTTTGGCCTTGTCAATGATATTTGCAAGGTCATTGACCCTAGACCCACAAGAGCCGAGTGACAGAGACCTGACAGGTCCCTCTGCCTTACGCCTTATTGCGGGAGGATCGAAAGCTCCTCCCATTTATATTACACCGTTGTAGGCTCATCTTCCTTTCTACGATGATCTAGAGTGGGAGGCTGATGATCTCTTGGTCGACCAATGTTAGGGGAGACCCTCTTCGTAATCTTTAGATTAAACATGGGTGTGTGTATTGACATGTGTTCCTCGTAGTCGTGCTCTATGTACCTGGATGACCCATGCCACCCCTGTTGGTGCTTGGACAGAGGCATGATGTATGTGTTGTGAAACTTCCTCTATATGTGTCATCATTCTTCCATGTTTTTTATTCACTTTCAGTAAAATGGGGACGATGCAAAGCGTCGAGAGAATTTAGGCCTCCTTCCATGTTGACCTAATTTTTTTATTTTACTTTGTCTTTCGTACATTCTTCCTGATCTAGTTGGGGATTGATGATCGTTCGCCTCTTATCGCAGTTACTTACATATATATAAATAAAGGCAGATCTGACCCCATGAAACCAGATCCCCCTATGCTCTTTGTGCGTGATCTGTTCTCTTTACTTTTTCCTTATCTTTCTCTCTTCTTTGCTTGAGTTGTCCCTTTTAGGTGTGACAATGCATCTTCTACATTACATGGTCTTTAGAAAATGCATTTGTTACCAAACTAAATCTTTTCTTGAAGACCCTCCACACACTTCCTTATTAGAACTACATTCTCAACTTGAAATCCTAGCGGAACATGTTTCCTTCATCATGGGTTTGTTAAGAAAGGACTTGGAAATCCTCCTCCAAAGCGAGAATGGTCTTAGTATTCCCCTCGCATGAGAACATCTCCTTCCTTTCAAATTCCTTGATGAAGTGAACATCTTTCAAAAGGATTCCTTGGTGACGAATTGATTGAAGAAGGAAGACATTAAGATTTTTGACCAGTGCGTCCCTTGAGTGGACCCCTCCTCTTCATGTTGGGTTCCCAAGGGATCCCTTCACAAAGTTTCAAATGATTTCTTGGCGTCCAGATCGGGGGTAGCCTGACTAGATTGATTTTGCATCTTCGTGTCTAGTCCAGGGACAACCTGACTGGACTTCACTTTACATCTTCGCATCTAGCTTGGGGGCAGCCCGACTAGACTTCATCTTTCAACAGTGCGTCCCTTGAGTGGACCCTCCTTCCTTTTGAAGGGTTCCCAAGGAACCCCTTTGAAAGTCCTACAACTTAGCGATGGTCTGTGTGACTATCCGTTTGCTGGCCTGCACAACCGCTTCCTAATGTGTTCTATCTGTTGTTAAACATGTCGCCACCTTTGACCCTACAAAGTCTCTTTTTCTCGGTCTCCCTCATGCAAGAGTTCTTGGGGGATACCTTCCTTGCAGGCCTACAAGTCTAGAAGGTGTTTTTCCTAGTTTCCTTCATGTGAGAGTTTTTGAAGGGTAACCCCCCTTGCAGGACCATGAACCTGTGAGGCACTTTCGTACTTCAACTTTGTAGTTCTGTGGAACTATGAAGTCCTCTCCTGCACTTTTGGGTTTGCCAGACCATGTTCTGCTTTCTTGTTAGTTCAGATACATCTCTTACTCTGCTACTTCCTTACTACTCTACTTTACTGAAGCACTCATTAGTACTCATGCTCGCTAAAGTGGGGGCAAAATGTATTAACGTGAATTTGCACCCCTAGTGCAAATCCCCTTTTCTTTTCTTTTTCCCTTTATCACTTTAGAGAATCAAAAGCGGAGGTTTAATTCCACTTAAGCCCACTACTTGCATTCCACTTGGTGCCTAGTTTGTGTTTGGTGGGGGCATTTATGTTGGAGATGCTCACGCGATGCGCAACCGTCCGCACGGTGCACTTATGTCCTTGGTAGATTCCTACGGCTGAAACTGTAGAGGCATTACACTTTCGATTAGAAGTCGAATAGTAATGCTCCTCTTCAGCTGGTTGACCCGAATATGACCGTTTTTCACCCTTCTCTTCATAATCTTCACTCTCCCATCCATTTGGGGGTTCAACAAAAGTTTTTGCAAGCCTTTTTAGAATGTTGAACACTCTTTGAGCATTCACTTCCAAGCTTTGTAGTAGCATCCTTCACTCCATTGCAACAACTCAACACTCTGTCACTCCAATAGGGTGAGTACAGGACATACACCGTGGCAATAGAGGCTTGAGTCCCTCTCATTCACTCCTCCATAATCCTTGAGTGCTTTGGACGAAGGTGATAAAGCTCATCCCTTCTCTCCTTTTGCTTTTGATGTGGTAAGCACTTACTGTTTTGTGGTGTTTCTTGCATACGTAGCTTGTAGTTCTTCATTTATCATTTATTTCTATCATTCCATACTTGGTTGTCCGTGGAGGTGGAAACACCAAGATGGGGTCTGATTGAGGCAGGCCCCTATATAGCCCCAACAATTTCCCCCTTCCTTGTATGCAGGTGGAGAGTGTGTGGAGCAAGCTGGCGAGGAGAGAATTCTATGAGATTGTCTTCGTCACCTTGGTTGTATACATTTCCTTTATCATATTCACATTTAATTTTCTTCCTCTTAATCTCGTTCTACTACTTTAAGCATTCCTAGACTATGCTAGTGGTCTTCCTTTTTGAGTAAGAATCTTGTCTCCTCGGTTCTCTAGCCGTACAGACGTTAGTGCGCCTGTGAGACGCTAGCACGCCGCACTGTCATCTTGGAACTGCACTTTCATCCTCAGACAAAGAGCTGCCTGAGACACAAATCTAACTCTAAAGGTCGGCCCACCTGGTCCCCTTCCTACATTCAGATTACAGAGTGATCGAAGGGTTCATAATCCTCATCATTCTCATCCTTGTCATCCTAACTTCCCTTTAAACTGAGGTGGTTTAGGGAAACCTTTCCGCTCTTGGCCTTTTGTGACT
This sequence comes from Sequoiadendron giganteum, assembly GCA_007115665.2. Classification (NCBI taxonomy): domain Eukaryota; kingdom Viridiplantae; phylum Streptophyta; class Pinopsida; order Cupressales; family Cupressaceae; genus Sequoiadendron; species Sequoiadendron giganteum. The sequence continues at coordinate 333,392,241 of CM021106.1, read as the reverse complement.
TGGGGCCTTGCAGTGGGTGGTCCCCCTCTCTCACACTTTCTTATTATACGGTGAGATTCTGTAGACCTGGCATGACTTCTCACTTAGCCACTTTTTATGGGCTCACCTAGTGGATAGCTTGAGGTTCCATTAGCCCATGTGATCATGTGTTGTTGTTTGCACAGTGGACATCGCATCTAGCTTGTGAACATTTTTGGACAAACAACTGAGGCTTGATCCAGATCACATTGGACAAACAATCGATGCTTGATTTGCCATTTTTTGTTTTTACTTTTCTTTTTTAGTCTTTGGCATTGTATGATTGAGTATCTTGTTGTTGTTGAATACATATGTTTTGAATGTCTACTTTAGTGTGAGTTTGACGCAAGGTCATCCTCTCACTAAAGTGGGGGCTAACTGTAGTGTAGAAAAATGTACCCCTTTTACATTTTCACACTTGTTTGGTCCCTCCTAGTTAATTTGGACTTAATTGTACCTTGATTTAGTGTTGTAAAATGTATTTTTTATACTTTCACACTTATTTAGGGATCCTTTAATTAATTGAGCTTAATTTTACCTTAATTGACCCTTTAATTCATTTACCAAGCCTATTTAATTACATTTTCCAAAAAGGAAACTCGACATTCATTAATGCCTTAACATAACACTTCTCATTGAGCAATGTGTGTCCTAGGTTTAAGGACCCGAGACCCATTCGCCCATGGGTGAATGGGTCCTCCCTTGACCTTAGGACCTAAATTTAAATTATGTTTTTGGGAGGATTTTAATATCTCTAAGTGTATATTCAGATGTTGGCTTATGATATTTGAATTTTAGGAAATAAGGATACATACCTATGAATATAAGTTTATTTCACTATGTTTCATCTAGCAATTCTAGAAGATTTCAAGAAACATTCCTAAGACAAATAGTGTGATCAAAGGCATTCAAAGGAAAATTTCTCATATTTTTATTGCAGCATTCAAGATCCAATTGTCATGTCAAAGTCTTCTTGCATCATGCATGTTTTTGGATCTAATATGGTGGTGTAGGTTTCCTGATCAAATTATTGAGCATTCAAAGCACTATTTCAAGCAAGATTCAAGTGTCAAGATCCACATCCATTGAGGCCATTTCATGCAAGTTGCAGATCTACATTCCAAGGTTTATTCAAGGGTTTTCTTGAGTGGTAACATAGATTTGTTCATTCTTCATTCACTCTTTCATGCTTCATTTCATTTCAAGGTTTGATTATCAAAATGGGGTTTGACCAAGGCAAACCCCCATTCACCAAAAATAAACAATTTTTCCCTTTCATGTTGTGTTTGCAAATCTAGGTGGAAGAAAGCTTGAAGATCTCTTGAAGAGAAAAATTGAAGAAGTTGACAAAGTTGCAAAAGTTGTCATCTCACAGAAACTCATCCACAAAATTTATTTTTGACTTTTCGACACTGAAACATGAAGAATCTAAAAGTGTAGAGATAGGACCAGGGGCTCCAAAAAGTTATAGAAAAACCCTAACAAAGGACCCATTCGCCCTTGGGCAAATGAGTCCTAAATCAGCTTCAAGAACTAACTTTTGGTGAAAGGTACATTCAAATCTTCCCTTCTCTGATCTGCAATTTTATTATAGGTTCTATCAATATTGAGTTTAATCTTGTTATTCCAAGTGTTAAATTGCATTTTAGTGTTAGTTTACTATTTTTTAGTTTTTCTCTCCGAAGTGTTGTTTGACCTTGACGCCCATCCTTCAGTCATAAGGAAAACTGTAGATTCACACCTTGAATTGACTCACCTAAGGGTTGTAAGGAAATTCTTTGTGTGGATCTCATTTCCTAATGAAATGGAGGAAGATAGGTCCATCATAACCCTATTCCCCTTCATTTCCATTGATGAACCTATTTTTCTATGTTTCACTTATACCTTTCATTATTTTCAATGATACATCATGTGACAAAGGAATTTCTCCTTTACCTAGGAATGACATTGTTGCACTTTGCAATAACATTCCTTATACATTTCATGTTATTCCTGTTATCACTCAATATTGTGCCCTTGCTAAGTTGTAGAGCTTAACATATTGGTGAAACGTAGGAAATTTTCTAGGCTTTGGGTCACCTAAATGGAAAAGAACCTCCAAAGAGGGTTGGTTCCCTTGGCACTCACCTATCCTAACTTAAGCTACTACTACTACTGATGAAAATGGTAGAAAGATGACATGAATTGAGAATCCAATCACGTGGGTGATGTACATAAATGTTTACAACTTGCTTTTATTTTTTTGACACATCATATCTTAGTTATTCAACTAGTTTTCACACAACTCAAAGGTCTAACATGCTAATGCATAAGTATTTCACAAGAAAGTTGCAATGTTTACAAATTTAAGAAGGAAAACTGAGTATTTTTTTACAAATTAATAGTGTAAATCTCATCTACATAACTTGTGACTTGTATAAGACACATTTTCTATTTAAAAGGTGCTTGAATGAGACAACATATTGGAGGATTTGCACATAAAACCAAAAAAATATACATCAATCATCCACACACACACAATAAAATAGATATTGAGAAGGTAATAATCATTGAATTTCATTGAAAAAAGTGTTCTTACAACTTGCACAAGTCTGAAATATGTTCTACTTGCTTGAAAATGAGTTAAAAAAGATTTCTCAGTTGCTGTGATTGAAAAAGATGAGTTAAAATACACATAAAGTTTAGAAAGAAACCTTTTGGTAGCTTGCAATGCTTTTCCTAAAGTGAAAGAACTAACGAAAATATGAACCTAGGTGTACTATTTTTCTTTTTCACTTTGAGAGAAAAAAGGAGCTAACATTAAAAGTTTTCATGATAGCTCATGCTTTGACTTGGCAAATTTGGTTTCATTTGGTCACCTAAAAATTGTCTTCATTATTTTTCTCCTTCAAAGACTCCAAGGTGGTGTAGATGGAAGAATATTCCTACCTTGACAAGCTTTGTGAGCTCCTAGAAGTTTGTAACTGCTGCAAGATATCTGGAACTGCTCATGACTATTCATAATGCTATCATAACTGCCATTAATTCATTCAAATTTCCAACTCCCACCTCCTTTTCATAATGACAGGGCATGTGTATGGATAGGTTTGAAGTAGTCACAAGCCTCCTAGGAGGGTACACGATATTCTTTTAAGGCTAATCCATTGACACTTGTCCCATGTTCCTCTTTTGAGAAATATCATCACAGTGTGATCTCCTCTTGACCTGTTATTCACTTTCATGACCATGGTTTTCCATTAGACCCTACCGACCTTCTTACCCTAAGACTACCACTGTCAACACTCACATGTAATAGATTTGATGATGCATTATGTCTTCTACAACATTAGTAATGGTTGTTATGGAACACTGCTGTTGTGATGGACTTGCTATTCCATAGTAGACTGGAAGTTAGACTGGCATATATCTCCCCAAAACAATCTTTAATGTTTTTCCTTAAAACTAATTGTGATGACCATATCCCTTCTAACCTTTTCCTTTTGTCTTGTTGTCAAACTGCTACTTACAATGCCTTGTACTTTACAACTCTGTCATCTTCATGAATATGATTGTCTCTCTAGTGGACATGCATTTTGTCTATGCATTTTGTTATTACCATCTTTTTGAAATCTTATGTACTGCTCATTATTCTTATCATCCATTCTCTTGATAGATGATGATCTATCTGTATCACTATCCTCAATGCTCTCATGACTTTTTCAAATGTGAGAGAGCACCATAACATAAATCATTAGTAGGTAAAGAGAACTCCATATTTGTTGGACCTACAATTCGAAAGATGCTACCCTTACACCTAGAAACACAGTAAAATAGTTCTACAAAAATAGATTTCCATATCTCCTTTTAAAGAGAGAATGTTATAGCAGGCTTGAGGGCAACATTCTTTGAAAGATGATAATTGTTGCTCACTATCCAGAATCTTAGAACATCATTTTGCTCATTTACTGTTCATGATACTTTTCTTCGTGTAGCCTCTTGAGAATATCTTTTGTCTATGATTGTTGTTCCTAAAATGATTCCTTAGAGACAACTTTGACTCTCATAGGTTACTCTGTTCTGAAAGTAATCAAATTAGTTTTATTGGCAAGAATTCTAGGCAATCCATTCAACTATTCTCAACAATTAATGGACAGTCCATTAGAAATATTTTAAATTTTCCACCAACATGCACTATACTGTGCACTCCATATGTCAGTCATCATTCCAATGGAAAGTCTGATGGTAATCATATGACCTTTAAAAGAAATGATATTCATCTATCAAGAGTCTTTATCACAATCCTATCATTTATTTATTATATGGTCACATTGATGATTTGGGACTATCACTTTTATCCTCTAACTTATGAAAGTCTTCAATCTTATATTGCCCTTTTTCCATGAAACTCATTCTTCTATCCTTTACTATGTTCACCTTAAGACTCCTTTATGGGTAAAACTACAAAACTGGTTTACAATTCCGTTGAGGAAGAAAAAATGTGAACCCCCCCTTTAATGGGTTTTATTTTTTAATTGCATAGTGAACCCCCCTTTTTTACTTTTCTCCCTTCTTATACCATTTTTTTGCAAAAAAATTCCTTTCGAAGCTTGGGTTGAGGATAAAAATGGAAGAAACTTCACAAACCCAACTGGATTGATAGTAGTCCTCAGAATGAGCTATTCATCGAATATAATTTTAATACATTTTGGTTTTATTATGTACTTTTTTTTAGTTTAATTACACATAGGTTTTTCACCAAAATCAAGCTCTCTGTTCTGCACATGTGGAAAAATAGTAAATTATCAAAAAAAAATTGAAAAAATATGTTCAGGCTAGGTATTGATGTCCTTGATCTAATAAAAAAATTGAATTTCGATACATACAAAAAAAATTATGTTGTTTATGGTCCACCTATTTATAAATTGTAATTGGTTTGACTTCAAAGCTTGATAGAAAAAATATTCAATAAAACACTATGAAACCAAATGAACTTTCTAGATATCATAGTTACAAAGCTAAATTAAAAAAAATAAAAATTTATCCTTCATAGAAAAAAGTCATGTTATTTATGGTGAGCATCACTCTTTAAAAATGGTGTTACTGATAAAAAATAGTTTTTGAAGGAGATGGAAAAAGAAATGCAATATGATTCAAAACATAAAAAATAAATTATTTAGAATCTACAAACAAAATGTCACAAATCACTAGTTTGCATCATCTTCAAATTCCTCATGGTTTAGCAACTATAGGTGCCTGAAAGTGAAGATTTAGTTAAAAAAATTCAGTTCAATGTCTAGTTTGGCCAAAAATTGTAAACCAGTATTGTGAGATCACCCTTATTATGTAACCTTCAAATTGTCTTCAAATTGCCCTCTAATAGGCCTCTCATTTCCCAATTGCTATCATTGTATTTTCATCACATTCTTTCAAAGAATGAATTCCTATAGCTTTGTGCTTGACATGTTACTTAAGACTTGATGCACAAAACCTTCATGTCATAACTTACCTTGAGAATCCAATACTCTTGTACTTATCTTTCATGTTGATTACACAATTTGTTGCCCTTGTATTCTTGTCTAGTGGAAAGTTATTCGAACTTGATGCCATGATTATTTGGAGCCAACTACCTATCACCCATAAATTCATAATCCTTTGTGCTTGGGCCTTAATGACCATCATCCATAGGTTTGAATACTGTCCTCTTGACTTTGGAGTCACTGTGTTCTATTGCCTTTATCATAAAATCATAATCTTCTCTGTTAGACCTTGCAAAATTACAGACCGAGTAATCATCTTGTTAACTAATGACCATCTCAATTTCAATAATAGGTAAAATTCTTAACAATATTTTGAAAGTGATAGCTCCATAATCTACATAGAATCATTTGGTTGAACAGATAAGGATGGTGTCCATCTACAGGATTTGACAATTGTTTGAATAAAGATAGACTTGAAAGGCTCTTCCTGGAGGGTTATCTTATTAGATTCATCACTTGAATAATCTATAGTAGTTGACACATTCTTTCTAATTCCCTTTCTCTTGAGTTGTACCCTTGTGTTCCTCTTTTGTGCTCACAATGGTTGCCCTTTAATCTCAAGAATTGATATGCCTTTTCAACATGCCATCTTCTTGACATTATCATGCTCAAGTGACTTTCGTCTAGACTGTCATCTGCCCATAAAGTTGGTCATACAATAACTTTTGAGTTGCTTCTATCATATGAGATTTATAGACCTGTCATGTGCACTTGATCCTATGTTCCTTTTCCTTTTAAGCAATGACTATCCCATTATTTATTACTGACTGTCATCCTTATTTCTATACTATTGAAACAAACTCCTTTCAGCTGTCATTAATTTGTCTTCGTTGCTACTAAAATTTCACTCTACAGATTTGTATTTTCATGTATGATAGTTTATGATTCCTTTTCATGATCTCTAAAAACCTTAAACCTTTGTTGGTTTCAATAACACAATCATACTTCTCAAAGAATTTTAATAATGTTAGGATTTGACATGGCTTTAGGTTTTTCACTGTTTGAAAATGGGATCAAGAGGCTTGTGATCTAATGAAGAAATGAAATCAAACTAGGATTAAGCATACAAATCTCTTCATAACATACAGGACCTGACAAACCCCAACGTTTCAACAACCCAAACTTGTTAACCTAGATTACAAAGCATTGCTCATTATTTTTATGAATGCAGGGTTTTATGGAGTAACAAACTCAAAAAACCAAGAAGGTAAGAGAAAAATAAATGTTTAGATAGAGTAAAATGAATGCTACTCTTAAGGAACGCGAGGATTCAATGGAAGAGAAATGATAGACCTATTTTTTCCTTTCTTCCCATGTACCCTATTTATGCTCCATTGGTTATGCAATGTGCGTCTAAGCCTTCTTGGGTAACTTGCAACGTGCAACCTAAATTTCTTTATTGCTTATGCAACGTGGTGCGGTTTCTCCTTAACCTCCTTCAAGCTACAATATGGGTTTTACCTTGCTACAAGGCAACAACAACAACTTCCACGCTAAAACAACAACCTCCACGCTAAAAAAACAATTAAAAATTTAGCAATGTGGCATCAAAGTTCCCTAAAACTTTTGCAACTTGATTGAAGCTCCTCATAGAAGCATAATAGAAACCCTAACGTTTTGTTGCAATGTGGGTAAATGAAAACCTCCTTCTTTCTGGTTGGTGCCCAAATACTTAGTCTTTCTACTTTCATTTTTATTTTTCTCATCATGTGTATTGTTAAACTCTCACGTTGCCACTCTCCTTTTGTTTTCATAAAACATTTTCTTACAAACATTTAACAATATGTCTTTAAAAAACATGTTTTAAAACAAAGTGTCAACATCTTTGGCGACCTCTAATGGAGTTTTTCTAGCTAAAACTTAGTGGCCAACTACCTTATATAATTCATTGAGCATAAGAGTCATGAAGAACTTAATAGAAATTAAAAACATACCCTACATACTATTGTACCATACCCAAATAACATTTGACACCTTCAAACCTACCTAAGAAAACTTAAAGCATGACTGAAACTAACTAATTAACTATGCATTAGCATTTGGAGGAATGAAAAGACTCCTAAAACCTATGTGCAACAACACTTATTGAATCAAACAACCTATTCTAATATGTACAAAAATTGATCATACCTCAATTTTTTTTTGAGGTGTATCCCATTGACTGGGATAAGAAGTATCTCTCCATACATTTTAGATAGATGAAAGGCATTGTGCTATTTGCACTCCACAATGATGAAAGGACCACTCCACATGGCATCAAAATTCGCATGTTTCGCAGGCCTACTCCTAAGTTCATCCCATTTGAGCACATCTCCTTCTCTGAACACCCTTGGTGTTGCCTTCTTGTCAAAAGATTTCTTCACTTGGATTTGGTGGAATTCCATGGTTTTCATGGCCTTGTTTTTTGCTTCTTCAAGCTCCAACAATTGTGCATATCTAACTGCCATGGGGTCTTCTTCTTCAAACATCTCAAGCTAATTTACTATGTCAAGTGTTGGGAGTTCAATGGACAAAGGAAACCTTGCTTCCTTCCCATAAACCAACACATATGGAGAGTTAACAATGGACCTTTTAGGTTTGATTCTATCCACCCATAGAGTAGATTTTAACTTGGTGTGCCATGTCCTTTGGTTATCCTCCATGGTTCTATTAATGATATTGATCAAATTCTTGTTAGTGGACTCAACTAAACCATTTCCTTGAGGATAATAATTTGATGAAGTACTCAAGACTATACCTTATTTTATAGCTCACTCACTAACCCTTGTCCCAATGAATTCCAAAGCATTGTCTAAAATAATGGAGTTCAAAATTCCAAACCTTGTTACCAGCTCCTCATAGAAGTTAAAAACAACACTTTCAGTTGCTTCTTTAAGGGTTGTAGGCTCTATCCACCTTGTTAAATAATTTGTAGCAGTTAAAATCCACTTGTGACCAACACTAGATAGAGGATATATTGCCCTTATGAAATCAATACCCCACTTCATAAAGGGCTATTCAACCTATATGGGTTGCAAAGGAAGAGCTGGAAGTCTTTCTTTTCTTGTAAACATCACACATTTGACATATTTTCTTGCCATGAATGGGTATCTTTGAAGAGGCTTGGCCAATAGTACCCAACCCTCATGATTTTCCATGTTATAGTCCTTGGAGCAAAGTGACCACCAACTGTTCTGTCATGAAAGTCATGGAGTACCTTGTCAACTTGGTCAGTATCTATACATCTCAATAAAACTCCATTATGATCCTTTCTAAAAAGCACATCATTGACAAGTACAAATGGAATGGACTACAATCTAAAATACATTCTTTTTTCCTTCTCCAAGGCAACTAGACACTCACCAGTTTGAAGAAAATGCATTGTTTCTTGTATCCAACTAGTTCTGAATGATGATGCAATAGCTTGTGGCTCATTATTTATCATGAGGACAACCTCTTTATGAGTTTCTTCATCATTTTGTAACCCAACAACTAGTTGTTCACATAGTCCCTTACCTCTTACCAACTTTGTAACTTTGATTTTTGCATCGTATTCCATCACCTTGGTGATCCACCCAACCCTTTTGTCACTCAAATATTTACTCAACAAGAACTCTTTAACACTTGGGTGAGCAACCATCAATTGAATCTTATTATTGGAAACCAAATGATTAATTTTTTTGAGACTTCTAATCATGGCTAGTACATGCTTCTCAACAAAAGAATATCTCTACTCATAACCTTCTAAGCATTGAGTAAAAAATGGTATTGGATGCTCTAAACCATCTTCATTTTTTTGTACCAACATAGCAAAGATAGTATCTATGCTACCAAAAGCATAAAGGATGAAATATTTGGCAAAGTTAGGATCTACCAATGTAGGTGCTATTGTTAATGCTTCTTTGATGACCTCAAAACTATTTTTTCCTTCCCTTTTCCAACTAAAATTTACATTCTTCTTCAACATTGCAATTAGAGGTCTCAAATTATTGGCTACATCTAGTATAAACCTTCTCACAAAATTGATTCTACCAAGGAAACTTTGCAGCCCCTTCTTGTGACTAGGAAAAGGTAGAGCAAGAATGGTACTTACCCTTTCTATATCAATGGTTATTCCATTCTTTGAGACCACATGTCCAAGGAGTTTATCTTCATGGACAATGAAGATGCACTTTTTGGGTTAAGGGATATGCCATACTCCCTACACCTGTCAAACAATTGCCTTAAATGAGAGAGATGTTCATCAACATGTTTTGAAAAAATAGTTATGTCATCAAGATAAATCAGCACCAAATTATAAATTAACCCTTGAAAAGACATGTCCATTGCTCTTTGGAAATTTACACCAACATTAGACAAACCAAAGGGAATTCTCTTATAAGCCATTGTTCCCCACTTCGTGGTGAATGCTTTTTATACTGATCTTCCTCTTTCACTAGCACTTATCCAAAATAGCCATCAAGTAGAGAAAGCCTCTCTGAACTTGTAACAACTTGTAAAATTTGTTCATAGAGGGCAGCGGGTAATGGTCTTTGAGTAAGGCCCTATTCAAATCTCTAAAGTCTACACAAAGTCTTATCTCCCTATTTTTATTTCTAATAGGAACAAGGTTGGAAACTAATGAAGTGTGTTTGATTGGGAATAATATTACCCTCCATCAACTTATTCAATTCTTTTCTCATGAGTGGCTCAAGCTTGGGATTCAAAGGCCTTTGTTTTTGTCTCACTGGTTTTGCATTTGGCTCAAGTTCAATGGTGTGTTGGGAAATCTTGGGATCAAAGCCTTTCAAATAAGAATTTTCACATGCAAAAATATCATGAAACTCTTGACAAAGTGAAACAAAAACATCTCTCTTCTTGAGAACAAATATTACCAATCTTAAGAAGCTTACCCTTGAAAATTTCTATCTCTTCATAGTGTTCTTCCTTGATATGCATGCTGGTTTTTCCATTTTTTTAGTTGATAATTTGAATTGAAAATGGACTCTAAGGTGACCAAATCCTTTGGTAACTTATTTTATTTTAGTTGAATAATCTAATCACCATATTGTTGTTGTAGTTTTTCTCGATTTCCAGCTAAAAACTTAGCTTCCTTAAGAAAGAAACTAAGCACCTACTCATCACTTATAAAGAATTTCCAATGGACATTATTTTAAGGAATAAATGGCCTTACTACTACCTTAACATACTATTGTACCTTATCCTTTTTAATGTCATTTGGAATATCAAATTGGGCACCTATAGCAACCAACCTATTAGCATGCTTGTTTTGACTTCTAGGTACAAACAATAGATTAAAAGCATCAAATTCCTCTATCATATCCCATACCCTATGCTTATAAGACTTAAGCACACAATTTTTGGTCACATATAAGCCTCTTACTTGGTTTACAATCAACTCACTATCACCAAACACTTGTAGACAACTTATTTTTCTCTTCCTTTCCCATTCCAAACCTTGTAAAAGACTTTCATACTTAGTTGTATTTTTAGTACAACTAAAAGAAAAATAAAAATCTGAATAATACTTTTCACCTTGTGGAGATACAAACATAATACCCCCACCAACCCCATTCCTACTTCTTGAACCATCAAAAAACATCTTTCAAACTTCGTTTTGCTGATATTCATCATTCTTTTCAAGATTAGGAATGATAGAACCTTGCTCATGAATCATATAAACACCTAAACCTACCTCTTCAAGGTTTTTGTTTGGATCAACTTCAACATTTCTAGCTACCGATTCATCCAAAAGAATGCCTGAAATAATTTTAGTGTGGGTGTTTGGCTCCTGGATAGCAATATGCTCATCATGATAAAAAAACAACACAATTAACATTGGAAACACAAGGTACATATGGCTCTACATTCAATATTTTTCTATTGACTCAGATTTAATAGTCACTTTAGTTTCATATCTCGTCCTAAACAACATATGTGACCAATCTAAAGATAGATAGCCACCTATTTTAGTAGTGAAATCCCTTGAAAGACAAAGGGAAAAGTAAGGTGGCAAGTCAATCACATAAACATCTTGTGGAATGGAAAAATTGGGACATGCATGCAAGGTAGATTCAAATCTTTAATAACTCCTTTAGTATTGATGGCTATCCCATCAAGTTGAACTACCCCTTTTTCAAGAGATTGATATCCCAAACCCAATCTATTAACAATTTGTTTAGGGCGCATGACAGAACTACTAGCCCCTGAATCAATCATACAATTATGAAAAAGGCTATTTCTTATGATCAATGACACATAAAAAGGTGGTGCCTTGACTTCTTTACTTGGATGTCCATTGTTATTTTGGGGTATATTGGTAAGTATTGCCTTGTCTTGGTTAGTGGGATTTTCACTTGACACACTCAAATTTGATAAAGTAGATTACAATAAATCCCTTTTCCTTGGGATAGACAAAGAGTCGCACATAAACATGGTAACATTTGACTTCTTCATATGCTCAAGAATATTAAAAGGAGTAATGTTTACCTTTTGATGAGCCTTCATAACAACAGTATCTCCTTGCATGTGTGTTGGTTGGGATTGATTCCCAAGATATTCTTTAGTAATGCCTTGGTAATTTCTTTGAAGTACATGTGGTATATGAGATGTAGACGGGCCAACAACCTCTTGGTTCACTCTAGGAGCTTGATAAGGCTCTTATTTGTTGGCGGTCCCATCTCAACAACTCTCTTTTTACCCCTTGTGTTAGTTGCTATAGAAGAATAGTCCTGGTTAACTCCACAAAGCTCCTCTCCTTTCCAATTTAGAAGTGTAGTATCACTTGGAGGAGGTTCTTTCTGCTATGAGGGTGTTTCATTAGGTGTATTTGGTTGCAAGCTAGATACATTTTGAACCATTAAGGCTTGGTTAATCACCCCATTTGAGCAAGTGGACTGGTTATGGGGTTGATTATAAGGGAAACACCACTCATAATCTTGAACAAGAACTAATGCCATAGATGAGCTTGGAACATTTGGATTAGATGACTGAAAAGGCCTTGGGTTAAGAACTTGTTTTGGGCCTTGGTAATTTGCTTGATAAGCCAACCTATTTGCTTGACTTAGATGGACTTGTGCTTGGTTTTGGGGTTGGTAAGGCCTGTAGCTTTGAAATTGTTGATGTTTTATGTTAACCAACTCATTTCCAAATGATTGAAGGAGGCCTTTTATCTCTTTCAACTCAGAAGATTGGGCTGGGAAAAATTTATCTAAAGTAGGACCAGCTGGTATAGGGGCTATTTGTGGCATTTGCATAGGCATTGGTGGTTGTATATTAGGGAAAAATGGCATTAGAGTCTTGGGGCTATTTTTCTAACTTGTATAAGGTTGTTTTCAGCTCTAATAGCTACCTCATAAGCACCTTGAAGTGTAGTTCCACCCATAGACTATATCATAACTGATATATCGATATTTAAAGACCTCAAATAATACAAGAAAGCATTGTCAGGTGAAGGCCTTACCAAAGGTGGGATCCTATCCCAAGACTTTTGAAAACAAAAATTGAAATCCGTCATATGTTCGTGAGGAGCCCTCTTGATGGTGGTGAGCTGCTCCAACAATGACAAGTATCATAATTTTCTTCAAAATTCTTACAAAGTGCTTCTCCAAGCTAGTCCCATGTAGTGATTGAGTTAACAACCAAGCTCCTAAACCATTGAAGAGATTTTCCCTTGAAAGATGTTGTCAACAATCTAAGAGCTACATTTTTAGCAGTTATATGATGGACTAAACACAAGTTTGCCATATCCTTGATGTGTTCAATGGGTGTAGTTTGGTTCTTTCCCATAAAGAAAGGAATGCTCTTGAGAGCTGCCATTGGTATATCATCATGTTGAGCCAAATTCAAGGGCTGCCCCCATCAAATGGTGTGAAATCCTACTGCCTAGGGACTGCCATTTGTGCAACAAAAAGTCTATTTTTTCACTAAATGAACAACAACCCTCACAGAAGATGGATTTAATTGTGTTTTCCTTGATGAAGAAGGAGTTCTTCTTGTAGTTCTACCTTTTATCCTTGGTGGAGACAACTGCAAGTACTCAAAAAAACTCAGACTCCTTGTTTGTATCCTTCTCATAAGCTATTACAACACTAGTTTTGCTAATTTTCCACACCTAGAGTCACCAGATATGCAGTTTTCAACCTATTAAAGGTCTGAAAATTACTAGTTGTATATCAAAACCAGTAATGAAAATAAATACTTTGAACTTTTTTGATTCAAATAGTCCCATCGGGCGTGCCAAAAACTGTAATCACTCAATATTGTGCCCTTGCTAAGTTGCAGAACTTAGCATATTGGTGAAACATAAGAACTTTTCCAGACTGTGGGCCACCTAAACAGAAAAGAACCTCTAGAGAGGGATGGTTCCCTTGGTACTCACCTATCCTAATTTAAGCTAGTGTTGCTATTGATGAAAAGGGTAGAAGGATGCCATGAATTGAAAATCTAACTACGTGGGTGATGCACCTAAATGTTTACAACTTGCTTCTGTTGTTTTGACACATAATATCTTAGTTATTCAACTAGTTTTCACACAACTCAAAGGTCTAACATGCTAATGCATAAGTATTTCACAAGAAAGTTGCAATGTTTACAATTTTAAGAAGGAAAACTGAGTATGTTTTCACAAATTAAGTGTAAATCTCAGCTACATAACTTTTGACCTGTATAAGACATGTTTTTTGTTTAAAAGGTGCTTGAATGAGACAACATATTGGATGATTTTTACATAAAACCACAAAAATATGCATCAATAATATACACACAAGAAAATAGATATTGAGAAGGCAATAATCATTGAATTTCATTGACAAAAGTATTCTTACAACTTGCACAAGTCTGAAATATGTTTTACTTGCTTGAAAATGTGTTACAAAAATATTTCTTAGTTGTTATAAATAAAAAATATGAGTTAAAATACATAGAAAGGCTAGAAAGAAGCCTTTTGGCAGCTTACAATGGTTTTCCTAAACTGAAAGTACTAACTAAAATCTAAACCTAGGCATACTATTTCTCTTTTTCACTCTGAGAGAAAAAATAAACTAACATTAAAAGTCTTCATGATAGCTCATGCTTTGACTTGGAAAATTTGGTTCATTTGGTCCCTTAAAAATTTCCTTCCTTATTTTGCTTCGTCAAAGACTCCAAGGTGGCGTAGATGGAAGAAGATTCCTGACTTGACAAGCTTTTTCAGCTCCTAGAAGTTTGTAACTGTTGCAAGATATCTGAAATTGCTCAAGACTATTCATGATGTTGTCATAACTGCCAACTCCCACCTCCTTTGCATAATGATAGGGAATGTGCATGGATAGGTTTGATGCATTCACAAGCCTCCTAGGATGGTACAAGATATTCTTTCAAGGCTAATCTGTTGACACTTGTCCCATGTTCCTCTTTTGAGAAATATCATCAGACTGTGATCTCCTCTTGACCTGTTATTCACATTCATAACCATGGTTTTCCATTAGACCCTATTGACCTTCTTATCCTGAGACTGCCACTGTCAACACTCATATGCAATAGATTTGATGATGCATTATTTCTTCTGCAACATTAGTAATGATTGTTATAGAATGTCATTGTTGTTGTGATGGACTTGCTATTCCATAGTAGATTAGAAGTTAGAATGGCATATATCTCCTCATAAACATCTTTAATGCTGCTCATTAAAACTAATTATGATGACCATATCTCTTCTAACCTTTTCCTTTTGTTTTGTTGTCAAACTGCTACTTATAGTGCCCTATACTTTATAACCTTGTCATCTTCATGAATACGATTATCTCTCTAATGGACTATCATGCATTTTTTCTATGCATTTTGTTATTACCATTATTTTTAAATCTTACGCACTAATCATTATTCTTATCATCCATTCTCTTGATAGATGATGATCGAGCTGTATCACTATACTTAATGCTTCGACAAATTTTAAAAATATGAGAGAGCACCATAACACAGACCACTAGTAGGTAAATGAAACTCCATATTTGTTGGACTTGCAATTTAAAAGATGCTACCCTTACACCTAGAAACACAGTAAAATTGTTCTACAACAATAGATTTCCATGTCTCCTTTTAAAGAGAGAATATTACAACAAGCTCGAGGGCAACATTCTTTGAAAGATGATAAATGTTGCTCACTATCCAAAATCTCAGAACATCATCTGGCTCCATTGTTTTTCATGATCCTTTTTTCTGTGTAGCCCCTTGAGACTATCTTTTGTCTATGATTGTCATTCCTAAAATGATTCTTTAGAGATAAATTTGACTCTAGATTACTCTATTATGAAAGTGATCAAATTAGTTTTATTGGTAAGAATTCTAGGCAATCCATTCAACTATTCTCAACAATTAATAGATAGTCCACTAGAAATATTTTAAATTCGCCACCAACATGCACTATATTGTGCACTCCATACATTAGTCACCATTCTAGTGGATAGTTTGATGGTAATCATATGACCTTTAAAAGAAATGGCAATCATCTATCAAGAGTCTTTTATCACAATCCTATCATTGCTTTATCACATGGTCGCATTGATGATTTGGGACTGTTACTTTTATCCTCTAACTTATGAAATTCTTCAATGTTATATTTCCCTTTTTACATGAAACTCATTCTTCTATCCTTTACTGTGTTCAACTTAAGACTCCTTTATTATGTAACCTTCAAATTGTCTTCAAACTGCCCTCTAACACACCTCTCATTTCCCAATTACTATCATTTGTATTTTCATCACATTCTTTCAAATAATGAATTCCTATAGCTTTGTCCTTGACCTATCACTTAAGACCTGATGCACAAAACCTTCTTGTCATAACTTACCTTGAGAATCCAATAATCTTGTACTTATCTTTCATGGTGATTACATAGTTTTCTACCCTTGTGTTCTTGTCTAGTGGAAAGTCATTCAAACTTGATGCCATGATTATTTGGATCCAACTACCTATCACCCATAAATTCATAATACTTTGTGCTTGGGCCTTCATGTCTATCATCCATAGGTCTGAATATTGTCCTCTTAACTTTGGAGTCACTGTGGTCTGTTGCCTTTATCATAAAATCATAATCTTCTCTGTTAGAACTTATATAATTACAGATTGAGTAATCATATTCCTAACAAATGACTGTGTCACCAAAAAGTGTAGCTTTTGACACTTTTCACTCATTTGGATCCTTGCCTATGGATTTTGGACCTTTTTCAACCTCTTTTTACCCTTTTTCCAAGCCTTGTGCAAAAGTGTTGTAAAACATTTTCACACTTTCCTAGGCTTGTCATCACTAAATCAACCCTTTCTTATGCTAAAATAACCCCTTAATGCACATACATGCCTTACTTTAGTGTGTTTTGTGAGACAATCCCAACAAATAATAATCATATTTTAATTCCCGACAACCACTTAAAAATGCTCAGGTGGACTAGGTCACCACCTTGGATGACCTAGTCCCATGTGGCATAAAAATTACAATAAACTTAAATTTCTTTCGAGATTTTGTCTCTAAAACCCTAAGGTTAGCCTATGTGGTGTTATTTGAAGGAAATTAGGGCATAACTTGTATAAATAAGGGTTTTCCCCCTCATTTTGCACCTCTTCTTCTCATTTTTTCTCCTCTTAGTTCATTATTCACTCTTCACTTCTCTTTCATTCTTCTCAAGTAAGCTAGGGTTTGAGTATTCCATGTCAAGCAAGATATCTCTCAAGAAACATCCAAAGGGCTAAATCCTCCATTGTTGCAACTCAAGATCTATCATCAAGGAAAAGTAAAATCCATTTGTTTCATGCTTCATTACTTTATTTCATCTTTTTGGTTTGATTACTCAAAAGAGGTTTGACTAAGGCAAACCCCTAATCCCTAACAATCAACAAGTTTTTCCCTCTTTGTGTGATTTATAGGTCTTGTGTGTAGATTTGGTAAAGAACCAAGGTGGAAAGGCTTTCAACAACTTGCCAAAGCTCTTTACAGTTGGAGAAACCCTAGTTGGAGCTTGGAGAACACTTGCAGACCAAAATCTTCACTTTCAAGATTGGATACCTGAAGGAGCAGAAAGTACAAACCGAGGGCTTCCATTTCCATTCTCTGGTTTTTAGAAATTTGGAAGAGGACTAAGTCGCCAAAAATGGCGACCTAGTTCCACTAAACCTATTTTTTAGAGATTTTGGTAGATTTGGATACCCATTTGGTTGAAACGGGCTCCAAAGCAGTTTTCCAAAATTTTCCCTAAACTGGACTAGGTCGCCCAAAATGGCGTAAGTGTTCGAGTAGGCCATAATTCTAGATTCAAAAAAATTTCCAGTCCTCATTCCAACCTCTACAAGTTTCTAGGTGTACCTCTTCATTTCCATTCACTTCTATAATAGTTTTTTAATGTTTCTTAGGTTATTTGTATATCACAATGTGTTTTCCAGCATAGTTCATTTTCTAGGTTTTACATTACTAGTTAGCTTCTATTTTTAGTTTATTGCATTTAGACACATTTTAAGTCATTCACACACATCACACACCTATCCAAACCCCTAATCCCTCTTTGAATGAACCCTCCAAGTTTTGGTTGTGAAAGAAAGAAATCTCTTTCCTTTTAGGTGCAAAACCCTAGAAGTGTAAGAGTACATCTTTCCCCTAAAATATTTGGTTTAATGACCATATCAATTTCACTAATAAATAAACTTCAAGTAATAATATTTTGAAAGTGATAGCTCAATAGTCTACATAGAATCATTTGGTTGAATAGGTAAGAATAAAGATAGACTTAAAAGGCTCTTCCTGGAGAGTTATCTTATTGGATTCATCACTTGAATAATCTATAGTAGCTAAAGAATTCTTTCTAGTGCCCTTT
This sequence comes from Sequoiadendron giganteum, assembly GCA_007115665.2. NCBI lineage: Eukaryota > Viridiplantae > Streptophyta > Pinopsida > Cupressales > Cupressaceae > Sequoiadendron > Sequoiadendron giganteum. Next base: position 333,373,889 of record CM021106.1, on the reverse strand, counting down.
CTCTTGAGTTGTAACCTCATGTTCCTCATTTGTGCTCACAGTGGCTTCCCTTTAATCTCAAGAATTGATATGCCTTTTTAGCATGCCATCTTCTTGACATTGTCATGCTCAATTGACTGTCCTCTAGACTTTCATCTGCCCATGAATTTGGTCATACAATAAATTTTGAGCTACTTCTATCATAGGAAATTTATAGACCTGTCATGTTCACTTGATCCTATGTTCCTTTGCCTTTTAAGCAATGACTGTCCCATTATTTCTTACTAACTGTCATCCTTATTTCTATAATGTTGAAACAAAATCCTTTTAGCTATCATTAATTTGTCTTCCTTACTACTAAAATTTCACTTTACATATCTATATTTTCATGTATGATTGTTTATGATTCCTTTTCATGATCTCTAAAAACCTTAAACCTCTATTGATTTCACTAACACAATCATCCTTCTCAAAGGATTTTAATAATGTTAGGATTTGACATGTCTTTAGGTTTTTCACTATTTGAAATGGGATCAAGAGGCTTGTTATCTAATGAAGAAATGAAATCAAACAAGGATTAAGCATACAAATCTCTTCATAACATACAGGACCTGACAAACCCCAACATTTCAACAACCCAAACTTGCTAACCCAGATTAAAAAGCATTGCTCATTATTTTTATGAATGCAGGGTTTTATGGAGTAACAAACACAACAAACCAAGAAGGTAAAACAAAAATAAAAGTTTAGATAGAGAAAAAAGAATGCTACTCTTTAGGAATGTGAGGATTCAATGGAAGAGAAATGATAGACCTATTTTTTCCTTTCTTCCCACACACCCTATTTATGCTCCATTGGTTATGCAATGTGCCTTTGATCCTTCTTGGGTGACTTGCAACATGTCGCCTAAACTTCTTTATTTCTTTTGTAACGTGGTTTTGCTTCTCCTTAACCTCCTTCAAGCTACAAAATGGGTTTTACCTTGCTACAAGGCAACAATAACAACATCCTCGCTAAAAGAACAACCTCCACGCTAAAACAACAATCTGAAATTCTACAACGTGGCATCAAAGTTCCCTAAAACTTTTGCAACTTGATTGAAGCTCCTCATAGAAGCATAATAGAAACCCTAACATTTTGCTACAATGTGGGTAAATGAAAACCTCCTTCTTTTTGTTTGGTGCCCAAAGACTTAGTCTTTCTACTTTCATTTTTATTTTTCTCATCATGTGTATTGTTAAACTCTCACATTGCCACTCTCCTTTTTTTTCATAATTAGCAATATGTCTTTAAAAAGCATGTTAAAACAAATTGTCAACAATTCCTATGTATGTTCATTTTTTTTCCTAACTAGAGAGGAGGCGTGATTAGAATAAAGGTATTAAACTAAACCATGTGTGGTTAAAATGAATGGGTATGTAATTAACATATCTCAAATATGTATAGCTCTAATGTAAATATTATTTTTATTTAGGCTCCACACTAGGTTCCAACTTGGGAAAGCATAATTAAGGGATAAGGAAAATTAGGATGATAAAGCTAGTTTGAGTTTATATCAAGTCACCATCTTAGAGGTTCCTATGATTATTAAGCTTGTATCTAAGGGCTATCTCATACCTTCTCATACAAAACCTATGTAATATGTCATTACTTAGCCCATACATTTGGCACAAGCTAAGGAGAATCTAGAGAATCTTGTTCTTGCTAAAACCCTTGTGATTGAAACCTAGGAAAAACAAACTCATCCTAGTCCCCAAAAGCATAAGGATGTCTTTTGAATCTGAAGGAGTGACCATAGGCTTTAAAATACAATCCAAATTTTGATGTCTAGAGTAGAGTAAGAATGTAGTGATAAAGCAACCAAGAATATAAGGCTGCTAGAAAAAAACACAAACCATATGGATAGAGATTCACTTAGTTGAGTTAGCTACAAAAAAAATATCATAGGGATGAAATCATCCCAACATGTATGTATTAAAATCTCACTCGCCCTTGTGTAATTTTTATAGGAAATTAAATAACCTTATCCTCCTTAAAAATTTACCACTTCTTGGTCTTTACACAATGTTTTTCACCCTCAAAATATTTTTTCCCAAGGTTCTCAATGTGCATTCCTCCCCTAAAATCTTTATCCTCCTGAAAGGGTTAAAAATTATCTTTCCCATTCCACTACTTAGCCCCGCATTCATCTCCCTTCCTTCATATTTGAGACCCATCTATCCTCTCTCTTCTCCTTAACTTGGTTATTTTTACTAGCCCCCCCTAAGTATCCCCGATTCCTTGGTCTTGATAACCAACATGACAACACCTTGTAGAGAATTTGGTTTTCCTAGGTTCCCTTGAAAATGATGATATCAAGCTGATGGAATTTTTGCGTATAGGAATCACCACTCACTTTTCTCATAACAAATAAATGATGGATTTTTTAAATCTAAATAATATCTTAAGACTGGACATGTTCAATCTAAATTCAATAAGACTCAAAAAAGACATTGTTGACTATAATGTGTTGGATACACCAATTTTTAGTGGTGAATGGTTTGTATGGGCCAAATAAATTTTTAATTTTTTAATGAAATGGTTAGGCACCCAAATATCTAAGAATTTATGATTATCGATCCAATGGGTGTTAAAGCTGTGAAACCAGTGTAGTGTCTTGTGTTACATTTAGGGCAGTTAATTGTGTAGACTTGAAAAAAAGTAAATGGGAACCATGAAAATGCTAAATTCACTTCAATATTACCTTCAATATTAACTTAGAAACAAGAAAAAATAGAGCTTATAAACCCTATATTATATTAAGGTTACAGATTAGATCTCATGACACAATCTTAAGCTTTGGACTATATTATTTAATAGTAAAATAATAACCCCAATTTTCTTTACTCAAGTTGAGAACAAACAAGGGTGCTTCATTTTATCATTCTTTCTTATCTTACATCCTTCTGAATTAAATATGACCTTATAGCCATTGCCACACATCTGACTTACACTTAGTAGGTTGTGCTTCAACCCTTCAACATAAAGGACATCTTTAGTAGGATTTTTACATCTAAGCTCAATATTCCTTTACCACAAATCTTTATTGCAATGTTGTCACCCAAACTAACTGAACCTCCTTTGCATTTCTTGAGTTGGATGAAATTGCTCTTATCTCTAGTCATATGTTTGGAGTAGCCATTATCTATTATCCACAAGTTTTTTCTTTTTGGCATGAAGTGTCATTTTTGCAATCATTGATTGTGTGGGATTCTTCTCTTTTTCTTTCCACACTTTCTTATGCTTCTTTTCTACCTTCTTCTCCATCTTCTCAGAAGCTTTAGACTCTTTATTTACTCTAAGCGATATGTTTTTCTTTTTCCTACTCTATATATTTGTTCTATAGTTCTTTTCTATATGAACAAAGTTGTTACAATTGTAACACATCACATTCATTTCAACTAAAGGAGCAAATGGATTATTGCTTACAAATTTTTTACTCCTTTTAGGAACTACTCTACATTCTCTAGCCCTATGACCAAACTGATTACATTCTCTAGCATTTCCTTGTGTAGGATGAGGAAGTCTTCTTTTACTTGGCTTCTTCAAATCTCTCATCCAAGTGAAATCGTCAACGTTAGTTCTTCTTATGGCTGACCTCTTCTTTTGATGATTGGGAACTCATTGGTTATTCTTCTTGTTTGCAATAGGCTTATTTTCTTCTTCAATCTTCTCCAGCTCAGTTGCATCCTTTTCCTTTTTAGAGGTGTTCTTCTTGCATGATTTCTCACCATTTGTACCAAACTTTTCTCGTACTCTAAATCTCTCATATAATTTTACAAAAGCACTAGTAAAGGTACTCTTTCCTTTCTCAAGACCTAAACTAGATTTTTCTTTGTTAGAAGGCTTTTGTGTGGTTAACAATCCATCAATAATCTTTGAGCCTCCCTTCAATTTCAAGCCTTTTTATATTTTTTCTCTAGCCTTTTCCAAGTCCTTTCTTATTTCAACCATTTATGCCTCTAGCTACATGCATTTATCCACTTCGGACTGTAGGTTGGATCTAACTACTTCTTTAGTTATTTTGGATTCCTCTACTTGAAGCTTCATGCTCACCTCCAAATAGTTGGATTCATCAATATTTTTGGTTAGTTTGTTATTCTCCTTCTGGGAAAGTTTCTTATGATGTTTATTCTCCTTTTTCAGTTTTTCAATCTCCTCTCTTAGGTCATCAATCTCATTTAGCTCACATAGATAAGTTCACCTTCTAGGCCAACTTCACCTTCCTCTTCACCTTCTTCACCAAGGTTTTCAACCTTCCCATCTTTCTATTCTTTAGATTCTTTTTCCATGAAAATAAATTTATTTTCTTTTATCACAAAGGCATAATCTACTTCATCCTTTGAACTATCATTGACATCAAATACACCACTCTCTTCTTGAATGTATAGACTCTTCTTCTTCTTCTAAAAATTACTTCTCTTAGGGAAGTAGGGTTTCTTTATTTTACCATCTACTTCTTTTTCAGAGTTATCCTTATTATTGTAAGGGAATTTAGCAACAAAATGACCTACTTTGCCACAATCAAAACACTTGAAGGGTAACTTACCTCTATACTTTCTAGAGCCTCTTCTTAATCTCCTGATGAAATTTACTTATTCCTCATTAGTCTCTTCATGATTGGATGTAGACACCTCCTCCTTGTCCTTCTTGGATATTTCACCCTTGCCTATAGTCTTGAACACAACTTCTCTTTTGGAAGGTTTTGCATTTCCCATCTGCATCACATAGGTAGTGAATATCCCATGCAATCCATCAAGAGTAAGTTTTTCAATGTCTTTTGCTTCCTCAACTGCTAATGTTTTGGGGTCATATCTAGTTGGCATGGATCTCAAAACCTTTTTTACAATGAATGAATCTTTTTCTTCTCCAAAACCTTTGATTGAGTTCACAATTTCATCAACTCTAAGAAGATAGTCTGTAATCTTTTCTTCTTCATTCATTTTGAGACTTTCAAACTTGGCTCGGAGGATCTGCAACTTTGCAAGTTTTACTTTTTCATCTCCTTCATAAATGCTTCTTAGCTTCTCCCATACATCATGTGTAGTTTGATAATACATAACTTTGACAAACACAGAACTAGACAAACCACAAAGAATAACATGTTTTTCCTTTGCATTGTTCTCATAATCCTTCTTTCTTGCAACATCAATATGAGTTGTAGTTGGTGGTGTATAGCCATTCTTAACAGACATCCAAACATCAAACCCTAAAGATCCCAAGTATGTTTCCATCATAATACTCCAGAAGGCATAATGTGATCCATCAAACCTAGGTGTCTTGTTTGTAGAAGAACCTTCTTGAATGGCCATTGTGTTTACTTGTCCAAGATCTACCCGAGTTGATTAAGCTTCTCCTAGGGAACCAATGCTCTAATACCAATTATTAAAACACAATAATCTACCGAGAGGGTGGTGAATCAGTAGATCACTTTACAAATTGGCTTAAAATATTTTACCCTTTTATGTGCAAGTTAAATCATGACATGTGGAGAAGCAAACATACAAACAAAACTCATAACACAAGATATACATGGAAAACCCAAGATGGGAAAAACCACGATGAGAATAGCTGCTAGGATCTACTGTCCTAATCCAACCTCATAATGAATATCTTTTGATTACAAAGTTTAAGGGCATCAACCCTAAGGAGACACCAATCCCTTGGTTTTAGGAGCACCTACTCCAAGGAAGAACCAACTCCCTACTCTGAGCACCTACCCAAATATCTGATGGCACCCACCAAATAGATTTACAATGCAAGTTATTAAATTTTTTTCAAATGAACTTATTTCAATGTTGCAAAACAAATTGCAACTGCTCAATTCCTTCTTGTAACCTTTGTAACTCAGTTCTCTACCATGCACCTTCTCTGTGTTTGCACCCGAATGTAAACCATGATTATGATCTTCCACCTTTTGTTTGGGTTCTACTCATCCACTACACCTCTACACCTCTACACTTTCCCTTTTACTTTTAGTGCATTCTTTGTCTGCCTCAAAGGATCACAGATACACCACTCGATTATGCTGCACCTTTCCTATTAGTGCATTCTCTGTTTGCCTCAAGATACCATGCACACACACTACAATTATCTCTCCTCTTTCTTTTTAGTGCATTCTCTATCCGCCTCAAGAAGCTTAGAATACTCTCTGATGCATACATTAATCACTATGTATTTGCAATACCTTAGCCAAAGTTGTTTTTTAACTTTTGAGTACTATCATCGACCTACAACAACTACCTCAAGATATGCACACTGTACAGATCCTCTTCTAGGGTTTACTAATATTCTTTCATAAGCCACCAATCCATTGAGCCACACATGTACACTTATCTAGATTCAAAGCTTTTTCTATTTTTAGCACACTAAAAAACTAGGGTTTCAGTTTCATTTAATACATAATCTTTATATCAGATTTGAATATGCTTTTCTATTGCCTACATATCTGTGTCACCAATTTAATCATCCCATCACCAATAAAAACTAGTAGCTAGAACAATTGGACCGATTAAATTCATTCATTGAGCTGGTTTATAGTTGAAACCCTCATTCACACTGCCATAGCCATTAAGAATCTTCATTTTAAACTCGAGTCATTAATCTCCAGCTTTAGCGCCATGATCTGTCAATCCTCATTCATCACCCAACTTTAAAACATGATTTTCAAATTTAAGTCTTTTAAATCATCACCATCTATTTCCATTGTATGCACCATGCCTAGCATAGGGTCCCACCAAACCACATGTCACAAGCCTGCAATCTTGCAAGGAAAAGACACGTACCCACTAATTCTCAACGGGTTGGCGAGTTAACGCCATATGTTGCCTACGTAATCATTGATCAATTCACAATGTATCAATGTGAATTGTCTTAATCTCGAGCAATTGTTTAACACAACATCATCTTTTGTTGTCATTTCTCATCACTTTTCGTTGGTCCCACCTGACACATTTCACTTTCTCGCTATCCCTACAGGGAAAGATGGGGACCCACCACAGACATTGCGGGATGGCGAGGAGGTTGTCGATCTTACAAGCTTGATCACAGTCGTTGATCAAGCTACACGTAAATATTTAGTGTGTGACTTAGGAAGTATTAAAATTATTAAATATTTTTTAGGCTGGTAATTTCTAGGAAAGGGGGTTGGTTACCCAACAAACTCAATGACTTAAGTGATCACTTAAGCAACCTACAACCACTCATAAAAGATCAACTCAATTTTTTTTTTTTTGATGAAATGCCATGATTGTTAGACTTAGGGTTTATTTTCCAAACCCTAATTGGACCAGAAGGCATACATAAATCTTTTTTGATATTTTTCCTTCCTCTTTGATCATGCAAACCACATCAAATGAATCCTCTTGAAAAACCCATAACTAATACATGGCCTTAGTTTTCTACTCTGACCTTTGGAAAGAATCTTTGCAATGTGATGACAATATTTCATGACAACTTTGCAACATTCTGAGCAACATTACAAAGTTTACAAAATATGCTCACCTTTCCATCATCTTTCTCGAAATCTTCCAGAATTTGATCCTTAGATATCCATGACATCATACCAACAATCTCTCTTGCAAGATGTCACACAAATATCCCCTTTTGACATTAATGACAACATTATGCCAACAAAGAACACATTTCTTTGAGACCATCCGTGTCTTGTCTACCCTTACCTAGCATGCCATTGTTGGTAAAATGGAGTTTTAAAACCTATTTTGGCTTTCAAAACACTTGCTATGTGCTGACAACCTTTTGACCTTCCCTTCCAACCTTTGCATATTATGGATAGTTATCATATTTTCTTAAGGTTGCGAAAACCTCATCAGGTGCTGACAATGGTTTTGAAACCTATAAGAAGTTTCAAAATACCTTTTATTATATTGATCAATAGAATAATGAGGTTCTGAAACCTCCTTTGGGCTTCTTTGGGAGTTTGAAATTTACTGAGATCTTTGATAAGTTTTCTCCTTTCCTTTTTCTCTTTAAGTGGTTGTCAGGTTTTTAATGTGGTTGTGACAACCTGGTCAAAGGTTGATGGTAGTTTCCAAACCTTAAGCCAAGTCCAACATGTCAAAGGCGAGGCAATGTTGGGCCATCAAAGAAATTAATCATAGGTTTTGAGAACCTCATCGGAGCCTAATGACTAATGACAAACCTCTTCAAAATTTAACAGTTTTCTTAAAATTTGATGAGTTAAACTGTTTAGTGGCATCCGAGGCCATGACTGAAGAAGATAACATGAACTTAATGCCAAAATGATCTTTGAAAGATAGTTTTTATCGAATATCGGGCATTAGTCTTAACATTTGCTGGAAGAAGAGAAGGAAGAAATAAAAATCTAAAAGGTTGGTAGAAAGACGAAGGAGTGCTAAGGAGAGTAAGATGTTAGGGATCAAGGATCAAAGGTAAGCCTTATATTGTATTTCAAAGATAATACAAAAGATAGAGGGATGACCCAATTGCTAAAAGTTGAAAGTAAGACATTGGAGATCAGAGATCAAAAGGAAGACTTAAGACTTAAGATGAAATGGTAAGAGTTAAGGAGAATGGCTGATCCTTGAAGTTCGAAACCTTAAAAGATGTCACATTTTGAAGGATTTCATTGAAACTTTGGAGATCAATGGGAGGACTTATGGTTTAGAAAGGAAATAAATATGGGTTAAGGGTTATGATTGATGAATAATTCCCAAAATACTAATAAGTGGGAAAGCAATGGAAAGAAGGGGTTAAAGAGGTAGGAACCTGAGGGTGCTAGAAACGGTAACCAAGAAGACAAGCAACCAAAAGCTTAACAATAGCCATTTTCTTTGGTTTATAAGGCCAATTAACAATAGCACTATCAATGGGTTTAACCTTAATAACAATTGGTTTATTTTAATGGAATTTAATAGATTTTTTCCTATAGATAAATCCAAAGTTAACCCTCATGATCTCAATTAATTAAATTAATATTTTAATTATAAAATTAACTTTGTATAATTAAAGGGTGGATTATATTATATTAATCAAATAGAAAATTATATTTAATCAACATTAATACTGTTAAACTAGAGGGATCATGGGGAAATGATGTTTGTTCCTCCTCGAAATTCGAGATGACTACGTCCTAATTATTTAATATTAAATAAATTAATCAATGGAAAGGTCGAACTTAAGAATCTAATCATTTAAGAGTTGAATTGGTATAAATTATCTAATAACCTAACCTAATGTAATGTGACTATGGGTTAATCAATATTTAACAATAAAGAGATTATTTACCCTTGAAAACTAATCTTGCATGATTAGTTTCCTTTCTTTAAAAGGGTTATAATTTAAATCATTGGTAAGCGTAGTTTAATAAACTTTGGAAATATGATGATGTCATCTTATTTCGAGGAATGGGATAAGTATGTATTTAAATCTTAATGATTAATTATAACAACTTGGTAAAATCAAATAGTTAATTCTTCTTGGGACTATGAGGGGTCTCCAATATTAAATCAAACCAAAAATATACTTGCATTATTTGTTGATTAACAAGAGGGTTGGGACAACCCCCATAATAGAATATGATCAATTTAATTGAATGATTTTAAGGTGATAAGGTTAACCTATTGGTAACTATAGGAAGTTAAGGTTGGAAAGATGACAATATCTTCACTTATTGAAAAGGAGTTGAGAATGTTTATCTACTTATGTGTAAAATAAAATACTAGAGTAAGAATCACTCAAAGGAATTTAATCTGCTTAGGACTTAATGGATTATGTAATCATTTGTTTAACACAATCCAACCTAGTTGATACTAGAAGAGTGTAAGGTGACATGTTTCAAGTAAGATAGGTAGTAGAAAACTTTTATCAAATCCTTAAAAGTTAAATCCCACACTTAAATTTAGAGGTAACTACATAAAGATGATTAGTTCATAGCATGGATAGTGATGCACGTCGATCACATGGGAGAGATAAATACATAGATCAATGTTTCAAAAAAAAATAGTTGGGTTTTATTAGCAAAAATTTTGAGCATGACACTATACAATTCACCCTTTACAACTAATATCAAAATACTAGAACCCTTACAATTGGGACATAAATTAAAACTTAAAGAGAAGTGAGAAGCCTCAATTTAATCACTCAGTGACACCTAAAAAACTTAGAACCCTTTGATCTATAACTGAAAACGGCCTTTGGAGTATGATCTAGCACCATTATCTTTATTTTTACCTCTTCTATGTTCCTTTATTTGTTTCAAATAAAGGTTTGTTTGCCCATTCCCATACATATCTTTCAATTGGATGTAAAACTCATTTACTATATTGTATTTCACCTTTGCTTAGTAAAATTTCATCTCTGGGTAAATACTCATCTCACTGGCAGTTAAAAATACAATTTACCATGCATTTTATTTGATAAAACTTTTATCTACTTCTCTATAAACATTTGTCATTTTATCAAATAATTGTTTGACAACTATTTATTGCTACATTTAGCCTGCAACCAATTTTTCCTCAATTAAACTTACAATTTCTACATCACCATTCCCACTTGAAACAAATTCAATATCCACATTTGCTTAGGAAATTCTAAATAAAGTTGGGTGTGATTAAGAAGTGCCTCCAATTAGGATAGAGCATAATAAAAAAATTGTAACATTTAAAATAAAATTATATCCTTTGACCATGTGCCATTTTACTAAATCTCCATGGGTGCTATGTGACTTTTTCCCAAGAGAAAGGAAAACTATGAGATAACCCTTTAAAATTAAATGGGAGATAAAAAAGGATATTACGATCCTTTGATTAAAAGGGATATTAATAAAGAATACATGTATAAAAACTTATTTAAAAGGTGGAAGAATAATTATTAAATGCAACCTTTGTGAAAGGGTGTGATGGTTTGAAAACTATCCCTTAAGGCTTATATAAGCATTTATGTGAGACTTGGAAAGGGGGAAAAATTTCAAGGGAGAAAATTCAAGGAGAGAGAAAAAGATAAAGCAACACAAGAATTGAAAGGGCACACAAGAGAGGAGGTTTATGTCTTGGCTGAAATTGAAACATTTGGAGAAGGGACACGCATGGGTGTGTCTAACCTAGGGTACAACGTACACTCGAGAGTGTCCTCGCCAAGGTTGTATTTATGCCGTGAAGGTAGGTTGGGTTTTGTGTAAGAACTGGTTTCCTTCGGGGATGTTTATACCATGAAAAGCTTGGATCTATAATCATTCCTCTGAGTGTCGGATAGTAGCCTCTCTGTAATCTTCAGATAAGTATTGAGAACCATTAATCTGACAATATTGAGAATATTGTCTATATGATTTTGATTTTAATATGATTAATCTATATGGAGGTGTTATTTTATTTATTAGGTTAATTATTTAATTATCACATGTTTAAAGTTTACATTGATTAATTACATTTATTTTGATAACATTACATAACTCAAAATGATCTTGATTCTAATATTTATTATATTAAATCTACTACTATTATTTAAATAAGTATTGGACAAAAGTGACATTACTTTTGGTATCAAAGCCAAACATAGATTACGACTAATACAATACCCAAATTTGATTATTAACAATGTAGACATAAATTTTGAAAAGGTATTCATGATGATATTGATAGAAAGAGGTTGGTTATTAATGTACTTTTATCAAAACTACAATTAAAATTGTAGACTCTTTCCACCTCGCCTAACCATAATCCTTATACTATTATAAAATATAATTACAATCGAAATAATAAATATAACATAATAATAACAATACTTATATACATGCATGTACATAAATTTATTCTTATACTTTTCTCTTACCATATTCTATTAACTTATGCCTTTATATCCTATCATTTTTTCTTGATCATCCATTTCTCTATAATTTATTGAGCTAAAATAGAACTCTCTAAATGTAAGGTATGATGCCTTTCATTGAATCCAATTGATGTGTCTGTGCGAGACGATCCAAGCCACATAAATATTGTGTGAAAATTATTGAAAGATGTTGTGAAGTGATAAAAATATGAAAATAAAAGTAGGAGGCTACAAGTAATTTCATTTTAAAATTCATTGTTATGTGATCGAGAATGAGACTTGCTAGACAATTCTCTTTAGTCCATGCAACACCATCTACATAGAATAAGTTCAATGATAGTTTTTGAATAGCTGTCTAATTACAAAAATAGATCTTTCCCATGATTTAACATTGCTTGGGTTGTCATGCATAACGTTGATATTGGATTTGTTGGCTCATGAAAATATCACTATATTCCTTGCAGCTGGGTATGTTGTGTACTTTTTGTCTAACACATTCTTATAATCTCAAAAATTTATTAGACAAAAGTCATAAAAATTTAGATAACATTTAGCTTTAAAGAATTGATGGTAGATCAAACGTCATGGGTGAGATTAGAGGAAGACATGTAGCTTCAAAGAAACCTAGATACACAATGCATAGATGGTGCAGGATGTATTCACCTTTTAAGCTTGAGGTATATTTATGAATGAATTTGGTTATAGCGATTAAAAAATAACTTATCATATATTTAAAATCCATCATAGGAATTGAAGCATGAAATATGATTTAAGAAGGGATATGGGGTATAGGAAGATACTTGGTGTAAAACATTTCATATTGTGAATGTGAGTTGTTAACTTCTATGTGAACATTCTTATGATCTCAAAACTTTATTAAACATAAGTCATAAAAATTCAGATAACATTTAGCTTCAAAGAATTGATGGTAGATCAAATGTCATGGGTGAGATTATAGAGGAAGACATGTAGCTTCAAAGAAACCTAGATACACAATGCATAGACGGTGCAGGATGTATTCACCTTTTAAGCTTGAGGTATATTTATGAATGAATTTGGTTATAGCGAATAAAAAATAACTTATCATATATTTAAAAGCCATCAAAAGAATTGAATCATGAAATATGATTTAAGAAGGGATATGGGGTCTAGGAATATACTTGGTGTAAAACATTTCATATTGAGAATGTGAGTTGTTAACTTCTATGTGATTTATTGGCAGTCTAAGGTTGTATTAATAAATAATAATTTCTTTAGAAGTATCATGCAAACATCCTCAAAGAATGATATATGAACATGATATGGATATAGTATATAGACAATAATTGGATGCAATATACAAATGTAACATTTGTATATGTGAAAACCTTGGTGAATCAAAATTTATAAGGATGCCCACATATAATGTAGTTCATGTCATGTTTACTTTATCAAATGTGAATGAATGGTTAGGTAAAAAAAAAATTATTAGAAAAGGTTTTGAGACCACCTTGACAAAGTATGTTAAAATCATACTATTTTTTAATGTAACTCTCATTTTATGAGATTTTATAATAACCTTTCTATAGAAATTAAATTATCTTCTTACTTGACAATGACACTTATTATATTTAATAGGGATTTTGAGGTCCATACACCACTCTAGATATAAAAGAAGTTTATCCCTAATCATGAGAAAAACAAATGCAACATGATCTATAATAGTACACATTTAAAGATGAAAAATCACTAGGCTAACACAAAAAGATATTGGGGGCATGTGTAAATAAAACTGGTGGTTGATAATGATTTTTTTCCTTTTGAAGTATACATGAGGAGGATGTGTATTGTAAAACATAACACTACATATGATCATTTTTTTTAATATCATTTTTATTGGGGAAGTAAAACATAATACTCCATTGTGAAAAATTAATATTCCCTATTGAATACATAAGTGTAGGTGACCAATAGACATTCAAGTAAGAACTAGTTATGGAAATGATGAATTGGATGGCTAATCCAAACTCTTCCCTTTATTAGGTCTATAGTGTTCTACTCACTCTTCCTTTTATTATATAAACAAATATGTACACATTGTTATCACAAGAATGTAATATCCTCCTACATAATGCTCAATGAAAAGAAAGTATTCAGATGGATAGAATCAAAAGTCATACACTTTTAATCTAGTTCTCAACTAGTATCTTAAATATAGCTTGTTTCACTAAATCATTTGCGTATTTCCAAATTTAGATATAAATGCTTGAAACCCATAGTTAGTAAGCCTCTTGGGATATTTTCCACACTCCTTGTGGCATTATAATAACTATTTTTTTTACGTTATAGGATCATAACTCACAGGCCATAAATCATTTTTTTAGAATTTCATAAAATATTAAGCTATTATAATATATTGGCTAAAATTATGGGTAAAAGCACAAAGTTGTGTCACACTTTCAGCCAACTTATCAACACAATTGAATTTAAGTATTTCTAACTAAAAATCAATTTTGGTCAAACATATGATCTAGTAAGACTCATTCTAGCTAAATTAGATACTTCCACAATATTTTCAACTAAAATTGTTGGCTAAAAATATATGGAACACTATTTTGAGGCCAATTTACCAAAAAAATAAAATTATTTGGAAAACTTGAGTTTTCAATAACTCCCACTCATGTAAAATAACATTGTTTAAAAATCTAATAATACCCTTTTGTAGATCCATAAGTGTCCTTTTCAAAAATATATTTATTTTAATAGTTTAATTATTATTTATATTTTATTTTTTATTTTTTCTAAAAGTATGTTATCAACACAAAATATTAAGTTGATTACCATGCCAAGGAAAAATACTAAAACTTATTAAAAAAATTTGAAAAAAATATGATGCACTAGATAAAAGAATCTATATCAAGATGGTATAATTTTTTTCCATTTTAGATAAATATTTAATATAAAAGTTGACGTTTGATGTAAACAACTATTTTTGATACACACATTTTACTATTTATTTAAAAATATATATTTATGAAAATTGGAAAAAATATATCCATTCACTAAATTTTCAAGTTATAAATACACAAAAAAAAATTGAAAGAAAAAAATAAAAATTATAAAAAGTTTGATGTCTCATGTAACGTCATTTTATCAACATTTTATCAGCAACAAAATTGTAGTGTTAATTTATTAAAAAATAGTTTAAAATAATTTTTATTTTTATTTTTTAAAATACAAACATAAAATATACTAAAAAATACACATTATACTAGTTTACATCATTTTAAAATTCAAAACATATATGACACTTTTTAATGAATGAAGTTTAAAAGTTGGATCAGTGTTGGCCGTTTCCTTTATAAAGTGTGACACATCTTTGTACTTTTACCCTTATACAATATATTACAAGATAAGGAACTAAAATGTTTCTCTTAGCCTTAGACATGGGGACAGGTCAAATTTTTACAAGGGGAGAAACCACCTCTAATCTTAAAAAAAATTACTCATTTCTCTTTCATAGTGGGAAAATGGTTATGTATAGTTATGCTAGATATATGGGCGACATTGACCAAATATATTATTATTTTTTATTTGATGATGTCCATTTGAAGAGTCCACTTCCATAGTTGCAACAATATGAAAAGATGTAGTGAAGGCCTTGACTTATCTTCACAAGTTAGAATTTTATCAAGCCTAATCACATTTTGGTAGATAATGGTATCATAGACATACACACACATTTTGTGAATGAAAATGGGATGCCCAACAAAAGAATTCTATATGGTCTCTTAGAATCACTACTATAGAAATTTCCTATGCTGAACCTATTGAATGCCACCAGAGACTGAGAGGGGGGGGGGGGTGAATCAGTCTTTTAAAAACATAAACCCTTTAGAAAACTCAAACTTCTTTATCAAATCAAAAACTATCAAATAGATCAAAAGCAAAGAGAGATATAGTAATTTAGTTCCTTAACAAGGTCAGCAACCCTTGAAGCAATGAAAGATACAATAATTTAGCCCTTAATTAGATCAATGATAATGAAAAATTAAACAAAGAACACACATCCACAAGATAACACCAAATTTATATGGAAAACCCAATGAGGGAAAAACCACAGTGAGAGTTAACTAATAATATATGAAGCTCATTGCTTACAAAATTTACAACAAGGATCACTGCCAAAAGTCTTGTAGACTAAGGTGCACAACCTTAGGGAAAGATACAAAGGACTGTAGACTAAAGCATACAACTCTAGGGAAAGATATAAGGACCTGATGAGATTTCACTATCTCAGAGAAGGATACATGGAAACTTATAATTTACATATTCCAATAATACACTTTGTTGGCCGAGGCATTAAAGCACATCTGATCTATCTTCCACACACTTTTACACTTCTTCTATGAGATATTCAATACATTTCCACACACCTCTACTTGCAATTGATTTGATCTTCCATTTATATCTTCTATAAGATCACAAAACATTAATTAGGTCAGCCAGAAAGAAGATAAACAATAATCTCAACAAGACGACCACAAAAAATGAATGTGGTGCAAAGCGCTCCTATCCAAAAGATAGAGAGGACCAAAAACAATCTTATTACATCTTCCAATGTGATCCCAAAAAGTTCACACGCTAGATCACATCAACTCAAGTTGGCAAGAAGGAAACATGCAGATGAAACGTGAAGCACATAACCGGTCGGCCCAAAAACATACTTCCAATTTAATTTACCTAATGCGGTCCTCAAAAAGATAGGTCAGGACCCAAATACATCTTAACACAACTTCATATATTGATGCAAACCCTCAAGAACATAGCAAAAAAAAGATACCAAGCCTTGTCAGTTAAACATCCACAAATAACCTAGAGAACTAACTCAAACACAATGCGACACCAAAAGAGATCAACCATTGATGTGAGGATCACAAAGGGGTGTTCCATGAACATCCAACAATACTTCCTGATACTTCTTTCATACTGCCATACCACCAACAACCATCACAGACCAAATAGGAATAAAATACTTCATCCCAAAAGCACAAAATACATAATCAAGAAATATAACATTATCAAAACATCTTGAAGACCACTTCAATACATGAAAATTGAATTGAGACATTAAACAAACACTGAGAGCACATTCACTAAGCCATAGGAGCATAAACATCAATATGGAGAAATATGAAGCATTTTTCGAACCAATCCAGACAACCAACGTTTTGTAATTAACAAAAACCTCCTCGATAACATTAGCGACCTAAAAACATAGGATTGCAACATCCATAAAACACAAAATCTGAATCCCAAACTACAAGACCATATCTCCAACAGTGGAGAAATGTATTCTCCCAAACAACCTTCAACATAACGTCTTGGAACATAATCTTTTCATCAATTTACAATGGCCAAAACATTAGATTCCAACAACACAATTCCTCAAGAACATGAGAGGGCATACAAAATACTGTAGACCATCAACAATCATCTCTCCATTATCAACATTACTTCTAATCCTCATCTTAATATATCATCATGATATCAACTCTACTGACAACAACCATACACAATACTTCTTTCATTATCATTAAACAAGGCATGACATCCAAACATGAATATCAACAACACATCACCATACACAATGACAACCCAAACTAAATGTTGTCAATAATGACAACCAATTCCAAAAAACAATGCAACAATCTTCCAAAGTGCTGACAATCATGACAACAATACAACCAAGTGTTGACATCACAAAAAACTCCTTCAAGTGTTGACAATCAATGCCAACAATACAAAAACTACAACAATCTCACCAAGTGTTGACATCAATGACAACTAACTCATTAATGACTGTAGTGACAAAAAATGTATCCCTTTACATTTTCTCACTTGTTTTAGCCCTCCTAGTTAAATTATACTTAATTGTGCCTTAATTTAATGTTGTAAGGTGTATCCCTTTACACTTTCACACATATTTAGGGATACCTTAATTAATTGAGCTTACTTATGTCTTAATTGCCCCTTTAATTCATTTTCCAAGCATATTTAATTACATTTTTCAAAGGGGAAACCTGACATTAATTAATGCCTAAACATAACACTTTATATTGAGCAATGTGTTTTCCAGGAGTTAGGGCTTGGGACCCATTCACCTATGGGCGAATGAGTCCTCACTAAGACCTTGAACCCATTTTTAAAGCATGTTTTGGCGATATTTTTATGATCCTAAATTCAAATTTCAAAGGTTGGCTTTTAATGTTTGAATTTTGAGAAATTAAGGATAAATTTCTATAAATACAAGGTTATTTTATCAAATTAACATTAGATTTCAAGAGCACAGTTGAGAGAACTTTCAAAAGAGAAAAGATTATTTTCAAGAGCATTCAAGAGCATATTTATTCATCATTTTTTGTAGCCTTTCAAGATCTCAAGCATCATGTCAAAGTCTTTTGCAATCATGCATGTTTTTGGAGCTAACATTGTGATGTAGGTTTCAAGAATTCAAGTCAAAGATTTAAAGCAAGATTCAAGCATCAAGATCCACATCCATTGAAGCCATTTCATTCAAGATCAACATAAAGATTTTAGATTTCCAAAGGTTCATTCAAGGGTTTGGTGAGTTGCAACATTGAGTTGTTGATGACATCATTCATTTCATGCTCTTTCATTTCATTTTATTTCAAGGTTTGATTACCAAAATGGGGTTTGACCAAGGAAAGCTCCCATTCACCAAAAACAAACAATTTTTCCCTCTCATGTTGTTTTTTTAGATCTAGGTGGAAGAAATCTTGAAGAGAAAATTTGAAGAAGTTGACAAAGTTGCAAAAGTTGTCATAATTGTTGTCATCTCACAAAAATTCATCTACAAAATTATTTTCGACATTCTGAAGCTACCACTTGGACAAATTGGAAGATTCAGATCTATATCAAAGGCTCCCGAAATTTGTAGAAAACCTTGACAGTGGACCCATTTTCCTTTGGGCGAATGAGTCCTAATCAACCTTCAGGAACTCAATTTTGGTGACTGGTAAACATAGTTTTGTCCTTCTCAAATTTGTAATTTAATTTCTAGTTCTGCTTATTTTGAGTTTAATATTGCTATTTCAATTTTAATTTGGCATAATTGGGTTAATTTACTATTTTTAGTTTTTCTCCCAAAAGTGCCTAGTGAACTTGACCCCCGTCCTTTAGTCATAAGGAAATATGAAGCTTCACTCATAAAGTTGACTCACCTAAGGGTTGTAAGTCAATTCTTTGTGTGGATCTCATTTCCTAATGAAAGAGTGAGAAATAGGTCCCTCACCCCCCACATATTTTCATTAATCCATTTTGGATTCCTTATTTTTCACCTTTTTAATGACATACAACAATATCACCACGTGTTGACATTAATGACAACCAATACCAACAATTTCCCCCTTTGGAATTGATGACAACACACATCTTCTCACTCTCCCCCTTTAACATCAAGGACAAAGGGTCACACACATTTGCACATCAAAAACAACAACACATTCTCCCCCTTTGACCAACAACACTTCTTCAAAAAATTGTACATTTTCTTCAAGTTCCCCCTAAGGAGCACATTCTTTATCCTCTTCAAGATTCTCCTTGTTTCATGTACATGCACTCCTCCTTGAAGCAACATTCTCCCCCTGTTAGCAATAACCATTACTAGCTCCCCCTAAGAGGAAGCCACCATCAATCCAGGAGAAAAATATATGACATGAATTTATCCCCTTAGATAGATGCACCAATTATGCATCTAGTTAGAAAAAGGAGGAGCAATAACCTCTAAATTCTATTAGAGATACTCAAAAGTATCCTTTGAAAGTTCCTTAGTGAAGATATCTATAATTTGATCCTTAGTAGGCACATACTCCATTCTAAATTCTTGCTTTGAAACCTTCTCCCTTAGAAAGTGATACCATATAGAAATGTGTTTGGTTCTTAAATTCATCATTGAATTCTTGGAAATGTTGATTGCACTAGTATTATCACACAATATAGGAATACGTTCATCATAAACCACATTTATATCCTTCAAAGTCTACTTCATCCAAAGCACTTAGGTGCTAAAACAATATATTTATCTTCTACTGTGGATAGGGAAACTAAGTCTTGCTTCTTATTGAACCAAGAGAACAATCTATCTCCCAAGAAAATGCACTTCTACTAGTACTTCTTCACTCATCCACACATCCTACCTAGTCAACATCAATATAAGCACTCAAAGAAAAAATATCATCCTTCTTATACCACATACCATAATTCGGAGTTCCCTTCAAGTATCTAAATATTATTTTTAGTCTTCTCATGAGTTTGCTTAGGATTAGCTTGAAATTTGGCAACCAAACATTTTGCATGCATAATATTAGGTTCAGAAGCAGTAAAGCACAACAAACCTCAAATCATAGACCTATAAAGAGTCTAATCAACCTCCAAAGATTCATCAATCTTGCTCAAGTGAGAAGCAGTAACCATAGGAGTACTTACAAGTTTGGAATCCTCCATGCCAAAATTCAACATATCTTTAACATACTTAGCTTGAGAAATGAAGATACCATCATCTAGCTAAACAATCTGAAGCCCAAAGAAGAAATACAACTCACTAATCATAGAAATCTCAAACTCTTTTGCATCTCTTATGCAAACCTCTTATACATATCATCATCTCCACCAAAGATGATGTCATCAATATATACAATCACAATCAATAAATTCTCCCGAATCTTAATGTAAAGATTACTATCTATAGTACCTTTCTTGAATCCTTCCTAAAGAAAATACTTATCCAATTGAGCATACCAACCTCTAGGAGCTTGCTTGAGTCCATACAAAGCTTTCTTGAGTCTACATACCATATCTAGATCTTTTGATAACTAGAAACCATCTGGTTGATCAATGTATACCTCTTCCTCTAGATCACCATTCAAGAAAGCTAACTTGACATCCATTTGATAGAATTTGAAGTTCTTGTGAGCAACAAAAGAAATAAACATCCTTATTGCCTCCATTTTGACTATAAAAGAAAAAGTATCCTCAAAATAAATACCTTCAACTTGTGATAACCCTTACATACCAATCTTCCTTTGTTCCTTACAACTTCACCATCTTCATTTAGCTTGTTCTAGAACACCCACTTTGTTTCTATAACATTCTTATTAGCTGGTCTAGGAACTAATTCCCATGTCCGATTCTATTCTATTTGACCCAATTCTTCTTCCATTTCCTTTATCCAACAATCATCTTTGCTAGCATAAACAAATTTCTTGGGCTCTACTTTTGATAGTAGACACAAATTCACTTGCCCACTTACTTTTGCAAACCTTCTTCTGGTCAATACACCTTCATTCTTGTCTCCAATAATTTGATTTGTAGAATGATTCTTCTAAACATATTTTGTTGGAGTCCTGGGAGCCTTCATTGGTTTTCGTTCCTTCTCTTCTTTCTCTTCTTCTTCATCTTCTTCAATGTAGGGAGACATATGGGTAAGTGGAAAAATATGGGGGGCCAAAAAGGGGGCTTAAGTGGCCACTTTTTTTTTTTTTTTCCCTGAAATCAAGAAATACTGACCTTGGACATGAAATTGAGGATAGTTACACTCAAAATTTTGAGATGCAAGAAAAATATGGATCGCAGTGCTTCGAGTCTACTTTCTAAACTACTAATTTTTTAAAAAATAGTTGAGATTAAGGGGTCCAAAAGAGGGGGCCATAGAAATTGGTGTTGTTTTTGTCAAAAAAACATAACATAGCAACTTTTGTGGCTCCCTCAAAAGGTTAACTTTTTTTTAAGTATTTTTAAAATCGCTTCAGTGAGAAATTAGCTAACAGTATGTAGTTTGTGCTTGATTGTTTTGATAAATTTTTAATGAATATTTGATTTTTTACTAATTTTCAAAGTGGACACTTCTTGAAAAACAAAATTTTGGCCGTGCTACCCCTATAAATTTTGAAAACTAATTGAATTTTTTTTTTTAATATGCGTAGAATGGAGTCTAGTTTCTAAAAAAATAATTTATTTGAAATTTTAATGAAGAATTAATTTATAATGAAAAAAACACCAAACACTGGTTTTTTTCAAAAAACAGACACACAAACAAAAGAAATTATAGATCAAAGGCTTAACATTGTCAAAATGTGAAAAAAATTTACATCGTTAGATAGCTAAGAGAGAGCCTAACATTACCCAAGTGTTTGATTTGTTTTACCTTGAAACACGTGCAAACCTGATACTTAGGACAAACACGATTATGTGATATAGTGTAGAATTTTCAAAAACACATCTTTGGATGTTGGGAAGGCACTCCAAGCCTTTGGGTTGGTATTCTAAGGAAAATACCAAGCCCAAGGCTTGGTTATTAAGTGAGCACATTATTTCTTAGTTTTGACATGGTTTTTACGTCCAAAACATGTCTAGCAAGACATAATACAAGCATGTTATAACACACTCACGTTATGTCTTGCTTTGTGTTAAATGCTAGTCTATTGAATGTATGTATATATATTTGTATGTTTGTATGTATGCATGCTTGTATGTATGTATGTATGCCTGTATGTATGTATGCATGTCTTCTTATATGTATGTATGTATTTATATAAGATTGTATGTACATATGTATGTATGCTTGTATGTATGTAAGATTGTATGTACATATGTATGTATGTATTTAGAGGGAGGGAGAATTTTAATAGAGAGAGAGAGTTGTATAGGTAGGGTGGGAGGGAGAGAGGGAGAGGAGGTGTAAGGGACAAACCTAAGAGAGAGGGAGTGGGAGAGAAGGGGTGAGAGTGAGAGGGACTTATCTAGGTAGGGTGTGAGAGATAGAGGGGGAGAGAGAGAGGGGAGAGAGAGGGAGAGAAAGAGAGAGTTATGTAGGTAGGGTTATAGAGGGTGAGACTTGAGAGCGTGAGGGGGGGTGAGATGGAGAGGGGGTGAGAGATATGTAGAGAGAGGGAGTGCAAGAGAGAGGGAGTGGGAGAGTGAGGGAGTGAGAGAGAGGGAGTGTGAGAGAGAGAGACCTGAGAGAGGGAGAGGGTGTGGGAGGGAGTGACTTGAGAGAGAGGGAGAGAGAGAGGGAGTGAGAGAGGGGGTGGAGTGAGAGGGACTTATCTATGTAGGGTGGGAGGGATAAAGAGAGAGGGGGGAGTGAGAGAGAGTTACCTAGGTAAGGTGGCAAAGGGAGAGACCTGATAAAGAGGGGGTAGGAGGGAGAGACATGAGAGATAGGGAGAGAGAGGGGTGGGAGAGAGAGGGAGTGGGAGGGAGATAGATAGAGAGAGTGGTAGGGATTGATTGAGCGAGAGGTATGTAGAAAGAGGGAGAACGTAGATAGAGACAATTAGAGAGTGTAGGAGAGAGGGAGGGAGAGAGAGGTGATGGATAGATAGATAGAGAGGGATAGGGTTGAGGGATTAGGGTTGATGTTCCAATGTATAGAGTTGAGGGGTTAAGGGTTTAAGA
This sequence comes from Sequoiadendron giganteum, assembly GCA_007115665.2. NCBI lineage: Eukaryota > Viridiplantae > Streptophyta > Pinopsida > Cupressales > Cupressaceae > Sequoiadendron > Sequoiadendron giganteum. Next base: position 333,350,609 of record CM021106.1, on the reverse strand, counting down.
GTTGAGAGATGAGGTTTAGGTTTTAAGGGTTTAGGGTTGAGGGTTGAGAGTATAGGGTTGATTATATAGGTTTTAGGGTATATGGTTAATAATTGAGGGTTCAGGGTTTAATGTATAATGTAGAGGGTAGAGGGTTTAATGGTTTTAGGGTTGAGGGATTAGGGTTAAGTGTTGAGGGTTGAGGGATTAAGGGTTGATAATTGAGGGTTTAGGGATTGAGGGTTGAGGATATAAGGTTGAGGGATTAGGGTAGAGAGGGAGGGAGGGAGAGATGGAGGGAGAAGTGAGATAGAGAGGAGAGAAGAGGAGGGAAGGACAAAGAGAGATGAGGGTTGAGGATCCAATGTATAGGGTAGGGGGTTGAGGGGTTAGGGTTGAGGGTTGACCTAGTTTAAGGTTAAGGGTAGAGGATATAGGGGTTGAGGGATTAGGGTAGAGAGGGAGGGAAATATGGAGGGAGAAGTGAAATAGAGAGATAGAGAGAATGGATTAGGGTAGAGAGAGAGAGTTGTCTAGTTATGTAGGTAGAGAGGGAGTGGGAGATAGAGGGATGAGAGAGAGAGATATGGAGAGAGAGGGGGAGTGAGTGAGTGAGAGAGAGAGAGAGGGTGAGGGTGTGGGTGTGGGAAGGAGAGACCTGAGAGAGAGGGAGAGAGATGTAGCCATTTGTTTAGCAAGACATAACGTGCTCTCGCACTATAATGCGAGCGTGTTTTATCTTGCTCTAAAAATGATAAAAAAAACTCAATATACCCATGATCTCCATGCCCACATTTTGTATATTCTCCTGGTTATGTGCTTGTTTCAATAAAAATAATATTTTTGATGCTTTTGTGAAGTGTGCATGCAAGTTTTTCACATTCTACCACCTTTTTATGAACTTTCCACTATCTTTGCATGAAATAACAGAGTTCTCACATCGAATTTGATATATATCAATTCAAGTCTCAATTCCATTCAAGAGTGATATATAATTGAACATTGAAAAGTGTTGGGTGAAAATTATGTAATCCTCTTTTCAATAGATTACACAACCTTGATTTCAACCATAGTTGTGTGAGATGTAATCTCTCCTCTCAAAAAGGGGAGGCACCCTTCTTACTACTTACAGAAGCTAAGTAAAACTAATTAAATATTCACAAAAAGTACACTACAATTATGAGATGGGGGGTGTGTGTCACATTCATACTTCTCTCTTTTTTCAAAGAAGATGTTTTACAATGCTTCATAATTGATAGTTCTTATTCAATACAACTTTAAACTAAAAACAAGCAGTAACTCAATATCTCTATCTTGTCAAAGCAAAGTGTAGAGATGAGTAGAGATACCAGTATGATAATAATAAACAATAAAATGAGAAAGAAAAGTTCATGAAGGCACAAAGTTGTTCCATAGCTTTTTGCTGATGGATCCTTGAGGTACGTAATATTTGTCATATTAGAAACACAAAGTCTTCTTAGATACACCAATTCCATGAGCAACATTAACAAATACAAGCAAAAAGTCTTGTAGATCATTCAACAATAGTATTCAAACATAAACACAAATCCGAATAAAGAGTGTAACACAAAGTCTACACAAATTTATCCAAAGCCCTTAGATCTCACACACTAATCACCACCAATTTGATCAAACCATAAGAAAACTGATTCCAACACAAAGTTTGGTATGCAACTTCCTTCTTTATTGATCAGATTTAGATTCACAAAGTTGAACACAAAGTTTCATACATTTGTTTCAAAAAGAGCAGCACTTCTTGCTAGAGATAAAAGATAAAAATTACAATAGAAATCCCTCCTATTTATAAAAGAGAGGGAAGAGTAAATCTAGGAAATTAGTTGAGCAAAAATAGGAAAACCTAAATTTGACTTAGTCAAAAATTTTGTCCATATTTTTGGGAAAACATCTCTGATTTTACATGTAATTACATTTTCTCAAAATACATTTGAGATGTCATAAACTATATAAAAAATGTGTAAAAGAAAGCATAAAAATATTCAACACTGGAGAAAAGAAGCCTTCATGGTTCCTTGCTTTGGGTGCGGAAGTCTTCGTATTTATTCTTTGTCTCCATGATGAATGCCTCATCTGGACCAATAGTACAATCCACAATGGTGTGAACTCTCGTAATTGATCTTCTGACAAATGAGTGAATCTTCTTGTTTGGTGATAGACAGGAACTTGATCAAAATTGCTTTAGAATCTGGGCACAAGAGATTAGAATGTATGCAAGAGGAGGCTTAACAATTCTGATGCAAAGGTAGGAAAAACCGAGGTTTTAGCATGGAGTATTGCACTTCATATGTAATTACTCAAATTTTCAAGACACTACATATTGGATGTAAATCTAAGAAATTTCATGGATTTGGAAAGCTTGAATGTGATGATGGCGGAGAACAAAGTGGAAGCGAGAAAACTAGAAAATGGATGTGAGCAATGGAGCGAGAAAAATTGAGCAAAGTGGGTGAAACAAAGCTTGAAGTGAGAAACGAGGCATTTCTGGGTGTTAGAAAAAAAGAGTAGTTTTTGGTGTAGGAGCACTGAAAATCAGTGCTCCTGCACCTTATATTTCATGGTAGGTGTTAGAGCACTAAAAATTAGCACTTTGACACCATAAGGAAAAGTTTGTTGGTGTTAGAGCGTCGAAAATTAGCGCTCTGACACCAAAAGTGTTGGAAAACAAGTTTGGTGTCAGAGCGCTGAAAATCAACGCCCTGACACCAAAAGTGTTGGAAACCAAGTTTGGTGTCAGAGCACTGAAAATCAGCACCCTGACACCAAAAGTGTTGGAAACCAAGTTTGGTTTTGGAGCACTGAAAATCAACGCCTTGACACCAAAAGTGTTGGAAACCAAGTTTGGTGTCAAAGCGTTGAAAATCAATGCTCCTGTACCATCAGAAAAATGACCAACTCCTAGCAAAAGGGAATTAACAAAAACAATTGTTTCAAATATTTTTGAAAGATGAATGAGGGGGAAACACTCAAATGGACTATTTGAGGTTTGGACTATGCATCGAGGGCAATCGAAGATTGCCTCATTTTGCATGCTTGAAACACACAAATGTATGAAACAAACAAGTTTCATAGGGGGGTTATCCATGGATTGAGCACTACTAGATTCCATGATAATAAAAAGGAAACAAAATTTTGAAAAGTTCAAATTGTTGAGAAGTTTGATGCAAGAAGAAGCAAAGGCTACATAATTGGGTAGAACTCCTCCTTTCAAATCTCTATTTTTTAGGTATGCGAAGTCTTTACACATTTTCTTTATATTTTCCTTAATTCTATTTTGGCTTGCTTTGATTTTGTTATTTTGCATATTCCATGTTCATCATTGTTTGTTTGTCATTACAACCTTAGCTTGTCAATGCATATTTTAAACTACACAATTCTTTACACTTGCACATTAAATTTTTAAGTTCATCTCTTTGAGGAATTTTGTTAAACAATTGACCTACCTTGTGTATGCTTCCACATTTTGTATACACATACATATGAGAGTAGTTATAAGTATGTAAAATAATACATCATTTCTCAATCCTTTTTTATGGATGTGCATACCCCTTTCCAAAGCTTTCATTTTGGTATAGGCATGGGGGATGTTGGAAAATGTAGTGGAATTCTGTTTTACACCTAGAAATTGCATATGCTTGAAATTTTCTAAAGCCTTTTCAACAAATCCATTTTTTGCATATCCTGCAATCATTCTAGTCCACGAGGACATATCTCATTGAGGTATTTTTTCAAACAGTTCTACCAAGCACTTGATTGCCTTGTCCATGCTACCAAAATTTCCATACATGTTTACCAAAGCATTTTATCAAACAACATAGACAAGGCAATCAACTATTTGAAGAAATGTCTCAAAGAAATGTGGTCTCATGGTGATGTGCATTTTTTCAAATAGATGATTGCCTTGTCTATGCTACCAAATTTTCCATAAATGTCTCTACAAAATTGGAATATACTCCTCCCACATTAATAAATCTTTGAATCTATTTTGGTTTTCATCTCTATTTCTAAACTTACCCATCACTAATGTTGTGATATATTTTTAATGTTTCCTTGATTACTCCAAAAATATATTTTGTGCCTATCTTGCAATCATGGCATGCCATAAGACCACATTTATTTAGGGAATTCCATCCAAAAATTCATGTGACCTTTGACAAGCTAGTGAGCTCACTAGCTTATCAATGCGGTAGGGTTGACAAGGTAGTGATCTGTTTGAAAAAATGCTTCATCATGGTGATATACATCACCATGAGACCCCATTTCTATGAAGCATTTTTTCAAACAACCCACTACCTTGTCAATCCTATTGTGCATTGACAAGCTAGTGAGCTCACTAGCTTCTCTATGGTACCACATTTTGCATACATGTCTACCAAAACATTATTGTCAAACAATTCACATGCCTTGTCCATGCTTCCATTTTGTGCCTATCTTGCAATCATGGCATGCCACAAGACCACATTTCTTTAAGGCATTCCATCTAATAATCACACGACCTTTGTGTATGCTAGATATACTCTTCTACAGGATGATTGTAAGTATTTTGTATGAAGGGTTGAATGCCATATATTTCATTTATTTGTATGGATTCATTTTTTAAGAACTAATATTTGTCTCTTTATCATGCTACATGTAAAATCATCTATCATGTCGAGGAAAAAAAAGGATTAAACCAAAACAAGAAGAGTATGAAACTAAGAAATAAAATAAAAAAGTATGGATGAGGGAACATCGTAAGAAGAAGAAATTGGATATGATTGATGAAGACATGCCAATTAAAGAGGAACCTCAACCATCAAAAAGAGAAAAGGCATTGGCGACACAAAGGGAATGAATGCAAAAGTATTGTGCTAAGACATATTTGAATACCGTAGTTGGAGACACACCCTCTACCACAAGTGAATATAGAGGGACACCATATACCACAAGTTAATATGGAGGGAGACCATCTACTGCAAGTGAATATGAAGTGACACCATCTACCGCAAGTGAATATGGAGGGACACCATCTACCAAATTTCAAGTTGAGAATACATCATCACTCACATTTGAGGAAGGAGGTACACCATCATCCCCATCTCAACCTCAAGGTATTTCATCTATTCCATCCTCGATTGAAGGTATGCAATCTATCTCATCTCACTTAAATATTGATGAAATTCCTAATGTTGAGATGAATGTACCTATGAGAACACCACATAGAATTTTGCATAGAAATCCCAAGTTTTTGATTAATATTGATGAGAATATTTTGTAGCCAATGGAAGGTAAGATTCCACAACGCACTTGTAGAAGATATGCTGATAATATTTGGAGATTGTTCTTTGAAAAGTTAAATGAGATTGCAAAATGTCAACTATTTGTTGAAATAATGTGAGGTATAAAGTATAGGTCCATCATGAATATTTTTGGGTTGAGAACATCAAATGTTTCAAGTGAAAAAACTATTATGAAGAATTTAATGGATGCTTATGAGAGTGTGGGTAAGACCTCATGCTCAAAAGATATCAATGTCACCCAACGTGCCATTACATCGACTATAGTAAGTAATCAAACAAGGAAATCTCTTCTCATTAGAAAGACGAGTCAACAATTGAGAATTAATAGAAAAAATCTATCAAGAGCCATTCAAAGGTGCCAAAGAATTGAGGATGTCGATTCCACTGAATTATGGGAATTCTTGGGAGATTCCCATGAAAAGATAAAATAGTTGTTGAAGCATTGAGATCACTAATTGCAGACTATTGGAAGAATAACACAAGGCCATCTTCGAATCAAAGGGATGTGGTAAGAAGGAGAATCGGTAATTGAAACTGTGAGCCACATCCAAAGCAGTTTTTGGATATGACTCAAACACAATTTTTTCGTAAATTTCTAGAGGATTATCCTCAAATTCAAAATTTTCAAAGATATTTTAAAATGCTTAGACCTTTTTATGTCAAGATAAATCACACACACACTCTTGTTGTTGTAGATCACATATTGAATTTTCTAACCATTATGATGTTTATCATTCTATATGTTTAGATTTGCATACTAATAATGTTTTGCAAGATTGTGGCATACATGCCCAACCAACATCTTCAAGAGACTTCTTATTAGAAATTTAATGTGAAAGAGAGGATGGCCTAATATTCTACAGGAAACTATGCTTGGATGGTTCATGTTAGCATTACGATAGCTTGCAACGTATGCCAATATGCAACATATGGAAAGCAACTAGTAGAGTTTGAGAAGTATAAAATGATGTAATACAATAAAAAAGATGGTAATCAAACAAAAAGGTGTGATTTGGTTATTTAGAAGATGCCATTGTAATAATTTATGTCTACATTTCGTGACAGTATAGTGTATGAGTAAGCAAGGCATACCCATAGAGCTCGATGTTTGGACTTGTAATTCAAGTTATGCAAGGACACCTTTCCAGTTGGTAGCATAGTTTCAGTGGTGGACTTTGCAGAGAACTACACTCTACAACCATAATGTGAGGTGCAGTCACAATATTGCAACTCCACACAGGTTACTATATTTGTGCACATGGAATTCATTCATGCAGTTGATAGTATAGAGGACCATAGGAAGGTATTGAGGGAGTACCACTTTTATATTAGTGATGATCGCACACATTCTCCAAATTTTGTGTAAGATTTCTTCCAATTTTTCTGCAATGATTTGGCTCAAAGGGGCATAGCATACATTTAGCATAGTTCAAGAACTCACATATGCTCTATTGGTTGAGCAAGATGCATGTCATTATAGGTGTTCAACATATGTGGAAATTTTTTGAGGCTGAGCATGGAAAGGGGGAGCATGATGGTGCAGAAGCATGTGTCAAAAGATCATTAGCATGAGAAGAGTTAAAGTATAAATACAATGCAAAGTTAACAGATGAAAAATCAATCATTGAGTGGTGTAATGCTTCGATGGGTCTAGGTGATGAAGGTAAGTCTTTAGTTCATAGAATTTTTTGGTTGATAGATAAAAATTGCACCATATGAGGATTGTTGTACACTCACAAGATCGAGTGAGCTACACTCTTTCCTTAGCTCAAATGCAGGTTCATGGAGTATCCATACATGGAAGATGGAATGCTTTAGTTCTGCATGTACAATTCAAGCCTAGAATGAGTGTGAGTCAAAGGAGTGGGTTGAAAAATGGTGGTTAAGTTATCTTAGCCCTATTATGCCTTGCATAACCACCCCATCTTTTGCCTTTGTCAAAAATGGGTCCCCCTTTTTGTTTTGTCCTTGGTTGTTTTTCAAACAAAGTTTGGAGTTATTCTTTTCCAATACTTTGTTTTTCTTTGGTTTGTTTTGTCGGAACCGGAACCAGAACTAAATTGGGTTTTGAAACTTGTTTCAAAGATCAATTTTGATCCCCATCTCGATGGTATTTTTGTTGCCTTTTGGTTTGTCTTTGTCGGAGCCGGAGCCGAAGTGGAAGTTAATTATGGATTTATTCAAAGTTTCAAAATAAAGGTTCATTCCGTCTCCGCCTCCGCCTTTTGGTCTGTTTGTTTTGTCTTAGGTTTTTGTGTTGTGTTTTCTCATTTCGGTCTTTATGCTTTTATTTTGTCTTTTGTTTCACTTTCTTCTTTGTTGGTAGAACTAGGACCGGAACAGGAACCCGATTCAAAAGTTGGATAAAGTTTCAAGATCATTTCCCACTCTGATTCCACTCCCGCCATTTTGTTGTTTGACTTTACTAAAGCCATATGACAATAATTTTCCAGTTCCCTCTATAGTTCCAACTCTGATCTATCACATTTATGGCATTGATTATAGGTACCATGCACGCGTGAAGCTACAGTTTTAACCTTAATTAAAGGATTAATTGATGTTATTAGAATTGTTTAAGAGATTAAGGGCAAACGAGAGTTGCAGTGGAGCATTTGGACTTGTGATTCAATTGAAAGGGAGATAATCACACACAAAATCACATCAGAGGGCTAATCTATTTATTTGCGTTTGGAGGTAGGGTTTCTATTCTTCTCTTTCATTTTGTTTCGCTTGTCGTTTTTGTTCGGTCATTGGTTGCTCGCGATTTCGCGACTCTTGGTTTTCTTGTGAGCTTTGTTGATTAATTTTTCTTCTCTCTTTTTTGTTTTCTTGTTTTCATTTTGGCTTTTCTAGTGTTTTGGTTTCTCATTTGTTTGTTTTATCATGGTCGTTTTCACGTTTTAATCGTGACTATATCGTGATGCCCTGGTTTTAAATGGCATGGATTAGTTACTATTTTTTTTTACGTTGGTAGGGTTTTATAAATTATGGTTTTACTTAGGAATCTTGTTATGCATTGATCTGATTAGTTTGAATAGGGTTAAATTTGTGCCCTAATTGTTGAAGTCGAGGGTTTGTGAATTAGGGTTTTGGTGCATTTTTTGTTTTAAATATGATGCCCTAATTATTATGGTTTCCTCTCGGTCATATGGATATGTTCCTATATAAGTTTATTTTTAAGCCCTTTTCATTTTTGATATGACCTAGTCCTTAGATCATGATGTTATTTATCATCCTGTTGAAATCACTTATGACATCATGATTATTTTTGAGCGGAACCGGAATCGATTTTGATCTTGAACCATGTTTTGTAATAAGTATCGATTCCATTTCCATCTCGTCTCCAACTCCGCTTACAGTAAGAAGCATGATTTTAAAAATGTTGATAACTTAGCCGAAACTGAAACCGGAACCGAACATAAAATTGAAAATTCTTCATAGAACCAAATCGACTCTCATTTCGATTTTGATTCCGGTTACCATCTGAACTGTGACTCTGGTCTCGCCTTGTTATTATTATAAGCTCAATACCTATTCCAATCCTGATCTCGATAGTGTTTTTGAGAAAGACTATTTAGAAGGTTTTCTGCCTAGTTCCGCCTCCGATATATATGAAAGGGTAGGATCTCTGATCATGTTTTTGTTATAATTTTTATGGATCTAATTTGAGGTCTTATTGCAAGAAGCTAAAGGATGTCAGAAGCATCAGGAGAGGCTTCCCAAAGGAGTCAGCCTACAAAAAATTTGAAGGCAACAACTAAGCCTAAGAAGGTTAAACGAAGCAACTTCCTTATACCTTGAGGTATAACCATAGGGGTCCTGTTGCCACAGTTAGCAAGGTGGAATCTGATTGGGCTGATATAATAGACACAAATCTAGGTCCACTCAATTATGAGGAGTTGTACTTAAAGACATTTGTTGAGGAGGTGACAGGGAGAACTCAAAGAATAGTTGAGTCTGGCTTGGCTCACATCACTGTATTTCCTCTATTAATACAATGCCTGGAATTGATAATGACAACAACTGGAGCTTACAATCAGGCCACCAGATAATGTGTAGATTCACAAGATAATGTGATCATAGACCTGACTCCTCAAATGTTTCAACTTATGTTCAGTGTTCCTGATCCAAAGAATCTTGCATAGCTGAATGAGGCAAAGGCTTTGGAGATATACAACAATCACAAGGAGACCAATAAGGCTCACTTGAACAAGAAATGGTTAAGAATAGAGAAGAAGTCCCTAGCAAAACTCTCAGATCAGCCAAAAAGGGCAGAATTCTACAAGGAAGTATCAAATATTATAATGATGTTGTCTAGAGTTTTTGGAAAGAGGGATGCCGTTCATTTTAAGGAATGGATGTTTCCATTCATTCAAACAATCTTGGATGGTAGGAAACAATTTGATTGGCCTATGATTGTCTCAGATAGCATACATGATCAACTGACCAGAGTAAGAGAAACTAAGAGCTTCTTTATGACCTCTTACATTATCTATGCAGCTGTAAGGGGAGGCATCTTTCCAGGATTAAATAGAGTAGGAGTATTGGGAGAAGCTAATGGGAAAAACAAAGTGTGGAACCATTATGACCAACTGTCCCTGCAAATTTCTGAGTTACACTTTAGAAGGGTTAATGATGCATTTTTGTATGTGGTTATTAACCAGCTTAATGGAGATGCAGGGTATAGACTAAGCCAAGAGGCCATGGCGTTCATTACATAATGGGGGTGTTGGTATATCTAGTACCCCAAATTTACTTATTTCAGGCTAGCTGGGTTTGAGGGTCATCCTCACTTACTCCCTAGGTGTTGCAGCAATAGGATAGTCTTGACAAAATTTGTTTACCAAGCTTTGGGGGTCAATGGCAGGTTTGGAATAAAACATAAACCAGGTTGTCACAAGTTCCCTATGCAATTGGGTGAATACAGCTACCCACACCTTGTGGGAGCTAAGGTGGTTTGTAGTGAGTTGATACATTTGAATTTGGGTTTATATACTGCCCGAAAGCACTTTGATCCAAAGAAAAAGATGAATGCTTTGTTGGCTTTAGTCTTTGACAGAAATTTCAACCTGTTGGAGGACTTTTGGAGCGATCTCCAAGATGAATATGACCTTAGAAAAAGAAATTATGAGAGGTTGTTTGTCCCACATTTGGTGGAATTTGGGGTGAAGGTTGATATTCCTGATACACTAGTAGATGATGGGGTAGTATTGGATCCTTCATATGAGGCATTGAATATAGGTACTAAGAGTTTTGACCTGATGGATTGGGATGCTAAGGAGACAATTGATATCAAACAAATAGGAAGAAAAGTCTTGGATAGGAGTGTCCAATGGGTTGTGCTCAGAGCCAAGGCTCCTGGAGGTCAAGCTCCTAAGAAAGGGAAAGGGTATAAGAGAATCAAAAGGAAAATGCCTCCCAAGGAACCCTTGGAATTCTTCCCTCCTGATGTTGAGGAGTTTGAGCTGGAAGCTCTGACCCAAGATTTTCCCAAGACACATGAGGAGGATGCCCCAACAGGACCTATGGTTTCAACACTAGTAATGGGTGAATCATCTACCCAAGTCCTTCCTACAAAGCAACAAGGTGGAAAGATGCCTAAGGGGACTCTTCATAATATAGCTGAAACATTGAAAGGAAAAGAAGTAGAGATGGACATCCATGATGTTGAAACAGATTCTGATGAGACCTTATTAGAAAAGGATGCACAAGAAGAGATGCCTCTAGAGGAAACTGAGCATGTGTTAACAGAAGAGGATCAATGGGCATTGTTTGAGGAAGCAAAGAAAGCTTCAGATGCTAAGGCACATGTAAAAGCTATAGAAAAACAAAAGGAAATAGATGCTAAGTCACAAGCTGATGCATTACTTCAACAACAACAATTGGAGGCTAAGCAAAGAGTCGATGAAGTAATAAAGCAGCAGAAGCAAAAGGAGCATGAGCTCAAGACAAAGGAATAAAATGATAAGTTGGAGATGGTGCAAAAGATCCATGAGATGGAGGAGGAAAAGGCTAAACAGAGGAGAGAAAGAGAAGCCCTTGAGGCCAAATTGAAACTAATTGAAGAGGCCTACAAGAAAAAGGAGGAAAAAAAATGCCTACAAAAGGAGAAAGATGCTGAGGAGCTGGCCAAGCAACAACAAAAGGAGAAGGAGGCCTCAGATAGAATCAAGGTTTTGGAAGAAGAAAGAAACAAGCTATTTGAGGAGAAGAGGTTGGAAGAAGAAAGATTGAAAAAGGAACAAGAGGATAAGAGGGTGCAAGAGTAGAAGGACAAAGAAGCTGAAAAGCTTGCACAAGAAAATGTAGAGGGAGAACAACAAAATGTACAAGAGGTTGATTCTCAACCTAGGGTTAATGTACTACAACCATTATCCTCTACGATTGCTACCTCCTCTTCTATTGTAATGGCCACTACTCCAAGTGCTCCTACTTGGTTGAAGCTTGATCTTCAAAAGAAACTAATTTCTCCCCCACAACCTCTTAATTGGGATGACATGATGAAATAAATTGTGAAGGAAAGACCCAAGAAGAAGGATCAGATTCTTTATTCCATAAGGCTAACTGAGGTAGGTGAAATTATTGCAGAATGTGCAATACCAGTAGTGGATAAGGATGTGGGAGATATGTAGGTCACTGATTATCAGTTAGGCACTGTCAATTTGGGAAGGCCTACAAGAAATCAGCAAATGAACCTGATTGATGTTGTAGCATCATCCACTAAGTCAAGATTGATAAAGGAAAATTAGAGAAAGGATGAGCTCAAAGCTCAATTAGATCAGCTACACACCTTTTTGAAGGATATATCTGCTCCTAGATCACAACTTTTTTCCTTAGAGACACCAGTGTTTCTCAACAAAAGAGAGGTGGATGATCTAGTGCAAGTAAAGAATAAGGCTGGAATGATGGATAGGTGGATGGATAAGCTTAACCAGGAGATAGGTGAGGTACTAGTAAACAATTTTGAGATTCACAAGATGGCATTAGAGCTAATAGAAGAGATGAAACAACACGCTGAAACATTGGAACAACAAGAGGAAGAGTATAGAGGATATGTTTTGAAGGTAAAGGACATTAATAAATTGCCAAGGTCTACTTTTCTTGAGCAGTCAATCCTTGAGGAAGATAATGTAGAATTTTTGGAAAAGGCCTCTAGCATAATCCGACTTAGATTTGATTTTATATACAGGCATAGGAATGAAGTCCAGGATGCAAGTAAGGATTTGAATGAACAACTGGATGAACTAGAAGCTGTTGTAGTTGTTCTAGTTAATGTTGATATACTTGTTAAAAAGGGATTACCTTTAAGTCAGTTAAAGGAGAAATGGGATAATAGATTCCAAGAAATTATGCAAAAAGAGGATGATGGAGAGGATCTATTATTGGATAGATTGATGGATATTAGGGGAGGAGCGAAGGCTGCAAGAAAGGAATTGACTAAGTTGAAAGACATGAAAGAGTTTTCCTCCACATAACTAAAGAGAATCAAATTTGAGGACAGCTGGATTGATGGGCTGGATCTAGATATTCTTCAGCAGGTCTTCTCCAGTTATGATGAGTACATGTTGGAGAAAACTACACAAGGATGAGTGGCAGTCTTTTGTGCGCATGAATTCTTTCCCCTTTTTCTTTTATTCTCTCTTGTAATTAATGTTGGAACTGGAGATCAACCGGTTTGAGTTTCCAAGAAAGTTTCAGTTCCTAAAATTGTGGATCTCAATTTTGATTGAGGGGATTTTATGCTTTGTACGTCTATACATACTTTTGGGGTACCATATTGTAAGGGTTAGCTGATGAGAATAAAATTGGCCACCCGATAGTAGGAGATAGGAATTTTATAGCTTTGCAGAGATACTTTGTTATTATTTAGTTATAATTGAATACAAATATGAGTTTTTACACAGTATTATGTTGGAATTGAGTTTAGTGGATAAGGTTAATGAATCATAGTGTATCTGTATGCCAGTGAGTGTGCTGAAGCATAAGTGTTTCTTATTTAATGAAAATCAATAGAAGGAACCAGATTTAAAGATTATTTTGTTAAATTATCTATGGATTGAATTATTTAATGTCTGTTGATCTATTATTTTAGCAATGATTGAGAGTTTGTTCTTTTTGAATCTTTAAAGTATTATGGTGTGTGATTGTGATGGTTAAACTAAGCACCATAGATGCATGCAATAGTATGGATTGTTCTATAAATTACATCATGTTATGGTTTTCTTGATCTATTGGAGGAACATTCATTGTTGAAAATATATGTCTGGATATTAGATAATTTTTATTCATGTTTCACTGATGTATGCCCTGATCTATCTTTTTCTTTTTATTTAAAACCCCCTTTTCGTTAAGTACAGATTGATGAATCTGCATTGCTTGTATTCCTTATTACCAGCAAAGGCCCCTTGAATATTACAGTTGCATGGACCAATTGAGTGACACCAGATAGTTGAGAACCAACTACCGGGACCTTGGGAGTTAGGCTACTATATGTTGTCTTTCTTTTTCAGGAGAAATAGAGTAGATATATTCTGTTTAACGTTGTTTGTGTCATTTTCACCATCAACAAGCCCACTTCACACGTATCGGCCTCTGACGGTATTGGAACTGACACAGATGGAATTATCAATTGACTTTGACCATATATCATATCTAGTTCAACCAGGTAAGATATCTACTTGCATATTTTTTGAAATTACTATTGTTATCTTACTTTGTAGTGTATTCATAAGGTTGACTAATTTCATCTAATTCGTTGCACATATCAATGTAGAGCATGTTTATACAATTATTGCAAATGAAGATAATGAAGAGGGAACAAATTATTACTTGTGTCATTGTGTTGAGGCCAAAAAGAAATTGGAGGCCCTAATTATAGATGGAGAAAACATCGAATACCCTACATGCTTAGTGGTTGTTAGTGCAACGTGGCTTAGAAGGTACCAACATAAGAGTGTTAATGTTTGGATATTTCAAGACTTTGACACACATTGGAATATTCTTCATTACTTGAACCTTGTCATGGCATCCAATGTTCATTTGATCAAATATGGGAGTACACCTTTGAACAAGACCTTGTGGAAGGTGCGTGAGTCTGACCACGAGGCAATACTTGACACAATAAAGAGTAGAGCAGACCCAAATGGTTTGTTGGATTAATTTGGAAGTATGCGCACTGGTTCTTATTAATTTTTAAGTATGCACATTAATTTGTATTAAAATTTAGAGTATGCACATCAAGATTAGTTGATAGTTAGACCTTTCATTTCTATATTTCAAGTTTACATATTTTTTGGTTCCAAGTTTGTACATATGTTTTGGTTCAAAGTTTACATATGAATATTGGGAAGATTATATTTTTTGGTTCAATGCATAGCATAGACAAGGTAGTGGCCCCACTAGCTTTCCAATTCGGTGAAATTGGCAAGGTAGTGGGTTGTTTGAAAAAATGGATCCAAGAAATGGGGTCTCACGGTGATGTTCTATTATATAATTTTTATTTTATAAACAATAAATTTCTATAATGCCAATGCTATCATCTAATGTTTATATCATGTATGTAGGTGATTGATGAAGTTATCAGACTTGAAAATGTAGCACACTTTATGTTTAGAACTATGGCAATGGATACAAATTTCAATGGTATATTATTTTTTATTAAAAATATGTGATAGGCTGTTGTTAGGTCCCATTTCTTTAGAAGATAAAACATCAATATATCGACTGAGCAGTGTCAAAGGGTATTTGCAATAGAAGGTGACTTGACTATCTCTCTTAGATTTTCTATATTTTTAGAGCAACTGAAATTAATTTTAACCTAAGGCTGTTTAACTAATTAACTGAAAAATAATTTATCTAAAAAGCTGGAAAGTATTCAAACTAGAAAGCAAAAAAAAATAATCTAGAAAGCATAATAACTAAACTAGTGAGCACAAAATAACTAAAATAGTGAACACAAAAATAATTAAACTAAGAAGCATGTAAACTACAAAAGTAGAAAAACTTGTAAACAATCCATGAAACATCTAATTAATAACAGTAACAGTTCTAACAATTAACAAAAAGTAACTATGGAAATGAAAGACAACAGGTGCTCTGAAACTTCAGACTCTAAGATGTTAGACTTAATTACTATCTATAGAATTAACATGAAAAATGACTATACTCATAATTATTATTCATACAATAAAAATGACATAATTCTTAAAGGAAAGTACTCATCTATTTAGTTTATCACCCCTTGAGTGGCCAGCTCTCGGGTTCCTACGTTCTTAGGTCACATGCACAATGTAATCGAAAGCTCTTCCATTAAAAGTAATCTTCATCCATAATTTCAACAGCTCAGTGATTGATATACAATAGTTTCTTTATTCATATATATTCAGAAAGTATGTCGACAACATAACAGTACTATTCTGCCCCCTTTTACTTTTGGAGATTACATATTTATGAAAAGCTTCTAACTAAATCCTATATTTCAGATGGTTTAGATTATCATTGAAATTTTTTATAATGGATTTTGAATAAACTTTATGTCTTTAAATTCCCATTGCATAAATATTAAAGAGGCTCAAGTTGAGCCATGAAGTCTTAAACTTTAAAACATAACAAAAATTTAACTAAAAGAAACTATGATTTCGGTCCATCATCCTAAAGTTTTGGAGCATGTTCCCAACGCATGTCTTTAATTTGTTCTAGATCTCATGCTGGTTGAGTGATTTTGATTGTTGTATGATGACCGATTATTATCCTACAAAACACTTAAAACTACCCATTAAATATGTATTGGCAAGATACTTCAATAAATCACAAGAAATAAAGTTTGTACTATTTTTCTCAAAAGATAAATAATTATTATGCCTAAAGTTTAACTAATTGGCAGAGAATAAGTATTTTACATATACAAGGATGGGTTTTATTATGTTATCATGATGAGGTTATTTTTACCTCATCACTTCCTCCCCTTCCTAATTTTTGGTAGGTCCTCCTGCCCTCTGCTATGACCCTTGGCCTCCTTCTCTGTTCAATTCTTCATATTTAGCACTAATATCATACAAATCATCTGTTGTTTTATCGAACTCCTCAGGTTTGTATAGGAAGCCTTGATGATAAGTAACTCTCATTTTCCACATGTTGAAAAGCAAGCTGTGGTAAAAGCAATAGGGGAGGTCTGTACCTCATCCCCATCCAACTTGTTCTGAGGTCTTTTAATATTTTGGCCAAGGCATCTGCTCTTATGTAGGACCATTTGATGTTAAGAGGGGAGATCACTTCTCTTTTCTTCAAGTATACTGGTAGTGGGGTGTATTTCTCTTCATAGGCATGCCAAGCCTAACCAATCAATTTTGGTCCCTATTCCATGAAATGATTGTAACATAGTAAGAGGTTATCATTATATCTCTGATTCACAGTTTCTTCAGTTTTAATAGCCAAAATGTATGCTTTGAAAGCTGCAGGTTTACTGTTGGGGTGTCTCATCTGAAGACCTACATTCTTCTTTGCTTGAGAGTATTCTCTAGAGTGCTCTTTCCAATGAACTTGATTACGCATAGTAGATAACAAAGATCTCAATTGCACTTCTCCAACAAAGAGGTTAATTAAGAAATCAGTATGTGTTTCCATCAGTAAATTGTGAACAAAGAATTCACAGAACATATCTTGCTGCTCAGGAGTTGATTCTAAAAATACTTTAACAAATTCACGATCATTAGGGTCATGTGGCTAGTTATGATAGATTCTCAACAATTTCCATCTTAACAATTGTTTATTTAAAAATATAGCATATAGCCTTGATGGTCTCCTACATGCTAATATAAATTCTCCTATTTGGCATGCATCTTGTTTTGCCCTATAGACCCTATCAAATGACCCTTTGAGCAATACCAACTCCTTTTTCAACCTGATATTCTCAATCCTAGCATCCCTCAAGAAATAACATCTTTCCATCCATTTCATCAATAACGGGGGAATTTAGACTTGAAACCATTCCATTACAGTTGGTTTAGTCTTAGTTCCCTTTGATTCCATTATTGGTTTATTGGTGATTTCTTGCAATTCTTGTTCTAGTTCCACAATCTTACTGAGAGAAACATTTAATTCTTCATTCTGTCTGTTCTTTTCCTCCTCAAAGGCTTTGAAATAACTGCATAAAATTATTTCTCAAGCTTTCAATTTGTTTATCCTTATCAGACAGATTAACATTATATGTCTTATTCTCTTGATTCCATTTTTGAATTTGTATCTGCAATTCATTAATAAATGCATCCTTCTTTTCTATCTGCAATTTCAAATTTTGAATCTCCTAATCCCTTTTTCCTATCATAGCAATGTGTACTGCTATTTCCTCTTGTTGCTATGTAATATGTTCTTCATTTTTCTGCAATTGATTTCTTAACTCATCAATTTCCACTTTCAATTTTTCCAACTCTGCATTAACACTATCATTTTCAGCTGTTTCAATAACTTTATTTACAATAGGAGATAAATTTTCTAAAACATTATCCTCAACCTTCATAAAAGGTTGAAATTGTTCTCTCCCTTCTTCCTGTATTTCTATAGTAGGGGCTTCTTCCTCTTGTCTATTGTGGGGAGGTATTTCTTCTCCTTCTATCCCTGGAGATTGATAAACTTGCTCCCTTGTTTCCATTATTTCCACATTATTAGTGGGGTCCTTAGTTTCTATTGACTTTTCATGTTTTCTAGATCCCTTTTTCTTTGAAACACTCCCTATGTCTTGAACTGGGGTTTCTGTAGACTAAGAGGATAATATCTTGCTTCTCCTCAAGGGAGGAGTGTTCTGAAAAGTGATGGTTAACCTTCTTTTCCTCTTCCTAGAGGGAACTCTTTTCATATCTACATGAATAATGACAACATCCCCTGACGGGTCCAGGGTTCTCAATTCATTGGCTAGAGGTTCTGACGCTTCATGACTGGGGGTTGTGGGAATTTGAGCTTCAGGAGCTCTTGAGGCCTCAGGGGAAGTTTCTTTGAAAGGTGAAGCAATTTATGTGGAGGATTCCCCTTCTTCTAATTTTCTTTTGGGCACAAAATTTTCAATTTTTTGAAGAAATTTCACCCACTTACTTTCGGGTTTCTTTCAAAAATGATACTTATAGATTAATTGAATTAAACGATGTTGTTTCAATGGACCTAAACCAACTTTATATATTTCTATGGAGGAGATGACAGATTCACTCAAAAAGTCAGGCAAATTGACCCTAAGAGTAGGGTCTTCTTTCCCATGACGCAAGTGTATAAGCATATGAAATGCAGGTCCTACCACAATAGTAATTTGGCCTTCACAAGTAAAATATTTTATGATCCATGCAATGGTTGTTCCCCAGGGTTCTAATATGGATGTCCTTTGAAACCCTTTGTTCTATCCTCTATTATTGATAACTATCATGGGCCTAGGGTCTCCCTCTCTAAGAAATAATTATGATAACTTTTGATATGTAGTTTGAGAAGTTTCAAAAAACTTAATACCAGAATTATCTAAACTAGAGAGGCAAGAAATGACTTCCAAACTCACCTGAAAATAGTTCCCATGTATTATCACCTAGCCATTGGAATAGTTTTCTACAAATGCTTTCACCAAATGCTCATTATATCCCTCAAACTTCTTGATAAAATCCAACCATCCCACTTCTTGAAACAAAATGGAAATGTTGCTTAATTACAGTAATTTATCTACTGAGGCCGACTTTGATTTGTTCTTCACACCCCCCAATTTCTATCTCTGCTCTTTTAATTCCGCTGAAAAATTTCATAGTGCAAGAAGCTTGTGCTAAATCATTTTGAAGATATAATCGAGGAACGATTATTTATTTTTCTTTGTTTAAAACCTTACTATGCAATGATGATAATTTTCATGAAGCAGTACAAAAAGAGTGCCGTACTACCAGCTAATCAATTAATGGCTCAAGTTACTAAATTAGGAAGGGAGAAACTCATGCCAATTAATTACACCTTATTCAAAAATAACTACTTATTTAAGCGAAACTTTGTACTTACTTACATTCTGTGATCGCTTGAAGATTACGTACTTTTGCCGATTTAACAGGATGATAGAATGGTATTGCTTAAGGTGGTGGTATATTTATTATGACATGAGTGAGACAACTTGTGAATGATGAAGTCATGAATGAGGGTAGGCTGTCATAATGGCTTTTATTTATGATGGAAAAATGGCGGTGAGTCAGAATAACCACGCTAAGCACGGATACCGAAGTGAAAACTTAAAAAGGAGGCATATGTACACGGGTTTAAAAAATAAAAGCATCAGAAAGAAATTCAAATTTTATGGAAAAAGGTAGGTGGAATGGAAATGGATAAGTTCCAGAGCATGCTTATGAGCACACGCTTGAAACAAGTGAATAAGTTTTAGAGCACGCTTGAGGCATACACTCAAAATGAAGGTGGATAAGTTCTGGAGCATCGAAGCACCCAACTTTGGTAAGTTTCAGAGCATCGTCGAAAGATGCAGCCGACGCAACAATTGAAGAAAAGGTTCTGGAGCATTGTCGAAAGATGTATCTGGAGCAACAACGGAAGGAAGGTTTTGAAGCATCATCGAAAGATGCAACCGAAAAGAAGAAAAATGGATGTATGAGTGAACTTGAACTTCTGGAGCATTTCTCGACCAATCACCATTCTATAGGAACAAAACGTACAATGCGATGAGTTGAAATGCAAATTCTAGAGCATCTGTACATCAAAGGTCACAAGTTCCAGCACACCACCACAATCGAGCTCATAAGTTCTAGAGCAATGCCACAACCGAAGGTAAGTTCCAGAGCACCGAGGCACCCAAACTAACAAGTTCCGGAGCATCGCAGCATGGTGCTCCGAAAGTTGTTTTTGATTTATAGTGAAGTCCTACAAAATGAAAACAAAATTTAGCCAAGTCCAATGAAATGGGAATTAATGAAGAATTCTTTGAAACAAATTTGTACACATGCCTTTTTATTACAATTTTTCATGTATTTAATTTTTTTGTAATTATCCAAGGTCTATATTGAATGTGCCACTGCATTGGATTTCCCCTTGCATTTCTACCAATTTTGTGAATTCCTCCTTGTTAACAAGTTTATGGTAGATACGTAGGTGATGACCATTTAGCGAGAGAGTTTGTGTATCACCATCAATAGGTTTCAGTTGAATTGTGCCATTCGAAAACACTTCAAAAATTTCATATGGACCCAACCAATGAGTTCTAAGTTTTTCATGGTGATCTTTATACCTGGAATCGAATAGCAAGGCCCAGTCACCATTATGGAACTCACTTTCTTTAATGTGCTTGTCATGCCAAACCTTTCGTTGTTGTTGAAACAACTCAGTTTGATGTACAACATCCAAACAAAGCTCATCCAACTCGCTTAGCTGTAAAATTTGCACCACTTGGGCTCGTTTCAGATCTAGGCCCAACTCCATAGCTATTCTCAGAGTTTGAAGTTCAAACTCATTGGGCAAGAGATGTTTCTTCCCAAAAACAAGCTCATAGGGGCTAAACCTAGTTGTGGATTTCCATGTTGTGTTGTACACCCAAACGGCTTCAAGCAATTTCCTAGCCCAATCTCTCCTCCCTAAAGAAACCATTTTCATCAATATGTTCTCTAGCTCCCTATTACTCACTTCCACTTGACCATTTTTTTGAGGGTGATAAGGAGATGACTTCTTATGACTCACTTGAAAATGGTTTGTGAATGCCATGAGAGCTTTGGACATGAATTGGGGTCCCTAGTTTGTAACAATGGTTTTGGGAGCTCCAAACCTCAGAAAGATCTTATTATAGATGAAGTCAGTGACTTGTTCCTCTCTAGCAACTCGTAGGGCCTGAACTTTTGCCCATTTAGTCAGGTAATCAGTGTAAACTAGTATGTATTCTTTCCTTTGAGAGGAAGGATTTATGGGACTGATAAAATACAGTCCCCATTTTTTGAATGGTTCAAGGACTACCTGTGGCTGCAAAGGAATTTTAACAGAAGTTGTTGGTCTTCCTATCCTTTGAAATTCATCGCAATGATGAACATACTCTTTAACGTCTTTATGCATTGAAGGCCAATAATACTCAACACCCAAGATCTTATGAGAAGTTCTCTTTGCAGAATAATGACCCCCAAAAGGATCATCGTGACAGGCCCTAAGGATGCTGTACATTTCATCTGCCCTAACACATCATCTTAAGACCATGTCAGGGCTACAATATAATAGTATCCCATTAATCCATTTAAATAGGACACTCTCTCTAACAATTCACTTCCTCTATTTTGATGTAAACCTAGGGGGTACTTCTAAGGTGGTTAAATAATTGGCAATGTCAGCGAACCAGGGGGTCTTTGTAGAGATAGAAAATAGATTTTCATCTGGAAACTCATCTTGTATAGGTGTATAGTCCCCACCTTCTTATTTAATTCAGGACAAAAAGTCTGCTACTACGTTAAATTTCCCTGGCTTGTCAATTATTGTTACATTGAAATCTTGAAGGAGTAGTAACCACCTAATTATCCGTCCATTTACTACAATTTTATTCATCAGACATTTAACAGTTGAATGGTCTATATAAACAGTAACTTTATACCCTGTAATGTAATGGAAATTTTTTTTAATGGCATGCACCACAACCAAGAGTTCTTTTTCTTTTGTCGTGTAGTTTCTCTTAGCAGATGTTAGGTTTTTACTAATAAAATAGATGGCATATTTACCCCCATTCTCATCTTCTTTCCCTAATACTGCACCAATTACATCATCCGAAGCGTCGACATAAATGTGGAACAAAAGATTCTAATTTGGCCCATGTAGTACGGGAGCATAGATAAGTTTCTCCTTTATTGTTTCAAATGATAGTTGGCACTCAGGTGTCCAGTTAAAATCCATGTCTTTCTAAAGAAGAGAAAACATAGGGGCCGCTATCTTACTGAATCTTTCTATAAACCTCCGATAGTATCCAACATGCCCAATAAAACTTCTAATATCCATTTGCATCTGAGGAGTAGTCAGTTGTTGAATGACTTCAATTTTTTTAGGATCAACCTTAATTCCTCTGGAAGAGATATGATGACCTAAGAATATTCCTTGTTCTACCATTATTAAACACTTTTCATGGCTAAGGGATAGTTGGTGATCATCACATCTCTCTAAAACCCTATCAAAGTTTTGAAGGGCTTCACCATAGGCTGACCCATAGAAAGTGAATTCATCCATGTAGACTTCTACACAATCATTGATAAGCTCAACAAATATAGCCAAAATGGTTCTTTGGAAAGTTTCAAGGGTGTTACAAAGTCCAAAGGGAAGAACACAATATTCAAATGTTCCCCATGGACAAGTAAACATCATCTTATCCTGGTCTTCTGGTGCTACCTGAATTTGGTTGTAACCACTAAATTTGTCTAAAAAGGAGAAATATTTCCTCCCAGCCAAATTGTCCAGAACCTGGTCTACAAATGGTAGGGGAAAATAATCTCGATGAGTGGCTTTGTTAAGCTCTCTATAATCCATGCATATTCTCCACTTTCCATTTTTCTTTGGCACTGCAACCAAAGGTGAAACCCACTTACTGTTAGAAATGGGATAAATAAATCCTGCTCGAAGGAGTTTCTCAATTTCAATTTTGACAATATCTTTTAATGCAGGATTGAGTCTCCTCTATGGCTGACGTACTGGCCTTATATAAGGATCAGTATAAATGTGATGTGTACACACACTTGGGTGAATTCCCATCATGTATGTATAGTCCCAAGCAAAAGCTTTAAACCTTTTTACCAAAACATTAAATAATCTATCCTCTTCTCATTATGTCAGCCAACTATTGATGTTCAAGGTTTTTCCCAACAGTAGCATAATTATTTTTGTTCTCGGATGGGCGGAAGTGATAGTATGTATTGGTCGTAACAAGGTATTGAGAGGAAAACTATGAGGTAAAATTTGATGAAATATAGCAATGTCCTCAAAGAAATGGTTAGTTCTGGGAATCATATTGGCCAAAGGACAAGGCATTCCCATAATAGTATAATTTTGTTCAATCCCATGTACATTGATTGGTTGTCCTAAAATTTCCAATGCATCCACCATTTCCTCATCACATGAGCCTATGGAAAGGTGTGCTATATCATTTACTAACTCATCCTCTAATTCTTCTCCATGTTGTTTAATAACTACCATGGCTAATGAGGCCAAACTGTCTTGACCATTAGACTCTTCTGGTTCATCAACCCAAAATTTGTTATATTTAGTGGGTTTAGTAGGAGGGTACAAAAATAAATGTTTACTATCTGGATCATGTGAAATGGTTATTCCTCGCTCTCTACAGTTGATTTTAGCTACAACAGTGACCAACCATGGTCTTTCGAGAATTATCAGATAACTGTCTTTGGGTGTAAGCGACTAAATTGCCTAGAGGTCCACTGGATATTCCCATCCATTAACTTTGACAAGAACGTTTTCAATAATGCCCTTGGGAATGGCTATGGATTGGTTTACCATCTGCAAGACTGTAGTTGTGGGATGTAAATTAGTGAGACCTAATTTTCCATCACGTCCACAATGATTATGTTAATGGCTACTCCTAAATCCACTAACGCATTAGGTATTGCTACCTCATTAATCGTGACAGTTATCAGTGGACTACGAGGATCATCATATTTTGGAGCAACGGTCTTTCCAGACAAAAAGTCAACTAAATAACCATCAATGTGCATAGTATTTATTCTCTTTGGTTTCCTCCCCAGATTTTTAATGCACAACTGTTTGATCAGCTGGTTCAACTCCTGAATCTCCTTTATTGCTTGTAGTAAGGGAAACTTTATTTGCAGTTGTTTGATTTCCTAAATTAACACAGTTTCAGAGGCCAAAGGCATTTCCAAAGTATCTTTTGGAATGGTTAGTTTCAGATGCTCTAGAAATGGTGCTTGAGATTTCTTTTTGGAGTGGTATCCTTCCTAAAATCAATTGGAGATTGACCTCCCTCCTCTTGAGGTAAGTTGGAATCTCCCGCCGACAATGGTGGTGGAGTTATGTCTGTGGTAATAGTTTGGTTGGGGTATACATGTGGAGTGGTCTTTTCAAGAATTTTGGGAGTAGGTTCACCCATAATTTCTTCAATGGTTGGTGGTTGAAGTGTTCTACCAGAATGCAACTGAACATTTCCACAATGTATGGCATTAAGTCCAGTAACATTATCCTGTTTAGTGGAGTATACTAGAGTATTTTATCGATTCTTCTTAGGATTGGGAAGTGGTTGCACTAAAAGTTGAGGTTGATTTATCTGTTCACTCTGTGGAGGATTCTAGGGTGTGGTAGCAGACTCTATTGTTGATTCCTTTGAGGGCTAGTATAGAATTGATTCTCTCCCTAGTTCCATTAAGGAGCAATATGTTATGGATACCACTATTGTTGAGTTTGGTTTGACCATTGTTGAGTGGTTTGCCCATTCAGGGGGTCCCCAATAGGGAGCTCCCTAATTAGGTTGTTGAGGTGGTGGTTGATGCCAAGATGGAGTCCATTGATTATTAGCCTAGTTGTTTTGGGGTCTCCAAGCAGGATTGGAATTTTTCCTATAAAAAGAATTCCCTCCTTGGCATTAATTTACCAAATTAATTTCTTCCTCAACCTGTGCAGTCCTTTTCTTGGAATTCTTGAGGTTAGTAAGGAGCTCACACTAGTTTTTAGGATGATTTTTCTCGCAAAGTTGACAAACAAGAGCCTTGTCTAGCGGACATTCTCTCAAAAGATGTTTATTTCAACATTGTGGATAGTAGATGGACAAAGTCTCAGGATTGTGGGTCTTAGCTTGTATGCCATCTAGTGTAGTGTTCAGTTGAACAAGTATGTCCATTTTGAGGTTCTCTATTTCCTCTCAGAGCTTGCCTATTTCGTTAGAGCCTTTAAAAAAAGTAGTTTTACGAATTCCTCCTCCAGTACATGAGAAATTCTGACGCAAATTGCATATGTCATCAAGGCCTAACTGAGACACATCTCCTTTTCCCATTAGATCAAGGCTTCTTCTTGCATCCTCATTGAGTCCCTTAAGAAATATAGTCTTGAGAATCTCAACACTAATGGCCTCTTCTCCACATAGTTTAGACAAGAAAAGAAACCTGTCTAGGTAATCCTCTAGACTCTCATCCTCGTTTTTCCTAAGTTTAAACAAATTCTCCTTACGATCACTCGCCCTACAATAGCTTTGGTATTTTTCTAGGAAAGTAGTCTCCATGTCATCCTAGGATGTAATAGACCCAACAATTAATCCCATAAACCAACGCATGGCCACATCCTTCAAAGTAGAAGGAAACAACTTCAGCTTCTAGTTATCATTTTTATAGTCATAAGTTTGGAAAAGGACCTTAAATTCAAAAAGAAACTGGTTTGGGTCTTCCGAGGACAAACCTTGAAAGGTTGACAGGAAAGCTGGAGAGATGTTTTTCATCATAGTATCATCATATGCATCTAGAGTAATAGGATAAGTGAATGTTCATGGTTCCAGATTATCATTGTTATTATAGTTAGCATTATTCTAGTTAGCTTCAGCCCTACAATCACCCATAATATCCAAAGGAATGTGTTCCTCCTGGATAATTTCCTGAATGACGGGTTGTTCTACTGGATGATCTTTTGGAAAATAGTGGAAAGTCTCTAGTGGATTAGGCTCAAGTAATTCTTCAACAAAGTGGTCTTCTAAGCCTTGGTCCTCCCTGCGTATGATTGGAGCATATTTTGGGGGGTCTTTGGTATAAATATTTCATGAGGGCCTCTTTTCCTGACCATACAAAAAAGGAATCCAAAGGGTATTTTGGGCCTAAAAGAGGCATTCAAGGTATCTCCTATTAACACTCAAGAAATAAACTTGTCCCCAACAACGGTGCCAAAAAGTGATAGGATGTCATTAGGTCCCATTACTTTAGAAGATAAAACATCAATATATCGATCGGGCAATGTCCAAGGCTATTTGTAATAGAAGGTGACTTGACTATCTCTCTTAGATTTTCTATATTTTTAGAGCAACTGAAATTAACCTAAGGTCGTTTAACTAATTAACTGGAAAATAATTTATCTAAAAAGCTAGAAAGTATTTAAACTAGAAAGCACAAAATAATTAATCTAGAAAGCATAATAACTAAACTAGTGAACATAAAAATAACTAAACTAAGAAGCATGTAAAATACAAAAGTAGAAAAACTTGTAAACAATCCATGAAACATCTAATTAATAACAATAACAATTCTAGCAGTTAACAAAAAGTAACTATGAAAATGAAAGACAACGGGTGCTCCGAAACTTCATACTCTAAGACAACAGACTTAATTACTATCTACAAAATTAACATGAAAAATGAATATACTCATAATTATTATCCATACAATAAAAACAACATAATTCTTAAAGGAAAGTACTCATCTATTTAGTCTATCACCCCTTGAGTGGCCAGCTCTCGAGTTCCTATATTCTCAGGTCACATGCACAATGTAATCGAAAGCTCTTCCATTAAAAGTTATATTCATCCATAATTTCAACAACTCAGAGATTGATATTCAATAGTTTCTTTATTCATATATATTCAGAAAGTATGTCGGCAGCATAACATAACTATTTTGCTCCCTTTTACTTCTGGAGATTACATATTTATAAAAAGCTTCTAACTAAATCCTATATTTCAGATGGTTTAGATTACCATTGAAAAAGTCTATAACAGATTTTGAACAAACTTTATGTCTTTAAATTCCCATTGCATAAATATTAAAGAGGCTCGAGTTGAGCCATGAAGTCTTAAACTTTAAAACATAACAAAAACTTAACTAAAAGAAACTATGATTTCAGTCCATCATCCTAAAGTTCTGGAGCATGTTCCCAGCACATGTCTTTAATCTGTTCTGGAGCTCGTGCTGGTTGAACACTTTTGATTGCTGTATGATGATCGATTATTATCCTACAGAACACTTAAAACTACCCATTAAATCTGCATTGGCAAGATACTTCAATAAATCACAAGAAATACAGTTTGTACTATTTTTCTCAAAAGATAAGCAATTATTATGCCTAAAGTTTAATTAATTGGTAGAGAATAAGTATTTTTCATATATGAGGATGGGTTGTATTATGTTATCATGAGGAGGTTATTTTTACCTCATTAATATGCAAAAAAAATTGATGTAGGATATTCTCAATATATTAGTAAACTAAGTGAAAGATTAAATTGTGTTGTTTTTATAATAGGTTACAAGTTTCCAAAAGGTTGGAAAGTAATAGTTTGGTTATGTTCTATTCATGTTGATCCTCATTACTTTGAGGACCCTCTAAAGTTTAATCCTGATAGATGGGAGGTATGCTTGATATTCATATAAAAATTACTCTTTAAGATATTCAATGGACTAGATTGACTAGTGATAAGTTATAAGATATTGCATAATTGAGCACACAAGTTTTAGATTATTGACATATCACATGTTTATTTGAATTGATTATGTGATTATTAATATTTAAAATCTCTTTTCTTTGTTTAGGTGGGAGCTAGAAAATCCAAATGAAGTTATAAAGTATATGCCAAATCCAAGACTAGCAGATGGTACTAAATTATTCATTTGAAGTTAACCTCATCATGGACACCTATGATGTAGACATTATAAAAGTGTGTGTCAAGCTTAGAGAGGGAATTTAAAATTATTCATTTGAAGTTAACCTCATCATGAGCACCTATGATGTAGACATTATAAGAGCATCTAGAATATATGAGTGACATTGTAAAAGATCTATGAGAAGGGAGTACCTAAGGCATCTTTGAATCCTATTTTTAGTTATTGTAAGAGAATATTATAAGATGAGTTTGTGTGCATAAAAATGAGGCACATTGATTGAATACTTGATTTAACTGGGGTGTTGAAATTCACATAGGTTGATTTTTTTCTCATGATTTTGTATTACCACTTGATAGTTTTGAGAAAGCATTGTGCCTACAAGTACAAGCACTTGGGTGTCATATTGATGTATGAAGAATATTAGACAATTGTAGCACACACATAAGAATTAGGACTGCCAAATAGATCTCATTTTATTGTAAACACCATATTATTAATATAGTGATTGTAATAACCATTGATGATTACCAATCATTCTTTTTCTTCTTTTATTCTCTCCCTATTATAACTAGCACCACTTGACTAACTTATTATAAAAACTTCATTTATTAAAACAAATCAACCTAATGATTATATATCAATATCAATATAGCAAACCATCTAGTCACATAAACATTTAAGAAGTTCAATTTGTAAACATTTTTTATGCATAATGTCATAAAATAATGTCAATATGTCATAAAAATAATCACATTTACAAGTAAGAGAAGCATGCATGACTTGTTATATGTTGTTCAAGTAACATGAATTAACTCAAATACCCAACAAGTTCTTCACACATTTTTTCCAACTAAAAATTCATGGCTGCCCTCAAACATTTGTAATTGAGTTTTGGATCTAGTTCCCTAGTAAGGATTTATTTCTGCCCTCAAACATTTGTAATGATATTTACTAAAATTTTGAAACCAAAAACATAGTTTCGATGAAAAAGTAGTAGAAATGCATTTGGTAACAACAAATAGAATAGAAATGAGAATATCTATAATGATTGATGAATATTGTTGAATTGCATAATTACATAAAAAAGAAATGAATACCACTTCCAAGTTTGAATATCATATACTTGTGTTGTAGTTTATTTCCCTTCTAATCTCTACTTTACAATACTTCATATGCAAATACCCTACTATCTCTTTAAATATTTGTATAAAATACCCCTCTCATTTTGGAATCGTTGTATAGATCATCCTTCATTAGAGGCATGCAAATCTTTCAAATAATTCTAGCTAGCCAGTGAAGGAGATGAGAAAATAATGCAATTATTTTTAGTTCTTTGTTGTGACATCTGATCTTCAACATCCCTTATTCTAGTCATGATCCCAGGATTTAGCATTTTGATTTATAAAACCATTTGATTCTTCCCTCTTCCGTTCCACATATAGATCCAAGCTTGCAGATTAATCATCAAATATTTTCATATTCCTTTGACTATAATATTCACTTGATAGAAAAAGTGTCACATGCATGTAGTACAAAGTTGAAAAGGTGTGCAACTTTCATTATGCAACTCGTACAATCAAATCGATAGTTTCAATGCATTCACATGGGTACGTTTAGGCTAGGCATGGTCCTCTTTTGTACCCAAACACACCTAATTAGTATGAGCTACGTTCATGTGGCGTAGTCCCTTAAGAGTCCTAATTGCAAAAGGGAAGCAATCTTTGATGGTCTGTTGCTCAGAGATCATGTCACTTACGGGCATTTTTTCTGAGGCATCAAGATCACGTAGGGCACCTCTATAATAACCTCTCTCAGTTCTTGTTATCTCAGAGTCATTTTCTCGTGGTGTCCAATTTTCACTTGATGGAAAAAGTGTCAAATGCAAGTAGTGTATAGTTGCAAAGTGGTGCAACTTTCGTTGTGCAACTCATACGACCAAAAAAAATATTCTAACACATATGGATGGGTACGTTTATGCTAGGCATGGTCTTATTTTTCACCCAAACATGCCGAATCACTTCGAGATACATTCAAATGGCTTGATCCCTTAAGAGTCCAAAGTGCAAAATGGTTGCAATCTTCGATGGGCTATTACTCGGAAACCATGATGCTTACTGTTACCTAATTTTTTTTCAACTCAATCAGGTAGAGATGGAACAAAATTTGCAACTAAAGATAAAATGTACACATTTAATTTTTCTTAGTCTTCATTATCATGCACAAAAGATACTATCAAATGAACTTTCAGTTTTATTATGCAAGTGTTTACAAGAGAAAATATTGCACAAGCTTTGCATAAAATGTTGTCTTTTATTCATAATTACAAATGTGTGGTGTCCCACACAAGCTGCATGAATGACTGATTCAATGCAATATAAAAGAAAACTATACATTTGAAGAATATGAAGAGCATATGAAAGGAATAGAGATCCATCATTGCCTGAATGATGAACCCCAAGGTTGAATTGCTGCATCTTCAACTCCTTTCGCTTGGTTGCTCCAAAAGTTTCTCTGTTGCTTCAAAAGTTACCTACAAGAGATGAAAATGGTGTTAGAGCTTTGGATTCCTACTCTCCTCATATACAACATTGAAAAACATATAATTTACTCTCATAAGGCATTAAATCAGATATGCAGTCATCACAAATATCAAGGAAAAACATAAGATCATCATCAATATCCATTAATTTTTGAGCTCCATTGTTTTATCTATCATGTTTGTTCACTTTGCAGGTATAGGTATAATTTTCATTGTTGGATTATTTTTCATTAATATCACAACATGTGGAGGAAAATGGGCTCCCACAAGGGTTGATCCCAACATGCTTCCCTTTTGTTTGAGAGGGATATGAGATGTAATTTTCATCAATGGAAGTGACTTCGAGTCACAACAGTCACTTACATGCCAAGGAAAGTTATGAAAATTCTTCAATAAAGTTATAAATGCACACAATCATCACTAGAAGATAGAGTTATCAAGTTCACAGAGAAAAATCAACACATTTATAAAAGAATGGTGAAAAGACAACCTATAGGTGACCTTCTTTGTAAGCATTATTGTTGAGATATGTCTCTAGATGAAGCAAATTTGAAGGGAGACTGCATTATTTTCTAATTAATCAGGGCATGAATATTGTGAAAAATAAATGTAGCTGCAATTTAAGATGGTATAATGACGAGGAAATTAGAGGATAAAGCTATAAAATGGAAAAGTATCACAAATATTTGACAGAGAACACATGAAGGTTATGTGATGAATACTATAACATGATGACACGAAATCTTTCAAGAAGATAACAGTGATAGAGCATGAATACAGTCTTGTTGTATTTAGATGGATATAAAATGGTAAAGATATAAATAAAGCCTCGTTAAATGCTTTGTCACTGATATGAATGAGGACCCAGGTTTTTCCATGACACAGAATAATGATATGTATAACACATTTTGGATTTGATCTTCACATGTCAACAAATGGTGAAATATTATCTTGTGGTGTTAAGGGAAACCTTGCTTTATGAGGAGACATCTACAAGTATAAGTTTAGGGTCAATTACGTACTTTATTTCCAAACAACACTAGCTCAACAAAATGGAGCTACTCTATTCAAGAAAACATCTTATGTAGAAGACTCAATGATTGATACCTATATTTCTATAGTTATTAGGAAGGATGATTCAAGTGAGATTCTTGAATCAACCAGGGATTTACAGATTTCATTTGAAGACAAAGGATCCTCAAGCTCATGTGAGATTGATGAATCCACTCTTGCAGTTACAATTCTAGATGTTGAAACAACAGAAGCAATCTCTACCTTTGACACAAGCATAATGACATATGAAGACACTTTTTTAGTTACACGAATCCAGTTCAATGAGGATAACCTAAGTTAAACAATGCAATGCCTAATTTCAACAATATCTCAGAGTTTGGAAACTTCAAATAAAGTAAGTAAACCATCATTAGATGAAAAACTGCTCATTTCAACTCTAGACACCCATGAACCTATATAATTCTAGACAAAAGACAAGATGGACAATTTACAAAATAATGAAACTTGTGAGTATTCCCATGGAAAACACGTCTACAAAGGGAGAAACTCATATCATTTGAAAAGGGCCAAGTGTAGCTATAAATTTTTCTCTTCATTTTTCTAGAGGATGATTCAAAAGTATCGAGTTAAAAAAGAACACATAGAAAAATAGTGTCTTTTATTATTTTTTTGCTATAAGAAGTAAAGAAAATATTTTTTCTTTCATAGAGAGCCATTTTCTTTCACAGAAGGAGGAAACAATATTTTAATGCAAGAGTTTGTGCTTACCAAGCTCGACCTTATTGAGTTTTGCATAGAAGATCCAGATGCAATAAATTATGGTGGTGCCCTCATGACAGAGAGTGGAACGAAGTTTCCAGCAGTGAAAATGCAAAGTCACAAATGAGGAATGAATGTGCTTTGGTCATGGTTTTGTGTTAGGGTTTCCAAAACCCCAAGTTGGTCGACAAGTAAAAGAGATTTTTTCCTTATTAAAAAGTTTTGTTCTTATTAAAATATATGCCCCATGTTATGTATTTGAATGCTTTGTGCTTATCTTTTGCATAGTTTGCAAAGTCTAGTCAAATGTCCCCTTTGCATTGATTCCCAAAACATGGTCGAGTCAAATGCCTTTATTTTTGCACCAAATTTGAAATGTAAAAGCATTATTGAAGTGATAAATTATAAATCATTTTGATAAATGTTATATAAGTGTAAAGATAAAGAGGCGTTGTTTCAAGATATGGTCAAAGGAGGCAGTTTGAAGATAAATGTGCAAGTGCCAAGCATTTAGGGGAGGTTGGAGAAGTTGACAGAAAAGTGGAGGGAATATAGGACCTATTTTGGCCAAGTTTTGGAGGGGTTTGAAAGCATCTAGAAGCATTTTTAAGTACCTTTATGGTAGGAGAGGTCAAGCCTTGACCCTTTCTTCATTTTAAAGCCTTTTTGGAGTCTTTTAAGGGGCTAAAATTTAGGCTTTTCTGTTTTACACGACCAAGGGAGTTTGTAGTCCCTAATTTTTTGCAACCATTTGGAAAAGCTTATAGTAACTTCAATTATCGTTTTTGAAGTTATTTCTTTTAATATTTTTTTTACATTGCGACTTTGGAGGTCCTTTTCAGTAGAAGACAATATTTGTAACTCTCTTTTACAAACATGTATAACAATTTACACCTTGGAAATTAATGAAGATAAGAGATTTTTTCATTCTCAATTTCTATTTTATTGTGTGAATTTGAATGATTGATGCAATTACTTGTGAATTTGTCTCATTCCTTGTTGTTATGTCTCATTAGTAGCACCTTTTTGTAGAAAATATGTATGTTGTAGGTTGTAGGTTGTGTGAAAATGCAAGTGATTCAAGTTGTGAGGAGCATATGTCTTCCTTATAGGATTGTAAGCATAAAATAATTCTTATGAAATATTTATGTAAAAACATATAGATATTGAGTTGTGCATGTCAAGCTTTGTTGTTGGTTGAAACTGTGTGTATAAGTAGCTTTACAAGTTTTAGATAACAATTTTGGTGCATCACCTTAGGACTTAGTCTTTTAGTTTATGTTTCTTCCTTACCCTTTCCTCTACAAAAAATGTTAAGAGTAGTTAGTTAGGTGAGTACCTTAAGAGCCAGCTTACTCTGGAGGTTCTTTTCTACTTTAGGTAACCCACAACCTAGAAAAGTTCCCATGTTTCACCAATATGCTAAGTTCTGCAACTTAGCAGGGGCACAATGCTGAGTGAAAACACTTACAAATTTTTTGTCTAAGGCCACGAGATTATGTTGGGCCCCTCTACAATAACCTCTCTTGATTTTTTCTATCTCAAAGGTGTTATCCCGCGGTGACAAATTTTTAGTTGAGGAAAAAATTATCAAATGCAAGTAGTGTAAAGTTGCAAAGTGGTGCAACTTTCGTTCTGCAACTCGTAAGACCAAATAGATTGTTACAACATATTAATATGGGTATTTTTATGGTAGGAATGGTCCTCTTTCCCACCCAAACATGACCAATCACTCTGAGCTACGTTCAACCGGTTCGATCCCTTAAGAGTCCAAAGTGCAAAATGACTACAATCTTTGACATCTATTACTCGAAAACTATGATGCTTACAAAATATCTATCTAAGGCTATGGGATCACATTGGGACCCTCTATAATAAAATATCTCTATTTTTTCTATCTCGAAGGTGTTTACCCATGGTGATGAATTTTAGTTGAGAAAAAGTTATCAAATGCAAGTAGTGTAAAGTTGCAAAGTAGTGTAACTTTTGTTCTGCAACTTGTACGACCAAATAGATTGTTCCAACACATCTGAATGGGTACGTTTATGCTAGGAATGGTCATATTTCACACCCAAACACATCCAATCACTCCAAGCTACAGTCAACCAACTTGATCCCTTAAGAGTCCAAAGTGCAAAATGGTTGCAATGTTTGATGGGCTATTACTCAAAAATTGTGATGCTTACAAACTCTCTGTCTGAGGCTAAGATATTGTGTTGGTCCCCTCTACAATAAAATCTCTCAGTTTTTCTATCTTGGAGGTTTTTTCCCATGGTGATGACTTTTCAATTGATGAAAAAGTTGTCAAATGC
Source organism: Sequoiadendron giganteum (assembly GCA_007115665.2). Lineage (NCBI taxonomy): Eukaryota > Viridiplantae > Streptophyta > Pinopsida > Cupressales > Cupressaceae > Sequoiadendron > Sequoiadendron giganteum. Next base: position 333,316,123 of record CM021106.1, on the reverse strand, counting down.
AAGTAGTGTAAAGTTGCAAAGTGGTGCAACTTTCATTATGCAACTTGTGTGACCAAATAGACTATTTCAACGTGTTTGAATGGATATTTTTTATGATAGGAATAGTCCTCTTTTGCACCCAAACATGCTGAATCACTGCAAGCTATGTTCAACCGACTCGATCCCTTAAGAGTCCAAAGTGCAAAATGGTTGCAATCTTTGATATGGTATTACTCAAAAATCATGATACTTACAAACTCTTTGTTTGAGGCCACAGGATTATGTTGGGCCCCTCTACAATAACCTCTCTTAGTTTTTTCTATCTCAGAGATGTTTTCTCATGGTGACGACTTTTCAATTGAAGAAAAAGTTGTCAAATACAAGCAGTGTAAAGTTGCAAAGTGGTGCAAATTTCATTCTCCAACTCATACGACCAAATAGACTATCCTAACATGTCTATATGGGTATGTTTACATTAGGCATGGTCATCTTTCACACCCAAACATTCCCAATCACTCTGAGCTACATTCAACTGACTTGATCCCTTAAGAGTCCAAAGTGCAAAATGGCTACAATCTTTGATAGGCTATTACTTGGAAACTGTGACACTTAAAAACTCTTTGTTTGAGGATAAAAGATCATGTTGGGACCCTCTACAATAACCTCTCTCAGTTTTTGCTATCTCAAAGGAATTTTCCCGTGGTGACGACTTTTCATTTAAGGAAAAAGTTATTAAATGGAAGTAGTGTAAAGTTGCAAAGTGGTGCAACTTTCATTTTGCGAGTTGTACGACCAAACAGACTATTCCAACACATCTAGATGGGTACGTTTATGCTAGGCATGGTCCTCTTTCACACCCAAACATGCCGAATCACTCTGAGCTACATTCAAATGGCTCAATCCCTTATGATGGCATGCAAAACAAAGGAAAAGAGAAAGATTCACATGACAGTTGACAAGTCTGAGATTTCCACACCAAAAGCATATGATTGCATGAAAGAGGTAAAATATTTGGTTGTCAAAATAGTTGAGAAAATTCTAAACCTTTTCATTCTTGAATAGGTTATGATCCAATTACTATATGGATCTCATACTTACATTGAATTGATTATTATTAATATTAGTATTTAGGTAACTTTTCTTATTCCTATTATGGCTCTAATCACAAATAAGAAGGCTACATGAATCTTAAAATATTGTATGACCATCCTCAAGTCTAGCAAGGGCAAGACATTCTTTAATTATCCTCCATGCCCTTACAACAATATGGTTGTTGTAAAGAGGATTTTTTTCAAGATTCTAGAAAAAAATTGAAATATTTATAGCTAAACCTAATAATAGGTCAATAGAAATATGATCCCACATGGTGGATTATGACCTAGCTAAAGAGAATCACGAACAATGATGTTAATAAGTTCATGCTAGAGCCTCAACCTTAATTAGTAGCTTAAAATAGCCCAAAGAAGAGGTATACATATATGTTGATACATGAGATATTACAACCCCTATTCCTACTCCTTCACAATCATATCGAATGTCCTAGAATAAATTGAATCTTACTGGGTGCCCACCATAAACTAATGACTACTTTGAATCTTAGTGGGTTCCCACCACAAACTAGAGTTTATTTTAGAATACCACAAGTGAAGGTGAGGACCTAGAATAGAAGAAGGACAAAATTGAGGGAAATGACGATCCACCTACAAAAATGGGACATGAGATGTAGAAAATAGAATAGAAAATAATACAAGAGCCTTTAGAGGTTTGTATATAGAAGGTACAATAGGTTACACTATAAATATATATCTTCCCTCTCCTCCTAGCTTTATCACTTTAAAGTTATTCCTTGGATTCCATATTGAATTATCACATAAGTAAATGATACATCATTGGTGAATCATTTTTGGAAATATTGAAGTTGTTTAGCATCAACTAATAAAGTTTTTTAACATCAATCAATAAATATTCAAGACAAACCATGGAGGACAATAATGAGCAATGCTAGGGCTAACCAATTAATAAGTATACATGTGAATAAGTGAAGCACAAGTACTCAAATACACATAAGCCTTGAAGTATGCACATGAACAAATAGTATACACATTAATACAAAGTATATGCATGAATACAAGGTATACACATGAAAACACGTAAGTCACAAAGTATACATTGGAATACACATAAGTCACAAACTATACACATAAGTTGTATACACTTGAATAAACGTAACTGATATCTATTGAACCATGGATTTATAATGCAAACATGGACACTATCAATAAAAATATTTGTATTAACCAAATATCCATGTAGGCACACATCAATATATGTCGATATAAGTATAAAATATATACAAAATAGCCATATAGGATTAGAAGAATGTGATATAGGCATACAATATCAAATATATGCAATACAAAATATGTCCAAAAATTCCATATAGGCTTACAACAAAGGGCCCTAGAATCAAAATTCAATGCCCTTGAGGCTCTTGAAACAAGCTCTTTCCCTTTGTTGGTCAACTTGATGGCGACAAGTTTGTCACTTTTTTACTTTGAGGTCGAGTAGTGCTCCCAGTGATCCTCCCAGGTTTAGTTCTCGATCAAGCCTTACCTGTTACAATAACAAGTAAAGACATTAATATGTAGAAATTGCATCATAAAAAATGATATAGTTAACAAAATAATCACTTACCACATCTAGATGATCACTCTCCTCGAGGGAAAATTCACATGCCCATGTTGTGGCATGTTGAAGACCTATAGAAACCATCCAAAGAGAAATTAAACTACGAATCAATAATGGTTTGATTTTTCACTAACTAATACCTATAACAACGAATGTAAATTGAAATTTAGTAATCTACCTCATACCCCCATGAGAGGCATCGAGGAGTCTATAGAAGAAGAAACACCAAGCTCCATTTCTATATGAACATCTAGAAGTGTTTCCATTTGCAACATTTGAAAATAAAACAACAAATTAGTCAATCACGAAAAACTACAATAGTGATGCACATCATGGCTTATAATGTATGAGATAATGAACAAAATTTTGAGCACTTATTGAACTATATATTTATTACTATCATGCTTAATATTTTCCCTATCCATGGCTTGTTTGAAAGCACTTATTTTAGGATTTTATCCATAGCAGCAAGGCAGTGGACCATTTTATAAAATTCTTTGGTAGACATGTACGAAAAATGTGGTAGCATAGAGAAGGGAGTGAATTGTTTGAAAAAATACCTCAAAGAAATGTGGTTTCATGACAAAAAAATGTGTCATGGAATTCCATCACCATGAGAACACATTTCTTTGAGACATTTTTGAAACAGTTCATTTCCTTCTCTATGGTATTATGCTGGGATGAGGTGGATGGTATAGTGTGGTCTTGGTTATGAGATGGAGAGTGATCATGACATGAAGAGGGAGGGGTGGGGATATGAACAAGTGGAATAAGAGGTGGAAGGTTCCATGGATTGGTAAATAGAGGATGAGGATGATGACCTTGAAAATAATTTGGAGAGAAATTTTGGCTAAAGGCTTCGTTTCTATTCTTAAGGCGGTGAGTAGTTTGAAAAAATTCCTCAAAGAAATGTGGTCTCATGGTGAGGGAATGGAATTCCATCACCATGAGACCACATTTTTTTGAGGCATTTTTTCAAACTACTCATTTCCTTGTCTATGCTATTGCTTACTATTATGCTTTGATAGATTTTTTCCAAGCATCCATAGTTTGTTGGAAATCACCTTTTTTAGGCTTTTAGCCATAGTAGCAAGGAAGTGAACTGTTTGATAAAATTATCTGGTAGACATGCATGGAAAATGTGGTAGCATAGAAAAGGTGGTGAGATATTTCAAAAAAAGGCTCAAAGAAATTGAGTCTCATGGTGATGGACATCACCATGATACCACATTTCTTTGAGGCATTTTTTCAAACAACTCATTGCCTTGTCTATGCTATTGCTTACTATTATTCTTTCATAGATTTTTTCCAAGCATCTATAGCATAGAAAAACTAGTGAACTATCTGGAAAAATGCCTCAATAAAAAGTAATCTCATGGAATGCCATGACAAGAAAATGCAGTTGAAAATTCCTTGTAGTTATTACTTATGCTATGTGAAGTAATTGCATCATTTCTTATGTTGAATTTCTAAACAACTATATTGTAATTGAAATTTTTTCATTTATCAACATCTAGTTATTAGTTATGCAATGTGAAGTAATGCTTCGAGTTTGAAAGATGTGCAATGTAATGTAATCAACGATATGAATATAAACTACATAAATCTATTAAGTAAAATTCATTAGTTAAACTCTTTATTCTATTAATTGTGTGAAGGTTATACAACTCCACTGGCACTGGGAGGTGTTCCCGTGAAGCCTCCAATATTAGCCTATTCAACATCCAAAATCAAATATTAGAATATCATTCATATAACAATGCTATTCACATGTAATATTTATAATTGTTTACTAGTTACATACCTCAATGGTAGATGCAATAGAGTAATAAATAGGTGGAGGTCTAGTGTATCTAATATCAACACTATGACCCTAAAATTTTATTACAATCATTAAACTTAATTAATTAATCTTGCATTTCAAAAATGAAATTTAATAAATTAAATTAAATGAACATGCTAACATTTACCTGAGTATCAATGCTAAAAGCTTCATTCAAAATGTCATCTGCCATCATTATCTTCGTGGCTATAGACATATCATGCACACTAACCTCATGAGTTTCTATGGGGTCATATGTACAAGCCGACCCACAAACTTGAAAAGAATGGGGTGGAAGCCTACCCATTGAACTCTCCCCTGGATGGTGTTATACTATAGGACTGGAATAGTGGATGATACTCTGGGTCAAAGAGCTGATAGACTGTAAATTTTCCACCTCAACACTCTCCTTCATGACAAAAGGGATAATGATGTGCTCATGAGTCGGCCTAGCGAGAGCTCGTCTCCCTTTCTGCTAAGAATCCTAATGTGCACCTAGTCTATCTTGTGCCAACCCTCCACCTCTGCCTTGAAATTCTCTCATATCAAAATAGTTGGGGATTTTTTTGAGGATGAACTCGCAATAGAGTTTCCTCAAGGAATATTGGGGGACCTCGTTATTATTGCATGATGGATAGTTAAAAACCATGTACCACCTATCCCAAAAATTGTTCCTAATCCCTTGGTGGTGGCACCAATGGATAGGAAACCTCTTTGAATTAAGGTCAAGATTTTGATTTGTGCACGAGTCAGTGAATAGTGAGCACAAATCATATTTTGTAATTTTTTCATCTTTTACTTCTTTATATGATAATTTATCTCCATAAAAATTCCTCCATGCCTGCCTCCTATCTGCCCAACCACTTAATTGTTTGTTGATTGCATCTACATGTGTTAACATGTCTTCAAGTGAACTCGCAAGTGTTCTTCTTTCCACTGTTAAATTTAAGGGATCGTTCAACCTTGTGATTAACTCCTCAATCTGGTTTTTGCTATTTTCAATTTGCCCCATTAAATTTTGCTGAGTACCAAGAGGATGTTGAGGAATTGGTGGAGGAGTTTTTTGTTGTGGTTGTTGAGGATTTTGTTCATGTGCTTGTTGCTATGGTTGTTGAGGATTTGGAGGAGGGTTTTGAGGTTGATTAACATCTCCTACAAATTAAAGAAATGAATATAAAAAAACCTAAAATTACTTATTTAACAACAATTTTACAAAAAAAAAAATGCTTACTTATTTGACCTCCCCATCAACATGGTAGCATCCTGGCGATGAAATTGCAAATATTCGATGAATAAATTGCAACTTCTGATCCTTCCAAAACATGAGCACGTAATTGTAGGGTTTGTTGGCCACAAACAAGAAACAATAGAGTGAAAATAAAATGATATGATTTTCTTTTTTTGTTTTAATAAGCTATAACGTGCTCGCGTTATAACACGAGCACATTATAGGCTCAATGTGATTGAGCCTTAGGCTTAGTCACACCAAGCCATAATGCACTCACATTATATCCTTTCAATTTTTTAAGAAATTTGGCCCACTTTTTGTCCCCCCAACTTTTTGCACCCACTCATATCAGATCTGCAAATCTCTTGTTCTTGTGAGATCTGACATAAATCTTCATCTACCTTAAAATTTGTGCTTTAAATCATCTTTCCCGATATTTTTTTGTAGCATATGTAGGCCTTGATTATGGTGGATTAACCAAGAAATATCCCTTCATTACACCTTGAATCAAACTTTCCAAGGTCTTCTTTATCTCTCCTAATGTAACATTTGCTACAAAAAATTATGACGTATCTAACATTGGGAGGCCTACCATACCATAATTCATAAGGGGTCGTAGTGTTATTAACCATCAATTGTACTTCATTAATAAAATAAACAATATTATAAACTGCTTCCTTCCAATACATATCAAGCATATCAACATCTTTCAACATAGTGCTAACCATCTCTTGGACAATCCTAATCTTCCTCTCTATTATTCTATTTTGTTGAGGGATTCTAGGAGTAGAAAAATGTCTCCTAATACCATGATCTTAAAAAAAATTCAAATTAATTTGAAGTAAATTCACCTCCTCTATTTGACCTTAAGCACTTGATCTTAACACCTATTTCATTCTCAGCTTTTGCTTTGAAGATTTTAAACTTATCAAAAAAAGCTTCTAATTTATCTCTTAGAAATGTTACCCGTCATTCTAGTATAATCATTAATAAGTAACATGAAATAAATTTCACCTTTTTGACTCTTTGTTCCTGTAGGTCCACACAATTTAGTATGAATCAGCTCCAATGGGATAGTAGTAGAGCACTCCTTGCTCTTGAAACTTGTCTTTGTTTGCTTTCCCATTTGACACTCTTTGCATTTAAATTTTTGCAGGCTTAATTATCTTAGGCATGTCCCTCACTACATGAGTAGTATTGATCTTTACCATATTTTCTAAGTTGATATGTCCCATTCTTTCTGCCACAACCAACACTCACTAGATTGAAATAGTAAACATATTATTCCATTTGCCTCCTTTAGATGATAGACATTTCCATTTATCCTTGTACCTTCAACAACTAGTCTTCTAAACCCTTCCTTTTTGATCTCACAACCATTGGAATGAAATATAAGATTGTATCCTTTGCTTCACATCTAATTGACACTGAGAAGATTATGCATTAAACCTTTGACATAAAGGACATCCTTAGTTATACTCTTTCCATCAATTGTTATAGAACCCTTTCAACAAATTTGTGTTGACTCATCTCCACCAAAATTAACAACTCCACCATTAAAATTTTAAAGATTGACGAACCTTCTCTTATCACCAGTCATGTGGTTAGAACAACCATTATCAATCACCCAAGTATTTTCTTCTTCCTTTTCATGAAAGGCAGTTCACACAACCATAGATATTTCATATTTTTTAGCCTACAAAGTATCAAACTTCTTACATTTTCCAATATCACCCTTTTTGTCCTTTAGAGCCATGAATAGGGTTTCATCATTCAATCATTATCCTCATCTTTTGAAGAAAAAATACTTTCCTTGGAATAGAAATCTCTTTCGAACTTTTCTTTTTTGTTACTATCATTTGATTCTTTATAAGGACACTTGGATGCAAAATGACCAATCCTTCCATAATTGAAAACTTGAAAGGTAACTTACCTTTGTATTTTTTGGTGCCTTTCTTTCATATTCTCACAAATTTTTCTTCAATCTCATCAAAGTCATCATCCTAATCAACTGCTTCATCTTCTATCTTTTTACTGATTTTGAAGGCTTCTTCCTACTTTGGAATAGCTTTGTCAAATTTTCTCATTTCAAAGGCTGTGAAAGCACCAAAAATTTCATCTACTGAGTACTTTTCCAGGTCCTTAGACTCTTCAATAGCATATACTTTATGACTATAAGTTTTAGGGAGAGATCTCAAAACTTTCTTTACAATCTCGTCTTCTTTCACTTCTCCACCAAGATCTCTAATGCCAGTAACTACTTCATCCATCTGGAGCATATAACTAGCAATGTCTTCTTCCCCTGTCATCGTCAAGATTTCAAATATTCTCTTGAAGATTTTCATCTTGGCTTTGCTTTAATTTATTATCTCCTTCATAGATCTTGCTCAAATTTTTCCATACATCCTTAGCAAAATTGCAACTGATTACATTCAAAATTTCTAAATAAACTAACCCACACAAGATAACATTCCTAGCCTTGACATTATTCTCATACAATGTGGTCTCAATTGGATCTATAGGAGGAGCGACAAGAGAATTATAACCATCCTTGATAGATTTACGAACACCAAACCCTAGAGAGTTTATATGGCATTCCATTCTCAACTTCCAAAAGGTGTAATTTATCCCATCAAATGTAGGAACTTTGTAAGCTCCATCATGTGCCATCTCAGACCTTTCATCAAGTGGTTAAGCTTCTTCAAAGGAATTTTTCTCTAATTCCAATTGTTGAACACACTCGAAGATTGAGAGGGGGGTGAATCAATATTTTAAAAATATTAACCCTTCAAAAAACTCAAACTTCTTTACCAGATTAGAAACTATCAAACAAATCAACAACAAAGAGAGATATAACAATTTAGTTCCTTAACAAGGTCAACAACCCTTAGCAATGAAATATACAACATTTCAACCCTTAACCAAATAAAAATTAGTGAAAAATGAAATAAGAAACACACATCCACAAGATAAAACCAAATTTACGTGGAAAACCCAATGAGGGAAAAACCACAATGAGAGTTAACTCACAATATATGAAGCTCACTGCTTACAAAAGTTACAACAAGGCTCACTGCCAAAAGACTTGTAGAATAAGGCACACAATCTTAGGGAAAGATACAAAGGAATTGTAGACTGAAGCACATAAATACATGGAAAGATACAAGGACCAGATGAGATTCACTATCTCAGAGTAGGATACATGAAGATTTAGAATTTATATAACATATGTCAATAATACACTCTATTGACTAAGGCATTGAAGAACATCTGATCTATCTTCCATGCACTTTCAAACTTCTCCTATGAGATATTCAATACATTTCCACATACCTCTAGTTGTACTTGATTTGATCTTCCATTTATATCGTCCACAAGATCACAAAGCATCAATTAGGTTGACCAAAAAGAAGATAAACAATAATCTCAACAAGTCGACAACAAAACATCAATGTGGTGCAAAGTGGTCCTATCCAAAAGATAGAGAGGAAAAAAATAATATTATTACATCTTCCAATGTGATCCCAAACAATTGACACATTGACACACATCAACTCAAGTCGACAATAGGGAAACGTGTAGATGAATCATGAAGCACATAACCAGTCATCCCAAAAACATACTTTACTTAGTGTGGTCCTCAACAAGATAGATAAAGACCAAAATACACAACACAAATTCATATGCTAGCACAAACCCTTAAGCACATAATGCAAAAAAGATACCAAGATCTGTTAGCCAAAAAACCACAAATAACCCAGAGAATCAACTCAAACATAATGCAACACCAAAAGAGATCAACTACTGATGTGTGGATCAAAAAGGGATATTCCATGAACATCCAAAAACACTTCAGATACTTCTTTCATACTGCCATACCACCAACAACCACCGTAGACCAAACAGGAACATAATACTTCATTCTAGAAGCATACACGACATAATCAAGAGATATAACATTATCATAACATATTGTAGACCACTTCAACACATGAACACTAGATTGAGACACTACACAAACACTGAGAGCACATTCACCAAGCCACAGGAGCAGAAACATCAATGCAAATAAATGTAAAGCATTTTTCAGGCCAATCCATACAACCAACATCATTTCCAACCTTCTACAATTAACATAAATCTCCTTGGCAACACTAGTGACCTAAAAATATAAGATTGCAACATCCATAGAACACAAAATTTGAATCCCAAACCGCAAGACCATATCTCCAACAACAAAGAAATACAAAGCATTCTCCCAAATAGCCTTCAACACAACTTCTTAGAAAAAATCATTTCATCAACTTGCAGAGGCTAAAAATTTCTTACAACAACACATACTTCCTTAGGAGCAACAAGAAAGAGCATACAACATATTGTAGACCATCAATAATCATCTCTCCACCATCAACATTACTTCTAATCCTCATGTTAATGCTTCTAATCCTCATCTTAATACATCATCATGATATGAATTCTGCTAACAACAAACATACACAATACTTCTTTCATTATCATTAGACAAGGCATGACATCCAACCATGAACATCAAGAACACATCACCATACATAATGACAACCAATGCCAAAAAATAATGCAAAAATACAACCAAGTTGATGGAACCCCTAAAAATGCTTTGTGTTCCATTCAAAATTTTGCAAAATACGGTTGTCTCTATGTCTCATGGCTTAGGATTTTTCTCATTACCATACCTTAGGGTTTTTGAGTTATTAAAACCCTTTCCAAAAAAAACCAAAGTCTGAATCCTTTGAGAATGTTATAATTTGCTATTGACTTCCTATCACCGGTTCTTGGTCACCTAAGTCATGAATTGTGCCATTGAGTTCATCTTGTTACCAACCCCAAGTCCTAACAATCCCGATCATCATCTACTGATTTATTGAAAATAATGTCTATGTTAATGTGGGTCAAAATTCATCAAAATATTTCTCCAAGGTCCTAAGTCCGAGCTTAATATTTCATGTGCTGAATTAATGTCTTAACCTTAGTCTTTATGTCCCTAGCCATCATCTACCTATTTGTGGCCTCTAAGGACTAACAATTTGCATGCATAGAATTCTTGCTTTATAAGGACTGTCAGATCTATGTGATTAGATTTGGACTGCTCCCTGCATCGTCATTCAAGTCTTTTTCTCATTATAATATTCCCACGGGATGGCAGGCGAGCGCCGCTTGTCCTTTTGTAGTGGCAGGCTCGATGTATTTGAAAGTTAACATATGATAGGACAAGACAAACCGATGGTGGAGATTGGATAACATGGCTAAATCTGAGCCCTTCCTTGCTCCCCCATTTGATTTCATTTTGGATTAAAATATTATCACAGGTTAGCAGGCAGATGACATCTATCCCTAGGACCCAACAGGCTTTGAAGGAGGTAAGATCCTCGTTCAGTGAGATAGATGGTGGATTGTGGATGATTTGGGTCAATCCTAACCACTCCCCGCCATCCCATGGGGGACCCACCTCTACCTCCCATCTCTCAATGGGGAAGCGGGGGAGTGCCACATGGAGTTATCTAAACGACAAAGGAAACATTAGAAAAGGTGGAAATATTGATGAAATATTTCAGCGCAAGGGTATGGATGGTAAAGTCTATGTTACTAAAAGGGATGTTCAAGCATGTGTTTTACAAATGAGCGATATGTTATAATCTAGGCCGTCCATTGTATTCAAGATTTATGCATACTGTTGAAGGTTTGAGATGTAAAATACATGCATGTTTAAGAATCCAAATTAAATCTGAGCCCTTGCCCCCCTCCCCGTTGGGGTTAAGACTCATGAGGAAGAGGGGAAGCTAATGCGTGGCCATTGCTTCAGTGCTTGAGAGGGTAGTGGAGACTGCACGTGACGAGGAAGCTCTTCCACGTGGTTTGTTCTGATTAGATAAATACAACTGCTACTTATAGTCAGGTTTTTCAAACTTAGTTGACTTGATCTAGATCATTTGTCAATTCACTCCCACTGCTCGATAAATGGTCAAACATTTGAAGTTGAGTTTGAGGACAAGTGAACCATTCTGGTTTGTGTGAGCGATCCATAATGGCAAACAATATGTAGAGCTACCATATTGGGATTTTTAAAGCTATTAAAACTTACTTTAAAACATAACTAAAGATTATTGAAAGCATTCTGCACATTCAGGGAGCTCATGCCACAATTTTTCAAGCCTGTTCAACTCCGAAGTTAGGGTTTTCAGCTTGCGCTAAACTAGTAAGTCAAATTGCTATCCTGCTTATGAAATTGTTTAAAAATTGCTTAATTATGCTCTTTCCATCCTCCTTTTGTTAGGGTTTTCTAGTTTTTGCATTTCTTTTAAGGTTTAAAATTTGTTTAATTAGATAGTCTTGCCTTTTTATTGTCAAACCCTTGATAGGGCTATAAGTTTATTTTGTGAAACCTAAACCCTAATCTGAAAAAAAAACCCTCGAGTTATGGCCCCAAAAGTAAAAGTGTCTTAATCAAAAGGGAAAGCCTCTGGCTCTAAAGTCCCTATTAGACCTATAGTTCAAGATTTAATTGATCAACTACCACCCTCTACTAGTGAAAAACCTAAGGGTTCAACTATTGTTCTATGGTACTCAAGTTGTTGAAGGGTTGGTTGACAAATAGAGTATAGTTAGGGATGCCACATTTCCTTTCATTGAATGGGAATTTTTTAGTGGCTGGTTTAGGAATAGAAATTGTGGTATTCCAGTGGGAAACCCATGGAATCTGGATTTGCAAAAGTTAATTATGCCCAATGTCTACATGGATGTTGATTTATTGAAAGTAGTGGCAGCCAATTATGATATAGTCACAAGGACTGTGAGAGATTTTGAGGGAGTGGACATGGTTAGGGTCACAAGGGAGGAAATTGCAAATTTTTTCAGACTCATCGAATGGAGTGAGGATAGGGTTTCCATTGATGAGAAAGTTTTTAAGGTAGATTATGAGAAGGTTAGGTACTCATTTAAAACCCACATATTTCCAAAGTATCTAGCATCTATTGAGGGTAGAAGGGTTACATTGGGTCCATTTAACAAGGATCCCTTCTCGGTTAATTGTTTTGTGCCTTATTTTCAAAATATTTTCTACTCCATCTATCAGGTCATTAGCTATGATCCCATCAGTAGTATGCCCATGGCTTGGATCTACATGTCTAGACACATCCAACACCCCAATTATTCCATAGTATATGATCATGGGGGATACCCGACAAAGAAAATTCACAAAGGTTTGGTGAAGTTGAAGAAGGGTGAAGTGGGAGTAAAATTCAGTTGGTATTCATTATTCATGCATATCATTTTATTCAAGGGTGCCACTTATTTTGGTAAAAATATGACAGTGGAAAGGATGGAAGGTGAATTGGAATTTCCTGTCCAATGTTGGACCACTGTCCTAGATAAGGACTATAGAAAATTTGATTATGTAGTTTTTCATAATTTATTTTCCTCCAAGTTGAGGAGAGCTCTGGTTATGCATGTGCCAAGGATTCCCAAGGCCTTACATGATTTCTTGAGACCCAAGGATAGGAGACCTGAATTGGGGGTTGATAATAATTGGGGAGTTGTTATCCCCCACCCCACCTATACAATTTTGAGAGTGTATGGTACATCTATCTCACCTAATTTTTTGCTAAAGTATGTGCTAGAAAGAATTGGGTTCCTTGAAGTAATGTGGTAGCTGGGAAGTGTGGAGAATAAACATTTGAAAGATCAGGGAAAGGGAACATTCTTCCCTTCATATACATGCTTCTCAGATTTTGTGATGATTAAAGGAGGTTGGGATAATATCAATGACATACTAAAGCCTTTTGGCATGAGGAGAGAAGGAGTAAGGACTCATGATCCTAAAGGGTATATGGCATGGCTGAAAATGAGAAATAGGAGTTCCAAGTTTACCCATGTTTTTCAATTCCCCGAGGATGTCATCAAAAATATTTTTGATCTTTTGAAACAAGAAGATAGAAAAGAAAAATAGATTGCATTTGATAAAATACAAATAAAAATAAGAGATAAGGATCCAAAATTTACTACTCTCATTGAGATCCCCAATGAGATACAAAGAATTGAGCACATGTCCCAAAATTTTGAGATAGTGGTGGGTCACCTAAAAGTTGAGAGGATGATTCAAGATAAAGGGAAGGCACCTATTGAAGAAGAACATAGTGGAGGAGAGATGTTGGTTATGGAGGAAAGGCCCACATACCAACCTCCCAAAGAACAAAAAATTATTGTTTTTATTAGAAGGAAGAATAAAGCAAAAAGAAAGGATAGAAATGCTACCTCTTCTCAATAAGAGGAGAAAAGAGCTTCTCCACCAATGCAAGAAGTTCCACCTCCATCTCCCCCAAGATCAATTGGACTTGATGTTGTTGAAGTTGAATCTCCTCCTAGAAATTCATCACCACCAAGGCTACCACCTCAGAAGAAGCAAAGAGTTGAACCTATTGGTTTGGTAGATTATGATGATGACTCTGATGAAGAAATATGGGTATTAGAGGAAGAAATGCAGCATGGAATGCCCTTTCCATTAGTAGGGATAGTGCCAAAACAATTGGGATTAAGGTTAAGCAAAGCTAAACTTACTGGGATAAACAATACTGATGATGTCAAGATGGAGGCGTGCACAAAATTCATTGACGATGATTCTTTTGTGAGATCTAAGGCTTTCATGGAGTTTTCATATAGAGCTAAGAAGGATGAATATGTCAACAATGTTGCATTGAAAAAAAGTCTCCACCCAGAGTTATTTGATGCAACCATTCAAGCACAGGTTCTAAAGGAGATGAAGGAAAAATTTCAAGGAATGACTACATCCAAAGGTAGAGAGCTAGTGAGGAAAAATGGTCTCTTCTTGTTTCCAGAATGGGACCTAGCCTTTGCAATTTCTTTTGATATAGTGAAAAGATGTGATAGAACCCTCACAACTTAGAGGAGGAAGCCACAATAGCACTGCAAGGATCTGAATTTAGTGAGAAGTGGGATACACTGGCCATTTGGGCCTTGGCCCTTAGCACAAAGAAGCCTGAAGTTGCAGAGCCTGCTTCAGACTATAGGGGAGGTTTGATAATAAGGAGGGTATCAGATGCATCAACTATTGAGGTTGCTACCATGTTAGTGAATGTGGAACAATTCACAAAGGCCACAATGGAATTAGTAACTATAGAAAAAGAGCAATTCAAAAAGAGCTACAATAATTTGTTGGTTGAGTATGGAAAGAATCAACAACAAACAATGTAGCTATAAATAGAATTGTCACTATTAAAAGAAAAATTGCATAATTTTCAATCAGGAGAACCAATGTAGACTGATGTTGCTTCTCCTCCTGTTCATATTAGCCAAAAACTACTGCTACCCTACCCCCAACAAGTTCTTCATGGGAAATTATGCCCTATAATATGGGAATTGTACCCGTTTCAATAAAGGGACCAAACACATCAAAAGCATCACAAACAGAGGAAGGTCCCAACAAGGAGGAATTACTTGACCAACTAAAGGAATACAAAGAAAAATGTGACAGTCATGATATAGAAATGTTTTTCAATAACATGAAGATTGTCACTGCAATTTTGGAACATTTAAATAGAGGGGTAAATAATAGGTTAAATAGCATTCATACCAACTATTCTGCCATGAAGGATGTGATGGAAAAATTTGACATTGATAAAGAGTTGGCAATCCCTCTCATGGAAACATGGATCCCAAGATTCCAGGAGTTAAGGATGATGTCTGTGGAAGAAAAACATGACAAATAAACCTGAAAAAATTAAGCCCACCATCTAGACTATGAATAGAATCTAGGAATTCAGAGGATAGGTTGAGCCTTTGGAGGCAAAGATAAGAGAATTAATCAAGAATTTTCATGAAAAACATCATGGTCTCCTTCCCCCCATATTGAAAGATGATGGCAATATCAAAACCTTGTAGGACTGGAGAAAAGAAACAAATGAAGCAATTTCACAACAAGCTGCTTCAATTTGTGAGGGACATGATATGAACATGTTCGAAAGGAATACAAACATGTTGGCTTATGCAAGGGTTTTTTGGTATAATTTGACAAGGAAGCAAATCAGGTGGTTACCAAATATTCACCTTACAGGAAAAAGGCTGATGAGGTCATGGGATTTAATTGGCCCACAAAAGAGGAATTCCAAACATGGAAAGATAAGTATTTGGATGTGTTAGATGATTAAGCTACAACTTTGAGGTGGTGAATATAATCTTGGTTTTGAGTCTGCAACCATGGTGAGTAATGGATGGGAGAAACCCAATGCATAGCCTAGAACTAGTATAGATCAGGCTTTTGCTAAAGTATGGAAAAAATATTGTCTTTTCCCCAATTTGAATTTGATGACAAGGTTGTAGACATGGACAAGTTTCTTATCTTTTCTACCTTTTTCTTTTTATATTTTCTTTCATCTTTATGCTTGTGTACATGGACATATTTTGGAGCACGTAGATATTGTGAAATCATCTCAAAGATGGCTTTTGGAAGGCGAGACCTATTTTATAACAAGTGAGAATAAATTTTATCTCATGTAACATTTCCCTCCATTTTGAGGATGCAAATATAACCGTAAAGGGAATGTATTCTTTAAAGGTCCAATAGAATAGTGACATGTGTACTTTCTGGCTTGAGGCTTTTTTGTTCCTTCATTTCTATAAGATGGAATTCAAGGCCGGAAGTATGGGGTTCATTTTTTTGTAATTGATCATAGATAAAACTATAAAGAGAATACTGAGCATATTCGAGTTTTGTCTTAGGTTTGAGTTTATCAATGCATATGTAATTTTGATAGAAATACTGGCAATATAATATATAATGGTGAAAATTCAAATCCATTTTCTCTCCTATGTATTTGTTTTATGAATTATGAATAATATAATCAAGGATTATCTTGTTCATCTCCATTGATTTCTAGTAGATGTGTAGTTTTGTTCTTGATTAATTCAAAGAATTAATGTATTATTATTCAAGGGGTAAACGCTTTTGACCGGAGCTATGAACCGGAATACAACCATTCAACAATACCACCCCAATGGGGTTTGAACCTTGGTGGAAAGAACAACAATACCACCTATAAGCCATCACACCATGCCAATACTGACATTCAAAGAATTAATGTAAATGCATGAGTGAAGCTATAGATTAATATGAACTAAGTGCTAGGATTTTAGTAAGAAGTGGTGGTTGAGAATATAATGTAAAAATATTGTAATGCAGTATTTTCAAAGCTTAAATGATGCCTATGTGTTAAATTGTTATAAGATTGTATAGGTTTTGGGATTGACTCTGTTCCAAGGATGAGGCACTGATCTAGGTGAATATTCATAATACATTTTGTTGGTCAATTCAATAGAAAATAAATTTTATAATTTTTTTTTTCAAATGCATTACAATGGTTATTATTTTGTGTTAAGTTTCACCACCCTCATGCTTCGAATGTAGAGTGTTGTTAAGAAGAATCCAACTTCTTTGATACATTCCATTTGTTGAGCTATTACATGAGAGTCCATCTATTATTTACAATGTATTCAGATATTTGGTATAGAGGTCTTTAAATACATTGTGGGATCACCCTCCCAAGTCTTGCAGAGCCCAAAGTGTAGGTGAAAGCATTGCTGCTTTCACTCGTTCGTTGGCCAATCCCTTCGAGTTGCTAAGGATTGGAATTGGCAATTCCATAGGCAATTTTGAAGATCAACTTGGTTCTTAAAAAACAACCAACACAAGTGCTGACAATCAATGCCAATGATACAACTACTAAAACAATCTCACCAAGTGTTGACTGTAAGGAAAATAAAACGGTGCGGAAATGCTTTCCTAACACTAAAACCACAAAGGGGATGTGCAAAGTCCAGTTGTAAAACATTAAAACACATAAGATGAACACATGCAGGGTAACAAGAGTAACAAAAATAAAATGATTTCAGAGATAACACCAGATTTACGTGGGAAAACTCTTTCGAGTAAAAAGCCCACCACACCAAGAGAAAGACACTTTGTATTACAACAAGCAAAAGATTACATACAAAGTTACAATCCTCACTCTCTGATAGTTAGCTCACATCAACACTTGAGTTTTCATGCACTCACTGTTACAATGCTATTTCGACATACAACGAATACAAAACTCTACTGACCTCTCTCGCAGTATTATCAAATATGTTATATCAATTTCATGTCAAGATCGACTATTACTAGTCCCTCTACAACCACCAATTAGGGTGCATTAAATTCAGTTCTTCACTGACACATCAAATCGATCTTAGATCAGATCCACCTGCAATCCTGCATCGAACCACCCCCGCAATAAATTTGTTGTAGAGAAAACACAATTCGGGCTCTACCAATCACCAAAATCCAATCTCAAAATAACTGCATAAGATATTGCTTTTCACCAATCCAGCTTCTGGCAGTAAATGTTGTTTTGCAACAACGATACAAAAACAACCGATGAGAAAACTCCACGTGTCACACTGCTGCTTGGCCGATCTCCCTTTGCTATCGCTAGTTATTCCATTATGTTCCAGGGCTGACGAAATCCACACACACCAAAAAATAGTCCACTAGCTATTTCGGGTCCCACACACCATGCGTCCACCACTCGTGCACTCCGCTCGGCCTACATGTAAGCCGCTGGAGCTCCTTCGGGGAATCTCTATCTGCATCCGCTAGATTCCCCAGGGAACTCTCAAGATGCCGAAAAGTGTCCACATCCAGACAACTCCTTGCATAAAGCAACTCGAAGGCTCACCACCACTTCACTGCGCTCACCACTTTGACAGGCCACCACGTGTCATGCGTAGGCGATTTTGCTCGACGAAAAGGTAAACATCGGTACTTGCCTTCAGATGCCATGAAAAACAACCAACACCGTCGGATGAAGCCAATAGCAGCCATTGATGAAAGGAATTGACACATCAGTGAGACAAAGCATTTCCTTCTGCTGGTAGATGACTGTTTCGGCGATGAAGGCAAGGCAACCAACAATTCGCCAACTCCATGCTCATTGGCCCATTGCTGTAACAACCTTCGAAGCCTTGCTGATCAGACAAAGTCACAGCGACCAAAGGGTCAAGCCAACCAAATGAGAACTCCGCGGTAAGGTGATACGGGAATAAATTCATCAAGCCTTTAATAGAGGTCCAAGCCGGTAAGTTGAGGCACATTTTCCAACAAGCTCCCACTTGACAAAGACTTACTGGCTTCCTCTAGACTTCAAATTCACTTGCGATCATAGGCCACAAGGCCTATTGAACTTGCACACCATCTAAACTTATCCGTGCTTACTGGCTTTTTCAATGCATCAACAACATTCTTCAGAGTATCCACCTTCTCTAAAGAGACCTTTCCATCCTCAACCATATCTCTCATGAAGTGATACTGCACATCGATATGCTTCGTCCTGGCATGGAAAGTTGGATTTTTTGCCAAACAAATGGAACTCTAACTATCACAAAAAATAGTGATCTACCCTGCATTAAAACCAATATCAGAACATAAGCGATTGATCCAAACAACTTCTTTGTAGGCGTGAGTCACTTCCATGTATTCTGCCTCTGTTGTGGACAAAGCGACTACAACCTGTCACTTACTCATCCAACTGATTGCACCACCATTTAGCATGAAAGTATATCTACTGGTGGATCTTCTACTTTCAATGTCCCCTCCCCAATCAGAGTCCACATATCCATGAATGCCGAGAGTTATCTATGATGCAACCAAATTTCCATGGTAACACATAGCACATTCTGAGGTACCTCTCAGATATCTAAAAACTTTCTTTACAACATCCCAATGCGTCCTTCCTGGATTTTCCATAAATCAGCTGAGTACTCCCACTGCTTGGGCTATGTTCGGCCTTATACAGACCATCACATACATTATACTGCCGACAACACTCGTATAAGGCACTTTGGTCATGTCCTCCATCTCAGTAGCAGTTTTTAGACAATCTTCTACAGATAGTTTCATTCCCTACGTAACTGGAACAACTAGCTACTTGCAATCACTTATATCAAATCTCTCTAGAACAATATTGATGTACTTACTCTGGTTGACCCATAGCTTTCTTCCATTTCTATCCCTAGTTATCTCCATCCCCAGAATATACCTTGCTGCACCCAGATCTTTCATTTCAAACTTTGTAGACAACTGAGATTTTGGATCAGAAATCATAGACTTACTATTTCCTATGAACAACATATCGTCCACATATAGGGTAACAATAAGTACATGATCTTTTTCAATTTTAAAATACACACAATGATCAGATTTTGATCTCACAAATCCCAATGACAACACACATGTGTCAAACTTCTGGTACCACATTCTAGGAGATTGCTTCAAACCATACGCAAATTTCTTTAGTTTGTAGACCAGGCTTTCTTTACCTTTTTCAACAAAATGCTCAGGCTAGGACATGCAAATTTCTTCTTCCAACTCTCCATGGAGAAATATTGTTTTCACATCCATCTACTCGATCTCTAAGTCATATGCAGCTGCAAGTGACAACAAAAATCTGATAGATGTTAGCTTAGCTATAGGGGAAAAAATTTCTCCATAATCAATTCCCTCTACCTGGGAATACCCCTTTGCAACCAACCTTGCTTTATACTTCTCAGCACTACCCTCAAGACCAGTCTTCTTCTTAAATACCCATTTAGAACCAACAAACTTCCTTCCTTCAGGAAAAGGTACCAAATCCCAGGTTTCATTCTTTTCCAATGATTCCATTTCTTCATTCATGGCTTCCAACCAGGAATTTGCATCGGGCATATTAATTGCCTCTTTAATAGTCCTAGGATCCTCAGTGCTAGTAATTAAAGCATAGGCATAGTTGATTCCAAAATGGAGAAACCATACCTGTCAAGTTGTTGTTTTTGACGTGTAGACCTTCTCACTCGCTGAGTTTGTGGTTCCTCATCTTCAGAACTCCCAAAGCTGCTAGAGCTCTCCTTAGTTTCAGGTACACCATGTAGTTCTCCCCTTTTTGGAGTTTGAGGAATCTCAACTGCATCATTTTTCTTTTCTCTTTGATCTGTCTCTAGCTATGGATCAGTTGTAGAAGGTTTCAACTCATGAAATATTATACTTCTTCTATACAAAACATTCTCAGTGTCAGGGTTCCAAAGCTTGTATCCCTTCACACCAACACCATAGCCGATGAAGATACATTTAACAACTTTGTTCCCAACTTAGACCTTTTCTCATTTGGCACATATGCATATGCCTCACAGCCAAAGACACGAACATGTCTCAAAGAGGGCTTCTTACTAGACCACACTTCTAAAGGTGTCTTATCAAAAAGAGCAGAGCAAGGAGAGCGATTTACCAGGTAACATGATGTAGCCATAGCCTCAGCCCAAAACTTTTGCTCCAGACCAACACTGCTCAACATACTCCTTGCCTTTTCCATCACCGTCCTGTTCAACCTTTCAACAACTCCATTCTGTTGTGGAGTATAAGGTGTAGTTTTATGCCTTTTAATCCCATGGTCTTTACATTATCTATCAAAATCTGTAGAGAAAAAATCACCACCATTATCCGTCCTCAAACATTTTATTTTCCTTCCAGTCTGATTCTCTACCAAGTTTTTTAACTCTTTAAAGCGACTGAACACTTCTAATTTACTTTTAAGAAAGTATATAAATGCCCTTCTCGAATAGTCATCAATAAAAGAAACATAATATCTAGACTTTGAAAATGAAGGAACATTCATTGGACCAAACACATCAGAATAAACATAGTACAGTACACCAGAAGATTTATGAGAACTCGAGGAAAAGGAAACATGTTGTTGCTTTCCATAAATGTAGTGTTCACAGAAATTGAACTCAAGATTATAGTCTACAAGCCCTTCAACAAGATTTTTATTTTTCAAGGATTTTAAACCTTTCTCACCTATGTGACCGAGCCTATGATGCCACAACATGGTCTTTTCTGCTGGGAGTTTCACCTCCATCGCATTTGCAGCCAGAGAAGCATCTTCATCTTTCTCTACAGGAACAACTTTGCTTGACTTTATAGAGGTGTTGTTGCATTGAAAAGGACATGCATCTAGCTTGTACAGAGTGCTAGTACATACACCATTAGCTAGCACCATTGCACCTCTAGCCATCTTACATCCTTTGCTCGAGAAATAAACTTCTACACCAACATCATTTAGCTTACTGACAAAAAGTAAATTTTGAGCCAAACCTAGTATATGCAGTACGCCACCAATACCTTTGACTCTCCCGTCAGGAAACTAAATTCCGACTCTTCCATGGCCAACAATCTCCAACGTTGAATCACTCGCCAGGTACACCTTTCCACCATCATACTTCTCGTACTTGGTGAACCATTCTTTATGAGACGTCATGTGAAAAGATGCACTCGAGTCAACCAGCCAGACATCATCTGATACTTGAGTTGCCCAAGCTACAATGAAGGCATCTACATCACTCTGAGAAGAGTCATAGTCTGAAGAGTTACTCTTCTTCTTCTTCTTCTTCTTCTCCTTACAATCCTTTCGGATATGACCAGACTACCCACAATTCCAGCATTTCACCTTGGACTTTTTACCAGGGGACTTCGATCTCCCTACAAATTTAGATCTAGACTTCTTGTCCTTCTTCTCTCCTTTCTCCTTTGATCTACCTAGAATAGCAAGAGCCTCTTTGGCCATCTCAGAAGACTTCCTCTACATCTCTTTAGACAAAAGCGAAGCAACCACGTCTTCCATCTTGAAAGTAGCAGTCCTACTTCCAATAGCCATCACCAGATGATCCAAAGTGTTAGGTAACAAACATAACAAGAGCATGAAATGATCCTCCTCCTCTATCTTTACACCCACAAATGCCAACTGAGCAACACTCATATTAAACGAGTTCAGATGGTTTGCAACAGATGCACCTTCGTCCATCTTCAACAAATTCTTCCTCAAGAATAACTTGTTTACCAGAGACTTTCCCTGATAAATATCTCCAAGATTCTTCCATAACGAAGCTGCAGACTTCTCCTCATGGAAATTCAGGAGTACAAAATCGGCTAGACAAAGTCTTATCAGACCTCTCGCCTTTCTATCTATGAGATCCCAATCTTCTTGCTTCATACCTTGTGGCATAGTTCCAGACATGGCTACCCAGATGTCTCTATCCACCAACAGGTCTTCCACTTTGAGTTTCCACAACTCAAAGTTGCTGCCATTGAATTTCTCAATATCAACTCTTCCTGATGTACTCGCCATCTTAGATAGAACCAAGTTCTAACTTTGCAAAAATCCCACTGGAACAATATTAGCACAAAAAACTAGCCCTACTAACAAGGATACCACAACTAGCCAGGCTCTGATACCACTTGTAAGGAAAAGAAAATGGTGTGGAAACACTTTCCTAACGCTAAAACCACAGAGGAGATGTGCAAAGTCCAGTTTTAAAACATTAAAACGCATAAGATGAACACATGCAGGGTAACAAGAGTAACAAAAATAAAATGATTTCAGAGATAACACCAGATTTACGTGGGAAAATTCTTTAGAGTAAAAAACCCACCACACCAAGAGAAAGACACTTTGTATTATAGCAAGCAAAAGATTACATACAAAGTTACAGTCCTCACTCTCTGATAGTTAGCTCACAAAAACACTTGAGTTTTCATGCACTCACTATTACAATGCTATTTCGGCATACAATGAATACAAAACTCTACTTCAACCTCTCTCATAGTATTATCAAATCTGTTATATCAATTTCATGTCAAGACTGACTATTACTAGTCCCTCTACAACCACCAATTAGGGTGCATTAAATTTAGTTCTTCACTGACACGCCAAATCAATCTTGGATCGGATCCACCTGCAATCCTGCATCGAGCCACCCCCGCAATAAATTCGTTGTAGAGAAAACACAATTCAGGCTCTGCCAATTGCCAAAATTTGATCTCAAAATAACTGCTTAAGATATCGCTTTTCACTAATCCAGCTTCCGATAATAAATATTGTTTTGCAACAACGATGCAAAAACAACCAATGAGAAAATTCCACGTGTCGCACTGCCATTCACTCTACTACTCAGCCGAGCTCCCTTCACTATTGCTAGCGATTCCATCACGTTTCAGGGCTGACGAAATCCACACACACCAAACACAGTTCACTAGCTATATCGGGTCCCACACGCCATGCATCCACCGCTCGCGGACTCCGCTCGGCCTATGTGGAAGCCACTGGAGCTCCTTCGGGTAATCTCTAGCGACATCTGCTAGATTCCATAGGGAACTCCCAAGACGCTGACAAGTGTCCACAGCCGGACAACCCCTTGCATAAAGCAACTTGGGGGCTCACCACTTTGACAAGCCACCATGCGTCATGCGCACAGGCGATTCCACTTGGTGAAAAGGTAAACAACGGGACTTGCCTTCGGATGCCACAAAAAACAACGAACACAGTTGAATGAAGCCAATAGCAGTTGTTGATGAAAGGCATCAACACATTGGTGAGACAAAGTATTTCCTTCCGCTGGTAGACAATTGTTCCGCTGACAAAGGCAAGGCAACCAACAATTCATCAACTCCATGCTCGTTGGCCCATCGTTGTAACAAACTTTGGAGCCTCGTCGATCAAACAAAGTCACAACGACCAAAGGGTCAAGCTGACCAAATGAGAGCTCCGAGGTAAGGCAATACAGACATAAATTCGTCAAGCCTTTAACAAAGGTCCAAGATGGTAAGTTGAGGCACATTTTCCAACATTCACATCAATGAAAACCAACTCATTAATGACATACAACAATATCACCAAGTGTTGACATCAATGACAACCAATGCCAACAAAACCTCCTTACATGAAGAAAGAAGGAAATTTTTGAATGAGTCTAATCTCATAGAACATGGGCCTTGATGTGTTAGTAAGATATAGATACCTATAGAATTCTAGTTAGTATAGTTTTATTCTAGGTAGGTGCACTTTACTTAATTAAATAAAGAATTAGTTCTAATGTTTATCTATGAAGTGCTCTATGAGTGTCAATTTACTATTTTCCTATTCATGTTAAGATGTGTAGAAATATTATCATGTTCTATTCTATTGTACATTTTTAGTGGACTTGATCAACCCAATAACTTTATACATGTGTCTTATAAAGTATTGTATAGGAAAAGAGGAAATTCATGTAGTCCAAAATGCATGATTATCATCTTAGAATATATTTGAGTATATAGATTATATAGTTCAATGATGAGTGACTACATACTATCAGATATGCATGTCATTCACTAGGTAAATTCTATGTCAACACATGATAATATTTTTGCAAATTTATTATTGAAGATTCACGTAAGTGATTAAAGAATCTATATTAAAGATAAAGGGTTAAATGAGAGAAAATTTGATAAAGTTGAAATATATGTGATTAACATATAGAATATCATTAGTTCTATTATTGCAAATTATTGATATGTATGTATTTCTTGTCGCAATTTTGACTAGAAATATGATTCTCTTGAAATTATTTGTTAATTTAAAATAAAAATAAAAAAATGGGAGATATATAGAAGAAAAGGATGTATAGAAACATTATGAAGATATAATATATTCAATATTAGTTTCTTCAATTATTGGTTATGTGTATTCTGAGTTGTGACATAGATGCATCTCATGCTACTAAGAACAACAACTAATTTACAAGGGGAAAAATGTTATGTGACTTTTTCCCAAGAGAAAGGAAAACTATGAGATAACCCTTTAGAATTAAAAGGGAGATAGGAAAAAAGGATATTATGATCCTTTGGTTAAAAGAGATATTAATAAAGAATATGTATAAAAATTTATTTAAAAGGTGGAAAAATAATTATTTATTTAAATAATTATTAAATGCAACCTTTGTGAAAGGGTGTGATGGTTTGGAAACCATCCCTTATGGCTTATATAAGCATTTATGTGAGACTTGGAAAGGGGGAGAACATTCAATGAAGATAATTCAAGGGAGAACATTCAAGGAGAGATAAAAAGAGAAAGCAACACAAGAATTCAAAGGGTACACAAGAGAGGAGGTTTGGGTCTTGGTTGGTATTGAAACATTTGGAGAAGGGGCACATAGGGGTGTGTCCAACTCAGGGTTACAACGTACACTCGAGAGTGTCATGGCTAGGGTTGTGTTTATACCATGAAGGAAGGTTGGGTTTTGTGTAAGAACCAGTTTCCTCTAGGGGTGTTTATTCCATGAAAAGCCTTGACCTGTAACCATTCTTCTAATTGTTGTCCATAGTGACCTTTTTGTAATCTTCAAATAAGTATTGAGAATATTATCCATATGATTTTGATGTTAATATGATTAATCTATATGGAGGTGTTATTCCATTTATCATGTTAATTATTTAATTGTCACATATTTTTAGTTTACATTGATTACTCACATTTATTTTGATAACATTACATAATTCAAAATGATCTTGATTCTAATATTTATTATATTAAGTCTATTGCTATTATTTAAATAAGTACTAGACAAAAGTGACATTAATATGGGAAGACGTTTTTATGGATGCAAGAACATTTTTAACTTGAATAACACATGAAAAATATTTGAAACTTCACCCAAAATGATGCCTAGATGTTGGGATAGATTACTAGGTCATTTTTTATGGATGTTGAGCATTTTCAACACTATTAACACTCCAAAAATGGTCAAAACAACATTTAAATTGTTACCATGGCGTGAGAATAGCTACACGAAACTTTTGCAAGGTAAAAACAATAGATTTCATCAGTAAAATAACTCCAAAATTCCCTCCAAAGCCTTCTCACATGGGTAACCTCCGTTCTGGTGCTCCAACAAGATTTATTTTAGCTTAAAGCAACTAAAACCAACCCCAAAATAGTGTTGGTTGTATAAGATAATATGAGCAATAAAGTTTTAAAATAAATAAAAATAGCCATTCTCGTATACACATCTTTCCATCTCAACAAGAGGATAAATAATGAGATTCACATCGGAAAAAGGCTTGTCACGGATTTGGCTTGGCTCTCCTCCTTCACTACTTGATGCAAAAATTTAATGCCATGTGGGAAATCACGCGATCAACTTAGGTGCCAACCTCCAATCTAGTCAGCAATGTGAAAATTTAGACTTATCATTGCCCCTTAAACTATTGTAGACTTCTTTTGGTTTCCTCTTCCATTCACGTGATGTAGCGGAAATCCTCCACTTTGAGAGGCAACCAGGTAGGTGCTTAGTCAAACCAATAGAATGCAATCATTTAAAACTCTAATTTACAAGTAAAAAATTCTATTTGAAGGGCCCAAAAAAGAAAATTTTAAAATCATTATTTCTCTTCAGAAGTATTTAAAACATATAAAATGTTTTAAATAATTTTAAAATTATAACATAGTAAAATTGATATTTTGAAATAGTCCATAGGTCAAATGATGCAATTGATTCCATAGGTGCAAAAAATGTTTGAAGGCCATTAAATTTTGCAAAGGCATAATATTTAGCTCTGATCCTCACCCTATCTCAACACAACAATCCAAATTTTTATACTTCCTTTGTAAACTAGACCTTCTAATGGGTTGATAAACCAAAATTTTGTTCAGGCTCCAAAACTTCTTTGATGATCACAAAAATGGAGATATAGGTTATTTAGAATAAAATAACAATTGGGTTGTCACTAGAATTGAACCATTTGAAACTTTTTATGGGACCCTCTGGACCCACTCAAAAATGATGACATTAAAATTTGCCTCAAAATTCATCCAAATTCCTTGAAACCGAGTTTTCATACTCTTCGCGAGATATAACGAATTATACAAAATAAACCTTCATGTAAATATTTGGATTAAGAGATTTTAATTCCAATTTTTTTAACCAATACTGCTACCATGGGGATCAAGAATGATAATTTTTCGTTAATCTGGGGATAACTAAGCTCTAGAAATTCATCAAATTTATAGGTGCCAACATGATCAACATTTTTCTTCTTCTTTCATACATTGTTGAATCTCTCTATTTATTTTTAAACTACAACCAATAAACCATCTAACATATTTGTAATTTTCTATCACTAACCACTAGGGAATCCACATGGCCTTAGCAAAAGTGAGGTCTCCATAAAGAATTTAAATTATTGATAATGGATGACGGAAACCTTAGTACATCCAAGGAAGATGGTGCAGGGGCACCCTCAGGACCTAAAGCCTATAGGAGGAAAAATTTGAGTTTTTTTTCTATTTTTTGTGTTGTTTCATATTAATAAGGTCATTTTTGACCAATTTCCATCATTTGGGGTCATTTTTCAAAGTTTTATGTCATTTGTGTAAAAGTTGTAAAAATTGCTCAAAAGTTGTCATTGTGAAAGTTGTCAAAAAGTGCATTAAAGTTGCAACTTTGATTAGGAAGTTAGTTGTGGGTGGTTAGTATTTTGAAAATGATTGGGAAAGCATAAATACATGTTTTAAACATGAATCCCAAGGTTGGGAAGGTTGGGAGGAGAAGTTGGAATGAAAGGAACTCATTTTGTCATGTTTTTCCTTGCATTTTCTGTCGAACTAGTCGACAATCTTCATGGTACGGAATTTTATGGTACAGTACAAAAATGAGACCAATGGAAAGGTTGGATATGTGTTTTAAGATCATAATGATTTTTGTTTGACTCAATTTTATTAAGTTTTGAGTGAGATATGTCAATTTCATGGAGAGTAGGTCTTTAAAGTTTAATTTTTTGAAAAAGATACAATATGAAAAAACATGTTGTACACCATGGTATGATCTAGTACAAAATTTTTGGTGAATTAGGAAGTTGAATAAATGTATTAGCCTCCAAATTATTTTTATTTTATCATATTTCATTGCATTTTGTAAAAGATATTGCAGTTTTTGTGAAGACAGGTATAAACCCTACCTAGGGTTTCCAGCGAACATGAAAATTCTATATCTTTTCTTTCCTCCATCAAAAATATATAAAAAATTGGTGAAAGGTTCTGTTTTGAGGGTATCTAAAAACCATTTAGAGTATATTTCATATTTTTCTATTTTGATGGAGTTACCAATGACAATTTGCTTGCATTTGTGTGTAAACAGTCCAAAAGACCCTAGGTTCATTGTTGCTTTGAACAGTCTATACATAATTACTCATTGATGGAAGGGTGAAGAACCATGTTGGAATGTTTTTGGGGGATTGCATAGGTCTGAGAATGCATGTGGCAAGTTTCATTTCCTTGTTTGAAGTCATCACCTTAATACACCCAGTGGAAGCAAGACCTAGTTTGCATGATTCTTGGTGTCAAGCACTTGATTTGGATTATGTATGTGGGGAAATCCTTGGGATATGTTGGAACAGATCCGACTACATATAATTTATCTCATTCCATTTTTTTAATGATAGAGTTCCATTATAATGTTGCCCCATGTTTTAGGCTTGGAATACATTGCCTAAAATGAAAAAATGTGCAGGGCTCCTTGGTGTTGAAATATTGTTTGAAAGTGTTTAGGGTGTTGTTTTGAGTCCTTCCCACTCTACATCAAAAGATAATAAGAAAAATATCATCTAAATTATATTAGACCAAACAAAAATGAAAAAATCCACGATCTTCATAATAATATGAAATATCATGATTGGGTAGTCAATATATTGTTAAATCGACATGTCTACAACATACCAACACGAGATAATGAACTTGCCACAAATCATATTAATAACTTCTAAAAATTAATTCATTGCCAAAGGACCAATTAGCAATCGATTGGATAATTCATCCTAAGATGTTAGGGAAAAGATAATATTTTTCTTACATAGTATTTATAGTTGGTATCTTGGGAATTTAACAAATACTCAAGATGGATTTGAATAGGCATAGATGATAACACTCATTAAATACCTAAGTGATACCTGTTTTATCACCAATATCAAATGTATCCCCTTATGCCAATTTTTTCTTATTATACCCCAATATATAATTGTAGATTAAAACATTATAAAATAACCTAAAGTATGGAATGGCTCATATAGCCTCATATAAAACAACATGATTTAAACACATAGCTCCTATAGAGTAGCCCCATTTACATTAAACTGACCTATATCAACTTGGTTTTTGGTTTGAAATAACATGATAAAAATTCTCAACACTATCATAGATGAATTGTAGAACACTTATGAGCATAAACAATCTTATATTATTCACAATAAAGTAGTTTGACATGAACCACAAAAATGACAAACACAAAAAAATAAAAAAAATGGAAACATAAAATACAAATATTTTTGGTGACACATTATTTCCCTTGAACTTGTATTCTCCTACACCAATCAATCAAGATACAACTAGCTTTGATACCAAGTTTAATAAATCCAACACATTTATAAACCTTTGATAAGTAAACATTGATAACAATTATATGAAATCATATTAGTCTAACTAGAAAATACTTTCAAGATTAAATAGACTTAAACCATCCTAGTAGAGAAATAAACATATAACACATTATATACCATAGGAAACCCTTAAATATATATATATATATATACTAATAGTAATACTTTTAATGTGTTTGTATAAAAAAAAGATTGCGTTGTTATGAGAGAACCCATTCATAGTATCAAAAATATCCTCAACTAAAAACCAAGAGTTTACATGCTTCATCTTAAAGTGATACCCTAATACCCCATCCCAGGCACTCTATTTATAAATAAGGATAACTTGCTAACTTCAAGGATAACACCCAAGTTTGACTCTAGGTCTAAGATTTATTACAACCTCCAAGGAAAAAACTATTAAATATCATTCTTAAGATTATGTGTCTTTATTTTACCCCTACATACATTGAATGTATTTCCCCAACTTGATACATAAAACAACCTCTTGTGAAAATATTGGTCTACCCAAAGTGTGGTGTCCGACTACTTTACAAAATCTTAAATATTCTACACTTGAGGTGTATAATACCTTTTTTAATATTACTTAGTTTCTAGGTATGTTTTACCTTTAGCTTATGTCTTCCACCTATTTTTAATGTAGATCACTATTACACTTCCTCTCCTCAATTTCCTCTCTAGAGTGGATGTTCATATATATTTCCCCCAAATAAATTGGTTAATTTTTTGTTGTGTTTTCGTATATTCCACTAGTAGCTTATGACACATACATATTAGATGTGGATTTCATATGTGTTTATGTTATGTTTCCCTTGTATGTTTTAAAGTTTTAATATTGTTGAAATATAATAACTACTCTTTCCATGGATTCCTTTGTAGGAATAGGCACATTTGGAGGTATGAAGAATCTATGACCAAGTTAAAGATAATATCTCTCTTTTTAGTATAATTTATATAATTTGTATTTAATTATTTATTATACTTTAGTATATAATTTATCCTTAGCATGTCATAAATATAATAAAGTGGAGGGAAAATGTAAGGTTAAAAATTACATACTTTTAGATTCCTTTTATTGTATTTTATACTTCTTTTAGTCATACTCTCATGTGTGTTTTTGACCCACTCTTTTGAGTCTCTTTCTCACTTTCCCTAGCCTTGTCTAGTTTTCCCGTGTAATTTTTTCTTCCTTATTTTTTTACCCATTTTTATTTTTATTTATTTTTGTTTACTTCCTTATCTTAGTTTTTTGCACTCTTTTCATGATCCCTTTCTCCTCTTTCCTTGTCACCTTTTTATACTTTCGAGAAAATAATTTAATGAGATAGTATGCATGAAAACCAATTCAATAACCACCTTGATCTTGAAAAATATTTATCTTAAACCTTTTCATGATGTGGAACCACCACCCTTGGATGCTAAACTTCCTTACCATCTTTCCTAGGAAATTGAGCCTCCTTGAATTTTGAGAATTTTCCTCACCCTTGGGCATAGGAGTGAGGTGGAATTCACATCCTCCAATCATGTTATTTAATTTTTTTTATCCAATTAATATAAATAAGAACTACTAAGTTTCCATCCTAATTTCCCTCTAAAAATTTGTTGGAATAGTAAACTTTTACCAAGAGAGAAAATTTTGAGCAATAGTTTCTACAAAAGAAAGCTTATGTTAATGAATAGAGAATTTCTAATGTGACATTTTATTTAATTTCTTTAATTTTTTTGGAGCACAACAATAGACTCTATATCTAAAACATTCAACTATGGTATGCTATTTTTTTTTATTTTAGTACTAGAGCTAGTTTAAGTTTCTTGTTATTATAGTTTAATTTTATCTATATTTTATATTCTAATATAATATATAAAACCACTTTTTGTCCATCAGTAATCCTTCACAATACATTTCCATAAGTACCCATACCTATTTTCTCATCCTTTCCTTTCCTTATCTCTTGTAACATCATTTAAGCCTAGATCACCTTAGCTTTAGTTTTTTTTAGTATCTTACATCCTGGATCTAAAATCCTTATTGAACATTATAATTTTCAATCCCTATATTAGTAACCTTTAATTTTTAATTTAATTTTTTTAAATCTTTTTTCTTCTTTTTCTCCCTTTTATTTCACCCATCACCCTATCCCCACTACAAATCTGAGAAAGCCTACTTTTTCTTTCCCTTTTGTTTCTTCCTCACAACTCATCGTATTTAATCCAAACCAACTATTTATTAATCCTAACTTAAATATATATCCATTCATGCCATTCCCTTGCTGATTTTTTTTCATTTATATAGTTTTATCATCTCCCAAAACCCACTTTGCTAGATTTTATTGTATTACCTCTTATTGGATAATACATTTTGTATTTTTAGAATAAGTGTGATTTATTTTTACAATATTGTTCATTATATTTAATTTAATTTTTATGTTATGTGGATCCAAGATTGAAATCCCATAAGGTGGTTGAAAGAGATAGAATCACCTTTAATCATCTGTCTTGTAGGTGTTTCATCTTAAAATCCTTATGCTTGTAGGTCAATTTGAGGAAAATTTGTGAAGAATATAGCAATGTTCCAATTTATATAAATTCTTGGAAGACTATAAATGATCTCCTTGTAAATGAACTATGGATTCTCCTCAATGTTGGCACACCCCTAGACTTCTCCTTAATATTAGTGGAACCTTTTTTTTTAAACAAATTATTTCCAACTTCATAATTTTGTAAAATTTAGTTTTAAATGTCTTATTAACCTATAGATGTTATTTTTTGGGTGTCCTAGTCTGGAAAATAGGTTTTTCTCTTTGCATAAATGTTTATCTATAATTTGTAGTCTACTTGAGTTGATTCAACATAAGTTTTTCATTTTACTTTGTTCTCTACCCATTTTCATGACAAGTGTCCATAATAAGTTTTGATTATCTAATTATATTTTATGAATACCTATAAAATTTGGTGCTTATATGACCTCAAGAAA
The DNA here is from genome assembly GCA_007115665.2 of Sequoiadendron giganteum. NCBI lineage: Eukaryota > Viridiplantae > Streptophyta > Pinopsida > Cupressales > Cupressaceae > Sequoiadendron > Sequoiadendron giganteum. The sequence continues at coordinate 333,283,077 of CM021106.1, read as the reverse complement.
TTCTCAACCTTTGGATCTATGCTCAATGTTAGGTGCACTACCTTATAGTGAAGTCTTGAGCTCAAAATTGATGAAATTTAGTTTGAAACTTCTAAAAATAAAATGAAATTTTATTCTAGTGGTTTATAGTATCTACAAGTGCATTTGTGTTTTTTTTTTTTTTTTTGTGCTTGCTAGACTAGTATTAACATGTGTCTTTTTTTATTATGTATGTGTGTGGAAGTAGTCATAAATCAAACTAAAGTGTTGTTGTTGGAAAATTCTTAATTGATATTTTCACCATTTCATTAATACTTTACAACACTTAGAATATATATAAAATGCACTATTTTCTATCTTTTATTTTGGCGAACCCATTACTTACATGCTTTATATTCTTCTGATGTTTCTTCATGTTCATTCCTTCTCCTTACCTAGATATAACCATCATGGACTCCCCCCCTTTCCTTTTATCTCTTCATAAAAAAATATCTCAAGATATATTCCTTTCTAATCATCTCTCTATGTTTGCCTCCCTCCTTAATCATGCCTTGAATTTTACTTCCTACATGCCACCTTATCTTACCTATATGTGTCTCTTTCTACTTATTCTCTTATGTGCATAATTTTCTCCTCACTCTTTGTATTGGTTTATTTACCTCTTATTATGATTCCACACCTATTGATTTCTCTATCCTTATTTAAAATCACTCTTATGATGTTACTCATACAACTCGCTAAAATAATGATGATTCTCATGACCTTTTGATTTCTCTTTATTTTCTTCTTCAGTAATTACCTTATTTTATTCATGGGACACATTACAATATATGAGATATACCCTCAAGCATATTCTATACCCTTTCCTCCTACTATTCCTACACCACTTGACTCATCACCCTATTGTTCTACCTATAGTATCTTGCATTTTCCTCCTTGTTGCTTTTCCACCACTTCATCCATCATGTCTTCTCTTTCTTGAGAGTTAGCACCCTCTCTATATAGTTATGGTGATTTAATACCCTTACCCTCTCCTCTTCAACTACATGAAGGGTAATTTCAAGAAGATGAGTCCACTTATAGTGGAAGTTTAAGACATGCATTTATAATCACTTCTATAGATTATTTCATGAAGTGGGTAGACGTAGTTCCCCTTCGTTCCATGACTGCTGATCTAATCCGTCATATTATCTTAGAAAATAGTAACACATGATTTGGCCTTCCTTCATCCTTAGTTATAGATAATGGGACACCATTTAAGAATAAGGAAGTCAAGAAGTTTTTGAAAATATTTCACTTTCAACATCATTTCTCTATACCTTATTACCCACAATCTAATGGTCAAGCAGAAGAAATGAACAAACAATTGAACAAATCTTACATAAAATAGTTAGTAATCATAACAAAGATTGGCATACTCAAATCTCTTATGCATTATGGGCTTACCCCAAAAGTGTTCATACGTCTACAAGAAATACAACATACAACCTTGTTTATGGTGCGGATGCAACAATACCTTGAGAGTTAGAAATTCCTTCTTTGAAAATCTCTCTTAGTGGCCTTATTGATGATAACACTTATAGAGAACAATGATTGCAGCAGCTTGAAATGCTCGATGAACAACACATAAATTCTCTCAAACATCTCCAAGATTATTCCAAAAGTATGCAATGTAAGTATAATGATAATTTCATTCCTCGTTCATTCAATAAAGGAGAGTTGGTTGTGAACATGAAAACCAATTCAATAGGAACATTGCTTCGGACAAAAAAGGAAATTTTATCCCAAATTGGTTAGGACCCTATATCATCAATGAAGACTATGGGTCTAGTGCATATAAACTTAAGGCAACAGATGGTACACCTCTAAAAGAACCTATAAATGTTGCGCATTTGCATAGATATTACAATTAGCAATATTTTTGAATAGTATATGTATGTTAAAGAATGTTGTTAATTTAGAAAGATAGTTTTTATTTTATCTCACATTGCTTTGTTCTTGATAAAAATTTGCGTGTTGAATTGTTATGAGTAATTTTTCATTTATTTGGATTGTTACTTATTTGTGCATACTATTCAACCATGTGTGTGTTGTGTTAAATTAGATCATTACATGCATTTAACTTTAAATTAGATTATAAGTGCATCTGTTTTAACATTATATCACTTAATAAAAAATGTAACATCTAAGTAGACATAAGTGTTTAATTAGATCACGTTCATCACATTATAGCAATTAGATCATGAAAGCATTTATGAAATATTCTCATCAAGATTTCTTAATAGATCACATTGACATCTAATAAAATATAGGAAGACATAACTCACAGAAATAAAAACATGCTCATATAGATCATAAAGCTCATATACATCTGTAAGAGTGGGGGACCAACCATTGCGAGGCCCTAGGTCACAAAAGGTCAAGAGTGGAAAGGCTACCCTAACTTACCTTAGTTTGAAGGAAGGTTAGGATAGAAGGGATGAGAATGATGAAGACTATGAAGTCCTTTGATCACTTTTCAATCTCGAGAACTGGAAAGAGACTAGACGAATCAACCTTCAGAGTCAACTATGCATCTCAAGTGGCTCTTTGTTCGAGGACATAAGCGCGGTTCTAGGATGACAGTGTGGCGTGCTGGCGTCTCACAAGTGCGTTGGCATCAGTACATCCAGAGAACTAGAAAGACGAGATTCAAACTCTAAAGGAGGGAATGAAAACCTAGTTTAGAGATTTTTGAAGTGATAGAATGAGATTAAGAAGAGTGAAATGTAAATACTGATATAATAAAGGAAGTATATTACTACAAGGGTGACACAGATGATTTCACACAATAGTCTTCTCGCTAGCTTTCTTCAAGCTCTCTCCACCTACACATAGAAAAAGGGGGAAGTGTTGGGGCTGTTTAGGGGCCTGCCTCAGTCAGACCCCCATTTTGGTGTTTCCACCTCCACGGATAGCCAAGTTTGCAATGAAAGAAATAAAGATAAAGAAAGGAATACAAGCTACATAAATAAAAGATACTAGAAAACAATACATGCTTACTCAACCAAAGAATATTAGAGGAGCTTACCACCTCCATCCAAAGCGTTCAAGGCTTGTGGAGGAGAAAATGAGAGGAACTCAAGCCTCTGTTATAATTGCATATGTCCTATGCATGCACTATCAGAGTGATAGAGTGGTAGATTGCTGCAATGGAGTGTGAAGTGCTGCCTCAAAAATTGTGAATGCTTGAAAGAGTGGAGAAAGTGTGAAGAGATGAATTCAATATCTTGCAAAACTCCTTGAATGAAGGAGAGAGTGAAGAATATGAAAGGATGAAAAATGGCCATATTCGGGTCGACTAGCTGAAGTGGGACGTTACTCTTTGACTTCCAATCAAAAATGTAATTCCTATGCAGTCTCTAGCCATAGGAATCTACCAGGGACATAAGCACATCACACATACATCTATGCATCACGCAGACGTCCCCCACATAAACGCCCTCATCAACACTCAAAACAAGTGCCAAGTGTGATATGGACAGCGGGCTTAAGTGGAATTAAGCCTTTGCCTTAGGTTTTCTAAAGTGCAAGGGGGTAAAAGGGGATTTGTGTTAGGGGTGCAAATGCATGCTTATATATTTTTCCCCCACTTTAGTGAGCATGAGTACTAATAAGCGCTTCGGTAAAGTTGAGTAGTAAAGGAGTAACAAAGGAAGAGAAATATACCTGAACCGACAAGGAAGCAGAGCATAGTTTTGTGAACTCGAAAGTGCAAGAGAGGACTCCATAGTCCCACAGAACTAAAAAGTTGAAGTATGAAAGCACCTCACAGGCTCACAGTCCTGCAAGGAATGTATCCTCCAAGAACTATCACATGGAGGAGATCGAGCAAAAGAACCTTACAAATCCGCAAACCCGCAAGGAAGGTATCCCCCAAGAACTCACATGGAGGAGACCGAGCAAAGGGGACTCCGCAGAGCCAAAGGTGACGACATGTTTACCCATAGATAAAACACATCAGGAAGCAACAACGTAGGCCAATGAATGGAAAGTCACACAGACCATCGCTAAGTTGTAAGAATTTCAAAGGGGTCCCTTGGGAACTCTTCAAAAGGAAAGTGGGTCCACTCAAGGGACACACTATTTGAAAAGTGAAGTCTATTTGGGCTGCCCCCAAGCTGGGCGTAAGGATGCGAAGTAGGTCTAGTCGGGCTGCCCCTAGACTAGATGTGAAGAAGTGAAACTGGTCTAGTCGGGTTGCCCCCGAACTAGATGTGAAGATATGATACCAGTCTAGTTGGGTCGTCCCTAGACTAGATGCCAAGATGTTGAGTAGGTCTAGTCGAGTTTCCCTCAGATTAGATGTGAAACTGTGAAACCGGTCTAGTCGGGTTGCCCTTGAGCTAGACGCCATAGGATTTGTTCAAAGATTTTGAAGGGGTCCTTTGGGAACCTGACATGAAAAAGAGGGGTCGACTCAAGGGACACACTGTTAAAAAACTAATGCCTTCTTTCTCAAATTGATCCATCATCAAGGAATCCTTTCGAAATATGTTCACTTCATCAAGGAATTCGAAAGGAAGGAGATGCACCCAAGTGAGGGGAAGACTAAGACCATTCCCATTTTAGAGGAGGGTTTCTAATTCCTTTCTTTATGAATCCATGATGAAGGAAACACGTTCTGTTAGGGTTCCAAGTCGAGAATGCAATTCTAACAAAGAAGTGTGTGAGGGGTATTCAAGAAAAGATTCGTTTGGAAAAAAACACATTTTCTAAAGACCAAGTAATGTATGAGAAACATTGTCCCACATGAAAGGAACAACTCAAGCAAAGAAGAGAGAAAGATATAGAGAAAAGCAACAAAAAAGAGATTACACACAAAGGACACAGGGGGATCTGGTTTCGCAGGGTCAGATCTACCTTTATTTATATATGTAATAGGTAACCGTAGTGTAAGGAAAAATATCATCAATCCCAAGCCAGATTAGGAAGAATGCACAGAAGAAAAAGTAAAAATAAAAAATTGGGTCAACATGGAAGGAGGCCTAAATGCTCCCGATGCTTTGCATTGTCCCCAATTTTTCGAAAGTCAATCACAAACATGGAGGAATAGAGATAAACATAGAATAAGGTTTACAACACAAATTCCATGCCTATATCCAAGCACCAATAGGGGTGATGAGGGTCATCCAGGCACATACATCACGATCATGGGGGAACACATCACAACACATACACACATGTAATCTAAATATCAAGAAGGAGATCTCCCCCTAACAATGGTCGACCAAGAGGTCATCAACTTCCCACTCTAGTTTATCGTAGGGGGAAGGGTGACTAGCTTGCAAAGGTGTAATGTTAAGGGGAAGGGATTTTGATCCTCCTGCAACAAGGGCCAAGGCAGAGGGACCAGTGAGGTCTCCATCACTCAACTCTTGTGGGTCTAAGGTCAGTGACTTTGCGAAGATCACTAATAGGTTTGGAACTTTATCCACCGAGTTAAACATACACTTGATGGGAGTGCCATGTTTCACCTCGATGGATGGAGGAGTTCGCACCTGGGGTTCACCGCTAGGCTCATCGAGAAACTCGAGAGTGGTAAAAAAACTCAAGGGAGGCAGGAGCTAGTTCCGTCACTAGGACATAACAAGTCAGCGTGGGGTTTCCTTTCGAAGGAGGTGGGATCTTCTTACATCCTCCATTGATGAAGGGGCCACACTCTACCTTCTTCTTCATTGGAGGAGGCGCACTCCCCATAGATGAAGCAAGACAGGTAGAAGAGGACAAAACCACAATGGATACAACTGAAGTATTAACCATATCCATGGGTTTCAGGAAAGGCGATACATCCAGAATGGAAGTCAATAGAGGTGGATTTGCAGAAGGAGCGATAAACACCTGCACCTTTCCAGGTGCATGTGCGCTCACAACGAGAGCCGAAAGAGATTCATAACTAGCTAGATTAGAGACAAAAGAGGGGAAAGAAGACACAGCAGGAGGTGCTATCTTCTCTTCCTCCTTCTTTTGTGAGGAGGCTTGCTCGACCTGGAGAGGCTTTCACCGACGCTTATGGTCACGCACAAGGAAGTTCCTATGACTCTTTGAACCAGAACCCAAAGTTTGCGAAGGAATAGAAGGATTCTGCTCAGCCATAGGAGTGTCCTCCACAACTATTTCTAGCAAAAGGTCAAACTCCTGAATGGGAGCCGAAGGGGCAGGTTCAAAAATGGTAGGAGGAATCGACTCTACCACCTTAGTGGTGGATCCTTTCCTGTTTGGGGGAACAGGAAGAGGTCGAGGGGTAAATTCTCTTCGCGAGCCTTTCTTTCTAACATAGAAATAATACTAGGGTCCTGGGGACCCATTAGGGAGATCCAATATCCTGATCTTGGGACTTCACCAAGGAGGCATCATCGGACTCAATGGGTAGAACCTGAGCTTGTTCATCCAATACTATTCCCAAGAGAGGGGAGTAGATGAGTTGGCCCGAGTGGGAGTGAGCTTCTCCTTTCCATTTTAGGAGGAGGAGGAAACCAATTGCTCAACTATACGAGGGGTCAACTCTGGCTGTCTCTTGCCTCCAGTCTTATACTTCACATAGTTCTTGTAAAGTAGGTATGTTCTTTGTAGGAGCGAACCGACGGGAGAGGGCCAAAAGTGATCCAACGAGTATCCCCCACGAGATACCACAGGCTGATATCTAGTATCATGCACTACGTGCATGACACCCTCATGGGAAAACTTAAGGCACCTATGAATCATGGAGGGGATTCCATTCATGGAAGCCAACCAAGGTATGCCTAGCTTCACTCTAAACAGGTATGACTCAAGAATAACATAAAAAACTGTGTTTACATTCCTGGGTTCGACCAGGACGAACAATGTTATCGATCCATAAGGTTTAAGAGAAAGTCCATCATGCGTACGGATGATGTCATGTGTATGAATGATGGATTTTTTTTGTTTTTGTACTCCTCCCTTTGTAGGGAATTTAAGAGTAATGTCTCCTCTGTTATGACGTTCACTCTACTCACGGGGTCGACTAAGACCCCTGTCACAATGTTACCATTAAGGCGAGCGATAATATACATTGAATAAGGTTTTCTATTGGATGACACATCTTGTGAAGTAAATGTCACATCCGACGAGCTGGTTGCAAGATGAGGGAAGGGAGTAACAACGACCATGTTAACGTATGCCTCGGGGCAGGAAACAAAATTCGAGGGATCGATAATTATGTTGGCAGAGTGTGACGGAAATGGGTCTGTGTATATTTGCAAGTCCCTGATACCTTTCACCACCGATATATTCATTTTTCGTTTACTCCCATCAAGATGGATATTACCATCCTCGATGCGGTCTTGTATCTCATGACGTAGGCGCATGCAGTCTTTGGTATCATGTTTGTTAACTCGATCGTACTGACAATATGTGTTTTCTTCATACCAATTAGGATACGACTCCCTAACTGGTTTAGGGGGTGACAGGGTAAGGATCTTATCCTTCACCAACTTTTTCAAGATGGAAGAATAAGATTCTGATAGTTTCATAAATTTTTGATCGCATCCGAGTTTGTTGTTATCGACAATGGCTACTACATTCGCAATAGCTTTACCTCTTCTAGAGATCAATACGATAGATCTCCCTTAAAAATGGGAGTGCAAGGGAGGACCCCTGAAATAAACCACCATCTACTGGTATTCTCGTAAAGTCACACACAAATGTATGAAAGAAGGATACTTCATGAGGGCGAATTTCTCTTGCCAATGTCTGTAAATTTCCTATGAAGATATTCTGTACATCAGAGTCAAGTAACGGATATGAGATCTATGAGAAGAGTGCTTGGTATCATGCTATAATGTCTATAACCTTCTCATTTTCCCCTTGTTTTCACCGAACAAGGTCCGAGAAGGTCATCTTTGGTCCGATATTGGCTTGGAACTATCGCAGGAACTAGTTCACAAGCTGATCAAACGTGAAGATAGAATTATCGAGTAAAGAACAATACTAATCCAGTATTATATCTTTGAGGGATCGAGGAAATAGCTTTTCCATCAATGCGTTGTGATGGAAGAAGTCTGTGCACAAGGCATTGAAGGAGGACACGTGTGTCTGAGGGTCCCCTTTACCACCATATTTTTTGAATTTGGGAATCTCCATCCCTTGCAGGAAAGGAGTGTTTAAAATTGTAACCAACAATGAACTGTGTCAGGAGAAGGGCTGGAAAATAGGCTGGGTCAAGGCCTGGGAAAGGTTCACCAACTAATTCTGCATCTTCCCCATATTCTGAAGGAGGGTATTCAAAATAGGGTCATTAGAAGACATAGGACCACTGGAACCATCGCCGAAGCCACCACCGATGACGCCACCACCATTGTGACTTTTTCCATGACCACCACCAGAACCACCACCGATGCCACTGGCACCAGTGTGACTTTCGCTGGAGCCACTGCCAATTCCGAAGCCACCACCATGACTTCTACTGGAACTGCTTCTGCCAATGCCGCCCCCACTTCTGAAGTTTCTACCACCAAGCCTCCACCTATCATCCTGCCAAATCCTCCACCACTGGAGGAAGTAGACGGGGTGAAGTGGAAACCCAAAGGGTTCCTGTTTACTTTGACAATTTCTAAACTTTCAGAAGTAGCAGGTATACTGACCGAAGGGACTGTGCTAGCCATATATACGAATGTAGGGGACATCGACATCTCTAGCTGTCTTTCACATTCCTCAAAGAGGCCACCTCGTGCCATGTGACCATGGCTTGAGGGGGTGCATGCTTTGGCCAAACTAGTGAGACTAGCTAAGAGCTCTATGCCTATCCGGTCTTTTTCCACCATGCATCTTATTTCACTGATAACTTTAGCAGCCCTATCCATCTTCGGGTTTCCTTCCAAGTGATTTTCCAATGCACCTAACCCTTTATTGAGGCTAATGATTTATTTAAAAGGGATACAGATGGCCTCATACTCTTCTATAGATGAGGAGGTCGGTGATGCAAGAGGGGTAGGGATGCGATCAATTTTGTCAAGAAACCTAGGTTCACCTCGTGCTACGTGCTCCTGTGTGGATAGGCCGGTAGTGAAACTAGAGGAGACCTTCATCTTTTCCATTGGAAGGTGTCGTAGACTTCTTCTGATAATATGCCCAAAGGTCATAGACTAGGTTGTAAAGCTCATAAAATTTCACAACACACAAGGGTACAACGACCAAGAGGTATAAGAGAAAAAGTTTAGGACACTGACAAATGGATAGACGTTGGTTCACATCGGGTTCACCAAAAGTGTAAGAGAGGGGGACCAACCAATGCAAGGCCCCACGTCATGAAAGGCCAAGAGCAAAAAGGCTGCCCTAACTTACCTTAGTTTGAAGGAAGGTTACGATAGAAGGGATGAGAATGATGAAGACTATGAAGTCCTTCGATCACTCTGCAATCCCGAGAACTGAAAGAGACTAGACGAGTCGACCTTCAGAGTCAACTTTACATCTCAAGTGGCTCTTTGTCTGAGGACAAAAGCGCGGTTCTAGGACAATAATGCGACACACTAGCGTCTCACAGGTGCGTTGGCATCCATATGACCAGAGAACTCGAAAGATGAGATTCATTTCTAAAGGAGGGACTAGCAGCCTAGTTTAGAGATTTCTGAAGTGATAGAATGAGATTAAGAAGAGTGAAATGTAAATACTGATATAATAAAGGAAGTATATTATTGCAAGGGTGACGAAGATGATTTCGCACAACAGTCTTCTTGCCAGCTTGCTTCAAGTTCTCTCCACCTGTACACAAAAAAGGGGGAAGTTTTGGGGTTGTTTAGGGGCCTGCCTCAGTCAAACCCCCATTTTGGTGTTTCCACCTCCATGGATAGCCAAGTTTGCAACAATAGGAATAAATATAAAGAAAGGAATACAAGCTACATAAACAAAAGACACTACAAAATAGTATGTGCTTACTCAACCAAAGATGATAGACAAGATTAGAGGATCTTACCACCTCGGTCCAAAGTGCTCAAGGCTTGTGGAGGAGAAAATGAGAGGAACTCAAGCCTCTGTTGTAATGGCGTGTGTCCTGCACTTGCACTATTAGAGTGATAGAGTGGTAGATTGCTACAATGGAGTGTGAAGTCTGTTACAAAGCTTATGAATGCTTGAAAGAGTGGAGAAAGTGTGAAGAGATGAATTCAATATCTTGGAAAACTCCCTGAATGAAGGAGAGAGTGAAGAATATGAAGGAAAGGATGAAAAATGGCCATATTCAGGTCAGCCAACCGAAGTGGGATGTTACTCTTCAACTTCCAATCAAAAATGTAATGCCTCTATAGTCTCTAGCCTTAGGAATCTGCCAAGGACGTAAGTGTTCCGTGTGGATGTTTGCGCGCCACGTGGGCGTCCTCGACATAAACTCCCCCATCGACACTCAAAACAGGTGCCAAGTGTGATGTGGACAACGAGCTTAAGTGGAATTAAGCCTTCGCCTTAGGTTTTCTAAAGTGCAAGGGGGTAAAAGGGGATTTCTGTTAGGGGTGTAAATTCACACTTATACAACATCATAGTCACCATGGTAGAAAAATGTGGTTTTTCATAATACATCATCATAATCTAAGTAGGCCTATGAATTCCAAACTCCTTTGGGCCTAGTGGTGGTGCTCGTCATGAGATGATAGATTGGAAATAGCTCCTAGAAATAATCCACTCCCATAGACCCTATAGTTGTCTTACTAGTTTAGTCTCACATATGAGTGTTGTGGTGTGCTCTTACTTGAACCGGTCTCTCTTTGCTTTCACCGTACTTAGTTCCTCCCATAAGGATGCATGTGCCTCACTCTTAGTAGGAACCTGAGTAGCTCTAATCTCCTCATGTGCAACTCTAAGCTCCTCATGTGTAGCTTTAAGATCCTCATCTATGACTCTAATCTCCTCATAGGAACCTCTCACCTCCTCATAATCTCTAGTAGCATCCTCGTAGGTTATCCTATATCATGACAAGGGCTCAAATAAGTTAGCATGGCGCCCCACGCTTGATGGTGGCCTATGCTCAACTTGCATCAGCTAGGCTATGGGGGAATTTTTGGAACCATATCAATGGTAACTCAACTAAAGACATTGAGCCAATCTTGCATGCCAATTGTAATGAGGAAAACATGAAATAAATCATAATAAGATATAATAAGTAAGCTGATAACATCAAAAAATAAATAACACATCACATCACCTGGATCACCAACTCACCAATCAAGATCTCGATAGGATACTATGGTATCCGCACTAGGACTCCCTTGATAGGCTAGTGATGTAGGGGGAGCTATGTGGCTACTCCCTCTATGCTCGTAGGTATTTATTCCCTTTGGAGGCACAAAATGTGCTTATGAGACATCAGTATGAGACGTAGGTCTCTCCTCGGGGGCATCTTTGGCCTCTGCTTGCTTCTCGAGATCTCCTTTTGTCAGTTGTTGATCCTCCCCCCCTCCTCCTATGCTACATCATTAGCTATGGCATCCAAGTTGTCTACATCCTCATCCTCTCTCTCTTTGTGATCCCCTCAGTGTTGTGGCCAAGGCCTAGGATTACCAATGGGATGATCATTAGGGAAGACAACATTGGGGCACACAATCCTCCACCACCTATCGTATCCAACTGTCGTGCCAACATCATCCTCATTAGATGCTAGGAGTACATCTCACTCCTTGTCCTTCAGGTCACTATAGGTGATGTCCATGAGGGTGGGATGATGAATGTCCTATGGCCTAACACTTACATGCTAATCTTAGGTATGTGGGTCATGAGATAGGTGTTGTCTAAAGTTGACCAAACTGTCTCATCACACAATCATAATAAAATGACATGGTGATGTAGTCATATCACCCAACCAACAATCTATCTTGTTACATCCTGGTGAGCTGATGTGCAAGACCTAGCCACTGATGAAGAGTCCAATATGGTCATCATACAATGTCGCCATCCTCTAAACGATTGAAGGTGAATCTCCAATGAAACAGGTCTCCATGCTACTAGGGCCACTTGAGTGTATAAAAAAAGACTTGTGGATAAATATAAGGGGCTACCATGGGGTATTCGGTTGGTCTCGTACATGTAATATGCTCAAAATCCCACACATAAAGAAGATTAAAAAGTATAATATTGTTGTTAGGTCTTGATAAACAAAGTGACCAAGATCATAATACAAGTGTGCTAGCATGCTCCATCCCCAAGAAAATACTATCTATTGCTCCTCCATCATACGTATCATATGAACCAAGCCCCCATCAAGGTGTGTGCCTCATCCATTGAGTGTTAGATTTAGGGTGGCGATAAAAATTAGGATCCATCAAATCAATGGTACATTAGAACCCAAATGCAAAAGCCACTGAAGCTTAATGTGGTCCCTATAATCATAATCTATGTGGCGATCAGTGTAGTAGAAATGATCCCTCATGATCTTATGAGGGGTCCAGAACTCATCATGGTGTATGGTCTTACACCAAACAAGTAGTCTAAAAATGTGGTGTATGTCCTTGAGGGTAACTTTTATCTCCCTGTCAGAAGATGATAAGTGGAGGTATTTGCATTCCACTTCTCAACAAGCACCATTAGCATAGTATCATGATATCTCATAGGTGGCATGGTGTACACCTAATATAATCCAATGGTATGTAAAAAATGTTGCTCCTCATGTGGGATTCATGTGACTTTATCCCAAAGCAATAAAAATAATAGTCCTCCTAGATGTTGTCGAGCGTGTGGCGAGACTTGTAAGAAGCAAAAGAAATCATCAATTACATAACAAAATCAACAATCAATGTACTAACAACATAACAATTTTGACTCTGGACATTGGCACCATTCTAGGACAGGGGCACCAATGTTGGACAAGGGAGCCATTTTGGGATAGGGTCACCCAAACAAGTCAGTGTTGCCATAAATGGACACTATCACCACAAATTTTTAAAAAATCATGAAAATAACATAAAATAATGAAATAAACTACATGGAAAAGGAAAAAGAAATTCACCACTGGTGCCATTATGCCTCATGCAATGTCTGCTAGTAGGATCTCAAGCCTTGGGGGCTGATACAGTCATTTCCTTGACATCCTTGCTCCTTAGTGTAATGGTATCTCTCTCTAAACCTTCAAACAACAAAAGTGAAAATAATGGTCAAAAAGGTAATTTTTATCTAACATATAGTTAAATTTAGTAATAGCATATCTCATTCAATTCACCATAGTGGAGGCTACCAAACTCCAATTTCGATGTCATCGATTGTATTGGATTTGTAGTCCCGTTCCCGTTCATATCATTTGTTTTCCTATAGTTGGTGTTATGATCCCATGACCATATCACAAGCATTTTCGTCAACAATCTTAGCAATTTGATGTAGTTAGATTGCTACCCTGATTTCACCTTTGTGAAGCAAGCGAAATCAAAGGGCATACATCTACCCTCGATTTAGTTCTCCTTTTAATTTTTGAAGCTAACACATTTGTTTACAAGTACAAGATGATTTTTGAATATATAAAAAATCATTTTTATAGGAGATGGTTCATAACGTTGTGGTTTTGTAGATAACTACACTGGTGGCTTCATTCCCCCATTTGATAAATGATTTACAATATCATTTTGAGTATCCTTTTATGCGATAAGATTTATTTTTGATACTTTAGCTTGCATATGCATGATGTCATACGACTGCTAAAGTGGGGGCTAAATGTAGTGTCATAAATTGTACTCCCTTTTAGGTGATAGTATAATTTCATGCTTAGTTTGGACCTACATTAGTGACCCTTGCATTAATGTATTTCAACACCCCTTAATCAAGCTCTAATTTCCTAAAACATGCATTTCGAGGCCTATTTTTATCATTTTATGACAAATTACAATTACAAAACAAATGTATTCATTTAATAGTTTTCCCTCAACACCTTAATTCCTAAAAAATAGGGTTGGTACATGTAGTCACCTAGGGTGACTTAGTCCACCTATTTTGGCTCCAAATTCAAATATATCGGTGTCGACACTTTATTATTTGAAATTCAAATTTCCAAAGTCGACTATCAGGATCTAATTTTCAAGAATTTAGATTAAAATCCAATAAATACCTAGTCTTTTCACCATTTGAAAGCTAATTCAAATTTTGGAGAAAAGGAAGAAGCAAGAGATCATTACATTTTGCCACATACATTTGCATTTATATGTTTTGAAGTTTATTTTTAAATTTGATCAAGTCTTATTTCATGATTGGAGTTTGATGACAATAGAAGAGCATGATGAATTCTAGGTTTGGAAAGTGCTCTTGGCCATTTTCTACAATCTAATGACTTGTTTCCTGAGTGTTCTCATCTTCAAGTTTCATCCTACTTGTTGCCCAAGGTGAGGTATCATTATATGTTTAAGATTTACTAAGGGTATTTGTCTTTCTCTTAAAGGTAGATCTTGTCATTTTCATGTAGGAATCTTTCTCTAATGCACTTGAGTAGGGTTTTATGCATTTTAGCTCATCACAACCTTAGATGCACTTAAGGTTAAGAGCACACACACTTTTATCAATCAAATATTTGGCTATTTATGGAGGTAGAAATACCAAAACAAGGGTTTGAATGAGGCAAACTCCTATATAGCCACCCCCACCATTTCTTTCAATGTAGATTTATCGCAAGCCCAGATTCAAAGACAAAAAATTGTAGAGTAGGAATCAAAGAGTAGACAAAGTGTTACAAGTGCAAATTTTTTGATTTGAAACAAGCCTACAAGGACATAGTCACCTAGGGCAACTTAGTCCTTCCAAACCAGTCTCAAACTTGTAGGACAAGTGCACAAGACTTTTCTTTTCCTAGATATGTTGTCAAAATCTTACATTTTCAGATTAGGGCACATAGTTTAATTAGGTTAATTAAGACAATTCAACTCCAATCAATTTTCAAGGCTCAAAAGGATCAGATTCAGATCTAATTAAATCACCTTTATGGTTGAAAGTCAATCTAATCACCTTGTTGATTTGCATCCTAATGTTCTCTTGAAAAAGGATTGGTGTTAGTGTTCTATGCATTAGACCTAGGATCCCTCTTTCGTCAAAACAATTTCATTAGAAAATAGCCCACATTTTAAACTCATACATATTAATCTAAGTTGATTTGTATTGAATTGTGAGCATTTCATTTGATTAACTAACTTGAAGTAATTGTAGGGAAATTTTATTTGCCTATACAAATTGTAAAGATAAAATTAAACATTTTTTTTAATAAATTAATTATTTTTATTTGACATTTCTAAATTAGAATTTAACATGAATACAAAGCATAATAATATTAAAATACACTTATTTTTAAACTAAATATTGTTAATCTTAAGACTATACTTAAAAGATAAATATTTTTATAATTGATTATCTTTTTGACAAAAAAATGTATAATTTAAACTCTCTATCTAAACTAATATAAAATGAAACACTTTAAAAATAAGATATATATACTTCATATTTTTAAACATAATTAAATATCTCCTACATAATAGAAGTATGAGATAATTCCATATACTTCTACACTTTACCTACAAACCAAATCATCCTCTACTTCAAGACCTTGCTTTCTCTTTCCTTTATTAAAACCAGATCATGTGATAACCTACCTGCATGCCATCTTGCTTGCATCGCATGTGAATACAATAACAAATTGTTACAGGAAGAAATAACAAACAATGTGAAGGCCATAAAGAGTAAACATGAAAAGTGAATATGCACAACCAAAATGGAGGATTTTCATGACGACGACATAATTGTTTGGATGCAATTCATACCGTTTCTTTTGGACTGGCGTTGTTGGACTTTAGATCTTTTTATTTAACTGATGTGATATATTAATTGTATATATACTCACAGTGACCTGACATCAATTTTCAAGGAAAGATAAGCTTGATTTCTATTCTAGATCTCTCTGTTACCCTAAAAGATTCCTGATGCATTCATAATTTGAATCCTTTGAAGCAATTGATAAGGATTATGACACAGCTCACAAAATATTGTCGGTTTGCTGGTCCACTTTCGTAAAGTAACAGGTAATAAAAGCGACCAGAAAAATGCCGTCTCCCTCATTCCACAGTCCAACCACACGTATAAGTAGCACATGGCGCACAGCCTTCAACTTACGGCCAAGATATGAAAGCTTTGCTGTCGCCTGTATGGCCATGGATTGAAAGCTTCTGCTTACAGACGGCAATGTCTGTCCAGCATACTGGATGCACATTTGACCTCTACAGTGTTGAAAATTTGATGTAGTGGTAGGTAGAAAGGTTTGTGACTTGTAAGTACAATGTGCAGTGTTCGAATCTTTCTAGCTACATACAATTGAACAAAAAACAAGATGTGTATTATTGAGCTTGTTAGGTGGTGGAGCTTTTTAAATAAATAAAGTAGCTTTGTGTTGGAAGGTATTTATTAGTTTCCGTGATAGTTGCTTTTCAATAAATAGGAAAAAGTTATTTTGCCTTGGAAGATATTAGAAGTTCTCGTTGGTAGTGGATATTTTTTAATAAATAGATAAGTTGTTTTGTGTAGGAAGATATTATTAGGTTTTTTGTTTGTTTGTTGGTGGTGTTTATTTTTTATAGGTTTCTTTTGTAAGTTCAAAATTGATTGGTAAATTTATTTCACGTCTCAAAACAATGAAATCATTATTGAACTGTAGGAAAACAAGTTTCACTCAGCTATTTGTCATTTAATAGTAAATTTTTTCAAAATATCAATTTGATGACAACTTTCTTTTTTCATTTGCATTGCTTTATGTTTTAATAATATCTCTAATTAAATAATTTCAACATAAAATTTAATAATATATATTTTTATTAATTATTAATAAATATAAATTATTACATTAAGAAACAAACAACAACATTTACAAGCTCTCTTAAGTTTTCTATTGGCATATCCTTACACCCCTAAAGGTGCAAGTGCTAGTAAATAGAAGTAGTTTTGCATTGGCATATACTAGCTTATATACCTTATATATATAATCTATATAATATACGTCGAGATTTATCATTTCGAAGCATATTTTTTAAGATTCAAAAAAGCAAAAAACAAAGAAAAATACGCCTCGAAAATGATAATTCTTGACGTATATTATATAGATTATATATAAGGTATATAAGCTAGTTTCATGTGCAGGCAACAAACACATGTCAATATTAATTGAGATATATTATATATTATGATTATATTATTTATTTATGTTACATTGTTATGTATTAATATTATATTATGTTATAATATATTAAGATTATATTATTATTAGATTAATAGTAATGTTATAATATAAATATATTATATGAATTATAATGATATATTTGATATATTAAGATTATATATAATCTATAGATTGATAGTAATTATATTTAATTATTAATATTATTGATATATTATTAATAATATTAATATTGTATTAGATTAATAATAATTATAATATTATTAAATCATTAATTATATTACAAATGAACACTGCTTTCAAATTCTTCATTCTCTAAAGCATTGATTCTTGCATTTTTTCTTGACATAAGCAACATCCAATCGTCGATTGTGGGATTCACATCCTTAATGTTTGTTAGAATTTGACAAAATCTTTGTTGTTCTTTGTTCTATCCATCTTGTTGAAAAACATGACTTAATGTAACAACCATTTTGAATTCTTCCCATAGTAGCTTTACTCACCTTTTTCTTTCATATGGATCCCTGTCATTTACTGTGGAGGTAATTGTGCCAACTCTCCAACTAAAATCATAGATATGCCTGAATATAAAATATTTAATTAAATTTATAAGTATGAATTTGTATAGAAGGAACTATAATAGAATTGAATAAAAAATATTGTAATGTAAAGTTATCAAAGTTAGCAATTTCAATCCATAACTCACCTCCAAAATTTTGGTTACTGTTTTCTGGGAATGTTTGTCGAAGCTTGGAATCTATGTTTCCAAGCAACCTCTCTCCAAGGAAACTCATTTCATCTATCAATTTGTATCTAGCATGTGATATTTCTTCTTGGAAAGTTGTAAGTCTTGTCCCTTCTAGTTCATTGAAATATCTTATTGGAATTCTTAGCTTTGAATGAATGGTTGAAGCACTTATGTTGAATGTTGCGACTCCAGTAGGCACGAGTAGAAGTAGAGGAGATTGTTTGGGAGAAGAATTTTTTTCTATTGCTAGGTTATATAGGGTTAGGTTATATAGTGTTAGGTTATATAGGGTTAGGTTATATAGTGTTTGAGGCTAGCCTCAAACACTATTATTAGGGTTAGATTATGTGTTTTCTTTAGGGTTAGGTTTGGGATTAGGTTTATGGTTATAGTTAGGGTTTAGGGTAATCTCTAAATTTAAGTTTAAGTCATAGTTGATTATTTTCCCACAAAAAAGAATTAGATCATTTTTTCTCATGTTCATTATAGGCAACAGTGAATTAATCTTAAATTTAGACCTTTTCTTGAAACCTAACATCATATCCCTAACCTAACCATAACCCTAACCCTAATCATAAGATTAACTCATACTCTGACCTTAACCCTAGGGTGATCCCACAATAGTGGTTTACAATTTTTGGGCAAACTGGACACTACAATTATTATTTTTAACTAAATCTTCATATTTGGGCACCTATAGCGACTAAACCGTGAGGAATTTGAAGATGATAAAAACTAGAGTCTCATCACATTTCGTCTGCAGATTCTAAAAATATTTTTTTTCAAAATTTTTGGAATCAGATTGCACTTTTTTTTCCATCTCCCACGAAAACTGGTTTTTTTCAGAAAACAACATTTTAAAAAAGTGACGCTCACCGTATACAACATAACTTTTTTTGTTTAAAGGATAAAATTCTAATTTTTTAAAATTTAGATTTGTAACTATGATATCTAGCACTTGCATTTGGTCTCATAGATTTTTATTGAATATTTTTTTCTTAATCAAGTTTTGAAGTCAAACCAATTGCAATTCAGACATAGGCGGACTGTATACAACATAACTTTTTATGTATGTATCAAAATTCATTTTTTCTTTTTTTAATGGATCAAGGACAGCAATACCCAGCCTCAGTGTATTTTTAAAATTTTTATTTTGATAATCTGCTATTTTTCCACATGTGTAGACCAGAGAGCTTCATTTTCGGTGAAAAACCTATGTTTAATAAAACTAAAAAATAAAATACATAATAAAACCAAAACATATTAAAATTTAATTCTTTGGATAGCTCATTCTGAGGACTACCATTTTCTAGCTGGGTTTCTGAAGTCTTCTGCATTTTCATTTTCAAATTGAGCTTCGAAAGACAATTTTTTACAAAAAAAAATGATTTTTTTGGGAGATTGGGAAATAAGGGTGTTCGACCCAACATAGGTTCGGCCGAACCTTTTAAATAGGTTCGGTCGAACATAGGTTCAGCCGAATCAAAGAAATTATTTTAATGGGGTTCATTCGAACCACACAAAATTGGTTTGACTGAACCCCCTCACTATACATCTGGAAGTCAAACATCTTTTCCAGGTTTGTTTGCATTTTTCTGAGCTCCTGTGTAAACGACAACGACCCTCATGCTTCCAACCCTGTCAACTGAAAAAGACATTTTACAGGTTAAAAAATGATGAATATTTTGATAATGTTTGTTATTGTTGTGAATATTTTGATAATGTTTGTTATTGTTGCATTTGTTTTTACTGTTATAAGTTTTTTAAAGTTTTTTCAAGTTTTTGTGACATATTTTTTGCATTTTGGAGAAAAAATTGTTGTTGGTTTAAATCAATCATTTGTATTTTGAAGAAGAAAATGGGACAAAAAGCAAAAAGAAAAAACAAAGCTCAATGAAATTTTTCAAAAGATAAAGAAGAAAATAGACGCAAACAAAATTTGACAAATTATCATAGAAGGAAACAAGGTATGTGTTTATTTCTTCTTTTTCTCATCAAATATGGGTAAATTTATTTATTTACAATTTAGCAGGTTTATCATATGTTTTATCTAGCAACAAGGAAAAATGCATCAAACAATTGATATATAAGAAAATTGAAGGTTCCTCATTTCATTTTTTTGGAAATGAAAACTCAAATGCACATCATCAATGAGTTCTATAAAACTAAAATCTGCAAGTTATCACTAGATTTTATGAATCCTTATACTAAATATATTACTAGTTTTGATCTACAATATATTCTCTTTATTTGTATTTTTTTGTGGCACCCAATTTTGCATCTATCTATGTTTATGTCCTTCTTTAAATTATTATATTTATTTCATCCAATTGTGCATCATCAATTATATAGATATGGTAGAAACACCATCTTTCACCAGTATTTCCTCCTCTATCTTGGTATCTCCCTTTGTATCAATACATGAAAATCAATAGTAGGGAAATCATTATGTATAACCAAATTGCATAAAAGAAGATGACACACGATAATTCAACAAAAAAGAATTTCTAAACTCATTTAAAAAACCTAAATAGTGATAATTAGTTGAGAAGGCGGGGATAGCTCAAACACCCCACAAACACACAAAAATTGGTAAAAATTATTAATATTATAATAAATAGAATCATATTAGTTAACAATAACTATTTTTGGATTATGATAGATTTAACAAGTACGATGAATATACACATAAAACATACATTAACTAAATAAGTTTATATGCGAGGAACATATAATGTAGAAATATGTATCTAAAATAATATTTTCTAAATTTTCTAACACATAATCTAACATTAGAATTAGAATATTCTTCATAACAATGAAATAATTCATAAAAAAATAAACATATTGATAGTAAAAATAAAAATGTATTGAATTTGATTACCTAAATAAACAGTTGAAAGTTTTAACTAACTTTATTCCTAAATAAGATTAATAACACAAAAATACTATCCAAAATAGATAAATCAACAAGTGTAAATGGTCTTATCTAAATTGGTTTCACCTATATAAACTATGCAAACTTATTTTTCCTATAAAAAAAAAAACTATATTTTTATTAAACAAAATATTAAAAATGGGATTTAATTATAAACAAAGAAAAACCTAGAATGAAAGTTGAGAAATAGATATCTTGAATCATGTGATAGGAATCTAGAATATGAATCAATAGAAGATAATAAAAATTAAATCATGTTCCCTAGATGGTAGCATGACTACATTAAGACCTCTATATGACTACATAGATTTTTTTCAAGTACATAAAAAATCCCAATTTATGCAAAAAATTGAAAGTCTATAAAATAAGAATAAAATACACAACCAATAACAAGAAACTAAATAGTAGAATAACACATAAATTTTGTAAAGTAAATTAAATGATATAAAATGGTCATAATGTTATTTAAACTGAACTCTAAGATAATATAATTATGATAGATAGGAAAAGACACAAAACCTTCATATGAAGAGATTTCCAAGAATACATGTAGCTAGTTCCACAAAGCGAAAGGGGTGAATTTTGGTTATCTTACCAATATTGTCAAATCCCTAATTTGATATTTTTACCTCCACAAATAATCAAATAAAAATACATTAGATTAATATGGTTGTGCTCTTATCCTATGTTCATCTAGAACTAAGATGAGTGCAACATAAAAATAAATATATAATCTATAGCAATAAGTGCATCCCTTAGATATATGAAAAAAGAAAATTTGAGAAGATGGATCAACAAGCATTTCCAAGAGAGATATGAATCTATAAGAAGAAATATGAAAATTTGTGATTATGATATTTTCTTAGGTAGCTTCCTCAATGAATATAGCCATCTAAATATGTCATCTTCTTCTAGACATCTCTTTCTTTTGCTATAGATTCTTATCATAATCTTAATCTATATTCATATTCAAAGATATATGCACTATCTAGCCCTCCATGATGTATAAAATGTTAATTCTTCTTTTTGGGAGTCAAAGATTTCATTACATTCTACATGAACCAATTTGAGATTAAACAAAATTTTAAAAGCACCAAAGAGTCATTTTGAATCTCAAACACCGCAAAGTTTATTTTTCCTTTAAACCCAATAGGTTCAAGACCTTTATATTAGATACCATGTGCTAATGAAAATTTTGGATCTTCTCCCTCATCTAGTACTATATCATAGGGAGTATCATGTAAATTTGGTTTCCCAAGCTCCTCCCAATTTATTTTAAGAATAATTTTAACATCTACTCCCAAGTTTATTAATATATTTTTCATCCATCAAAATGAGTTCTATATGATTGTGCCCATTTAAAAATATTAAGATGTGAAAGAGATGCATTTTGTTGTAATTATCATGTTCTTAGAATTAATGTCTATTCTAACATGTTCCAAGCCAAAAATTAAATTATGAGTGTTGAAATTTATATATATTTGTTGTTTTATAATTTGAAAATTAGATTTTGTTCAGTATTAATAGATAGGGATTGAAGGTTGAGACACAAATCCCAACGATCTCTCGTAATGGGATACCTTATCTAGAAGAAAAATAAAATATTTAAATTTACTAGATCTTGACTATCTACTTAGGTACAAAGAGGCTCATAGACTTACAACGTGCTATCTAAGATTTTTGTCCCGGTTTTCTATCTTTTTTTTTCAGTTTTTTTTCCTATTTTCTTTATTTCTAGATTAGAGTGTTTTTTTGTTTGTGCTACTAATCTGTTTGTTTTAGCATGTGTCTAGCTGGAATTAGCTAAATATTATTTTAATTATTATTTTTCTTTACAACTTGCATTTTACACGCATTGGTTAAAAAAGAACAGGCATGCAAATGCATATGGGTTAAAAAGGACAACACACTTTATTTTTCATTGGGTTTAAAATTAACTCTTAGATAGAAAACACTACAAACGGTTAAAATTAACTCAGGTTTGCTTGACAAACACTACAAATGGATAAAATGAACCTTGTGCATTCTTTGTTTGTTCACATTTTGATTTTGGTTTAAAAAGAACACCATGCGAGTGTGATATGAAATATTCATGTGCTTTTTCTTTGTTTTTAAACAAAGATCAATTGAACTATGAATATTTTGGTTCGCTTTTGTAAAGCCTTAGATCTTGGGCTTGCTTTGGTGGGAAAAAGTACTCACCCCAAAGCGACTCAAACTGAGAATGCGCTAAAGCCAAGCGACGCCCAACCGGTATATAAATTCGAATGTTAAGGAAAGCTTAGCATTACAGAACTTCCCGCGGACAAGCAATTGACTCCCCAATACCCTTGTGGTGCGTCGAAACCTGCAGAGCCTAACCTATATAGATTGGGATGATAATGCCTCTCGCGTGGCCTTCTAAACGGGTGCCCGAAATAAATACTTTGTTTTAGAAAACCACAAACCTTCTATTCTTTGGTGCAACAACGGTTGTTGCCAAGGCACCCGCACCTGCGTAGTTCTTAGTATAAATGATCAATCTATCATGGGAGTTTCATGGAGATTGGAAGCTTGGTTGCCCTAAGAAGTGAGTGCAATGTAAGGGGGAGCTTGTGGGGCTAAGCTTCTAAAATTCATTCGCTAAGGATATGCGGTTCGTGGGATCCATAAGAATACTGTCCTTGTAGCCTTAGGAATTTTTTTTTGTAAATGTCTTCTATGTGGTTGATTTTCATTCTTTACAACACCACGTGTTTGCCAACTATTTTCAAACAACATGAACAAATGAACATCATCCTCCAAATTTGAATCAATATAGTCAAACTATCAAGAGTCCCCTAACACCACCCATGACACTAAGTCACAAAAACCTTCCATTAGTCATACCCACCCTAACCTTGACAAGGGAAACCAACCATCCACATCATATCCTAGTCCTTCATTCATGTCATATCCTAGTCCTCCAATCATGTCATATCCTAATCCTCCATCCACGTCATATCCTAGTCCTCCATCCACGTCATATCCTTGCATCGTAGCCAAATTTGGACCTAGAGTTGCATTTGACCTCTTGCATTCTTAACTTATCACATCATATCATACCATTTTCATATATGTCATCTTAGAATCATATCCTTTTCATTGCATCCTAGTCCTTAAATATTCCTACTCTTGCATACATAGAATGTATCATTTCACCTAGGTCTTGCATGTACAACCCCTTGCATATATATCAAGATCATATCGTGCCTAAGTTCCAAGTTGCATACATTCCATGTTCAAAATTTAGTCCTTTGTATAGTCATCATTGATCAAATAGAACCCTTAGCTCTTGCACGAGTTCCACTACTCTTCATAGGTCTCAAAACCAATCCATTTTTTATCTATCACCCACATCACTTAAGGTTTATCATGGACTTTCAAGTTAGGGAAAATACCATTATCCTTGCGTGTCTAGGGAAATCCTTTTGGAGTCCATCATCTCCTGCATACCCTCTCTTGATCAATGTTCCCTTGTGTTTATCCATCATAACACAAGTCAAGCCTTGCATCGTAACCAAATTTGGACCTAGAGTTGCATTTGACCTCTTGCATTCTTAGCTTATCACATCATATATCATACCATTTTCATATATCATACCATTTTCATATATCCTAGATCTTAGAATCATATCCTTTTTATTGCATCTTAGTCCTTACATATTCCTACTCTTGCATACATAGATCATATCACATAGTCCGTGTATACATATATATCATTTCACCTAGGCCTTGCATGTACAACCCCTTGCATATATATCAAGATCATATCATGCCTAAACTTTCCAAGTTGCATACATTCCATGAATTTAGTCATTTGCATAGTCATCATTGATCAAATAGAACCCTTAGCTCTTGCACGAGTTCCACTACTCTTCATAGGTCTCAAAACCAATCCATTTTTTATCTATCGCCCACATCACTTAAGGTTTATCATGGAATTTCAAGTTAGGGAAAATAACATTATCCATGCGTGTCTAGGGAAATCCTTTTGGAGTCCATCATCTCCTGCATACCCTCTCTTGATCAACGTTCCCTTATGTTTATCCATCATAACACAAGTCAAGCCTTGCATCGTAACCAAATTTGGACCTAGAGTTGCATTTGACCTCTTGCATTCTATCACATCATATATCATACCATTTTCATATATCATACCATTTTCATATATCATACCATTTTCATATATCCTGGATCTTAGAATCATATCCTTTTCATTGCATCCTCGTCCTTACATATTCCTACTCTTGCATACATAGATCATATTACATAGTTCGTGTATACATATATATCATTTCACCTAGGTCTTGCATGTACAACCCCTTGCATATATATCAAGATCATATCGTGCCTAAAATTTCCAAGTTGCATACATTCCATGAATTTAGTCATTTGCATAGTCATCATTGATCAAATAGAACCCTTAGCTCTTGCACGAGTTCCACTACTCTTCATAGGTCTCAAAACCAATCCATTTTTTATCTATCGCCCACATCACTTAAGGTTTATCATGGACTTTCAAGTTAGGGAAAATACCATTATCCTTGCGTGTCTAGGGAAATCCTTTTGGAGTCCATCATCTCCTGCATACCCTCTCTTGATCATTGTTCCCTTGTGTTTATCCATCATAACACAAGTCAAGCCTTGCATCGTAACCAAATTTGGACCTAGAGTTGCATTTGACCTCTTGCATTCTTAGCTTATCACATCATATATCATACCATTTTCATATATCCCATCTTAGAATCATATCCTTTTCAAATGCATTTTTTCCATGGAATTCTTAAGTTCAAGAATCTTTGATTTCATTTGATTTCATATGTTCAACTCCACTTATACATCACCATCTCTCACTTTCTTTGCACAATATTTTGTGACATGTACAAATGGCTCAACAAGTAGGAAGTTCTCAAGCAGAAGTCGAGCCCAATCTAGATATTGGACCAAATGAATCAGTTGATGAACACATGGACCTTGAAGATAGGGAGGAGGCCCGAGTTCAAATAATGCATGTTGGAGAGGGGTCGAGATCACTTCCTTCTACACCAATGGATGAGCATATAAAAGTAGCTGAAACAGTGGGGAAACAAATTTCTTATAGAAATTTAGATCATTTACTTGAAGTGGATATGGAGAAATTGAAATGTTATGCCGACCAACCTAAAAATACAAGAGGTCAATGACTAAATCTATTAATAGAATAATCCATGGTCATTTCAATCATCTTGAAACACTTGAAAAAACCCAATTGTTATCACGTTTACTTCTTCGTGATGAGCTGAAAGAGTCATTACAATTGGTGGGTGTACATTCTGCATCGAATAAGAGGAAACACATGAGACTGCAAAAAGATATTGTTGAAAATGTAAAAAGAGGTTTAGATTCCATTGGGAAAGGATCTCGATCAGTGGATAGAACCATTGCAAGAAAGGTGATTTTGACATCTGTTTTAAATAAAGAAATATCCAGAAAAAGAAAAATGTCAGCACTTTCCACTGAATTTGGTTATAGTAGAACCACACTAATAAAATATGAGAAAAAGAGAAAGGTTTTAGATGATAGTTCTGAAGGCAATTGGACAATTATGTGTAGAGCTCCTCGTTCTGACAGGATTGAAGATGCTGTTAGGAACTTGATCTCAAGTTTTTGGAATGATCAGACCCGTCCGTCATCAAATACTAGAGATGTTATGAGGTGCAGGATTGGACCTGGTATTTATGAAGAACATATTAAACATTGGCTAGACATAACACAACTTGAGATGTATATGAACTTTTGTAATATGTATCCTCATATAAAGATTGGGCAAACAATGTTTGAAAGGTTAAAGCCATACTATGTGAAGATAAACAAGTTTTTTGAAACTTGTTGTTGTCGTTATCACATT
Source organism: Sequoiadendron giganteum (assembly GCA_007115665.2). Classification (NCBI taxonomy): domain Eukaryota; kingdom Viridiplantae; phylum Streptophyta; class Pinopsida; order Cupressales; family Cupressaceae; genus Sequoiadendron; species Sequoiadendron giganteum. The sequence continues at coordinate 333,256,334 of CM021106.1, read as the reverse complement.
GAATTTGATCTCTACTATCAGGTGTTTCGAAAGATGAGAGAAGAAAGATATGGTTTTCAAAAGGCACCTCCTAAACAGGTAAGTTTGTTCATAAAGGATCTATTATGTGATCATGAAGATGGACTTCAAATAAAATGCATAAAAGGACTCTGTGAAACATGTGGAAATTTGGCTAACTTTCCTTCAACAAATGAAAATGTTGACCTAACAAAGACAGTAAATTGCAAAAGTTACAAGTATGTAAAGTTTCAAACAAATTTTGGGAAAGAATCCACAAGGTTAAACTATGTAGAAGAGGAGATACCTATTGGGAAATTTATGGAAGATTTTGAAAAATTGATACAACCATACATACAACATTCCTTTTATGCTAAGTGGCAAGCACATCAATTTCAAACATTAAGAGATACTTTCCCACTTGGAACAGTTCTATCAGTAGTTGACTTTGCAGAAAATTACTCTTTTGTACATCAAAAAGAGATTCAATCAGAATATTACTTTTCAAAATAGGTCACTATTATGGTTCATGTGTGTTATTGACATGCACAATTGGAATTAGATGGTTTTGAGAGTACAGATGAACAATGAGCCATCAAGAAAGAATATCACTTTTATAATAGTGATGATAAAGAGCATGACACACTTTTTATACAACATTGTTTTACAAAATGTTTTTTTGAGAATTTGAGAAGTAGGGGTGTAAAATTTGAAAAATATTTTGTATGGTCAGATGGATGTGTGGCACAATTCAAATCATCACGGCCATTTTATGCACTTTCTAGATATCATAAAATTTACAACATACCACATGTTTGGAGTTTCTTTGAGAGTGGGCATGGAAAGGGTGAGCATGATGGCGCAGGAGCTTGCATCAAACGTGCTTTAAGAAAGCATCAAATGAGTTATTCAGAAGATCATATAGATGATGCACATGATGTTGTTGAATGGTGCAAGAAACACTTTGCATCAAATGAGGTCGACACATCTTCAAGAAAAAACCGAAACATTCCACATAGAGTGTTTTGGGAGATATCAGGTATGTATAAATTACATTTGAAAAAATAAATTTATTTAAATTTAAAATTTACACATGTATATATATATACACACATGTTCAAGTTCATATAAGTTTTTTGCAATTACATTTAATATCTAGGTGTGGATAGAAGAGCGATGCATGGATGCAAGAGGGTAGAAAAAATAAGATCTTTGCATTGTGTTATGAGTTCAGATAGTCACCTTGGATGGACATTATACATGAAAGATTACTCTTTTTTCTGCACTGAGTGCATTACGGGAAACTCTCATGCATGCAACAATGAAGAAATTGAATATGTTAGTAAATGGGATATGGTGCCACTATTTGTTTCAGACACATACGATGAAAATGAGGATGAAAGATTTCAAGACATTCCTTTGATTTCAATTGATTATGACCATATTTCAGGATTGGTTAGAAAAGGTACATGTACAAGTTTTCAATAATTTAAATATTATATAAATTTAATGATCTTTAACTTGTGTAGAGATAATTCTATTTTTTTTAGAATTTTATTGTGTAAATTTGGTGTACAGGAGATGTTTTTGCAGTTATAGCAGAGCCTGGAAACATAGAAGGTGCTAGCTATTATTTATTGCATTGCACAAAAGAGAGGAATAAGCTAACACGGCCTGAAACAAATGATGGAATGTTATTTCCTACAGGTGAGTTTGAATTTCAAATTATATATATATACATTGTGTACATGTGTACATTACATTAAAAACATTAAATATATATTGTACAAACCTTGAGCATGCAAATGTTGTACACATGCACATGTATTACCTCAGGTTCATGTTTATCGTGTAGGTTCTATTGTTGTGCAAGGGATATATCTAAAACAGGTCAAAGTTGTTCAACATGGGATTCATTTTGTGGACTATCAAGTTGATAACAAGGTATATCAATATAGTCACCTTGTAATTGCTACCGCCCTACATCTTCATGCAGTTCCACATGCACGTGGACGAAAAAAATGGAGACTAGATAGTGATGACCATCAAAAATTTTTACATGTTATTCAAGAGCGGTTTGAACCAGAATGTTTGAGTTAGATTATATCCATGATTTTCAAGTTCACTTGTACATGTACATACATGTTCAAGACGAGAACTTATAGTAACTTGTTTGAACTCTGGATTGTTTTAGTTACTTAGAATATATGTTGATGACAAGTGTTTTAAATTTGGTTGGACACAAATTAGGGGTTGAAATACATTGAGAACCTTAAACTGAGTAGATATTTCCAATTATATATTTGTTCCATGGAATTCAAGTACTTGTTATGTAAATAATGTGCAAACATTGTCATAAAAAAATTCATTGGAAGAGTGATGGTGGGAGTAGAAGAAAATTTAGTGTTAGTTTCAATGATCCCCCAAATCTAGCATCTCAACAAAAAAGACAATTGGCACACAAGGAGATGTTACATGACTACATCTCAAGATGTTTCTTCTCCTATACATCCAAGAAAAATCATTGATTCATTAGTCCATGTCTTCTATATATATAAAGTGAATGTTGTCTCAATCTTCTTTTTTGTTGTAGAAAAAGAAACCTAACATATTAAAATTTGTGTCTTGTAGAATGTTGTACCAAACAAAAAATCCCAAAAGTGTCTTGTAGAATGTTTATGCTTCGTGTTGGTTGGTGAATAGTGAAAATGTGCACAATTCTCCTCATTGTGCATATATTTACTTGTTGGTTGAATATATGGTTGCCCCATAAGTATTAGAGAGTGCATATGTATAAGAATATGTCATATACATTTATGCTTAAATTAAATTGAGGAATACAATGATTTGATTGGTTAACTTATGGTTGTATCAAGGAAGCATTAAGTCATATTTTTCTTTAGGATTAACACCTTTTTTTCCAAAGTTATATTTGTACCTTCATTGGTTTGAGATCTTTTGGCAGTAGGATTTTGTACCATCCATAGATGTATTCATGTATAGTTTTGTACAACATTTATTTCATGATGTATTATGCATTTTATAATCATTATTGTACATATTTAAATGCTTATATGAGTATATGGTTCTATTTTTATATACATAGAAAGAAAACATTCAAGATCATATATATCCAAGGCATGCGTGTGCAAAATATTTATTGTGATCAACATGTGAATGAACTTAATTATAAAGTGGCATTCATTTCCTAAAATTCTACTCTAGAGAGATCAAATGTATACATATATAATATAAGCGAATGTATACATATATCATATAAACATGTTAACATATCAATATTGATCAATGTATAAACATGTAACATGTTATAAGCAAAGTTCCAAATGTATGTATATCATAAAAGCAAATGTAAGTTAGAGATCATCGAATGTGGAATACTAAAGATCATCATATAAGGAGATGTCGAATACTAAAAATCATCATATATAGCAAATGTAAGTTAGAGATAATCAAATGTCAAATACTAGAAAGATCATCATATAAGCAAATACATCTAATATGCAGGGCCTAATATGAATGTCGACTCCTAGTCGAACGACCATCTGAATGAGAACGGTCCTTCTTTGATGGATGTGCTGAGCCCTGCAAATAAAATGGTGTACAAAATGTGTTAAATACATATAATTTATATTAAATATGTATCTAGATCTATGCATGTACATATTCATGTACATATACACATGTATATATAAAAATTTAAAACTCACATGTCCACTAGCATCAGATTCATCCATAGAGTCACGTCGATGTGCACGATCTAGAACAAGGCTAGGAGTGACATTAGGTATGTCCACCTACAAATATATAAATTCATATATATCAGTACATGAATATCTAGTTAAATTAAAACTAAAATTTAAAAATAATTATAAAGGAATTGAAACATGCACATGCACATGCACACATACATGCACATCATCTGATATCGGATGACCTGAGTCCTCTGAAATGACCGCCTCCACCATATCAACTATACGATCAAGCGACGAATCAATATCTGCATCCCTCTAATCTATCTCATGTCGTGCCAGCAATGATGAGTGGAGAGGGCTATGTAGGTGAGATGGCATCGACGATAACGAACTGGCACCAACCAACATCTCAGTAAAAACCATAGTCTGTGTAGCTATCGAATGATCAGATGGTGGATCTTGACGTGCACTGGTGCTGGGTTGAGAGTGATGGGATCCTGGAAGTGAATGCCCTCCATGTGCCAAATGATCTCTAACATGCTCTATACCGATCCCATAGTCTGATGCAATGAAAGCATATGCCTCCAAGAGTTCCTTAGCCAAACAAAGCAAAGTCCTGCATGCCATATCTCCTGTAAGTGCCTCAAGCTCTGTGGGAGTAGGGATGCTTTCTGATGTGAAAGGATCCATGGTGGTCCACTGTGCTGAAGATGGCGTGGGTCGGGGACGTTTAGACATCAAATACTAACCTACACGATTAGTAGATATCCTACTGGTGGCAGCTGCAATGTCACCTATAGTATCAATTGCTTCCTTTTGGGAAGCAATGACAACCTTATTTGCTATGGGGGCTAGAGCTGGGGTGACAGCAGGAGACCTCTCACCAACCAATACCCTAAACACTGGGGTCGGTCTATCTGCTTGATGATAAGTGGGTTTGTCAGCAATCCTTCCACGCCCCTGACCAACATATGGTGGAATGTCCAGGTAGTTGACTTTGAGGCCCAAATGGACCTTAGCATACAACTGCTGAACAAAATATAATGGAATCTGGTCATTGTTTGGGTATAGACCATGTGCTGCGAGAAATCGTGGGTAGATCAATGAGGCCATATCATGATCAACACATCTAGTGACCTGGTATCCCCTAACCTTACGTGTATTTTGATAAAATGAAAAACAATTGGTTTTTATCATTTCTTTGGTCACACTATCCTGTATTTGTTTAAGGGGAACCTCACCATGTACTTCTTCCCGCATGCGGGAAAGAATAGCAGCTACTCTATTTGGAGAAAATGCACTTGTCCTCTCAAGTTCATCTCTTAGTTTTTCAAGACTATGCAATATTAACATGCATGGTTCAGAATATATCCCGGGGTTTACATTTTGCGCTAATGAGTCTTTCAATTTATTAATCTCATTATTGGTATTTTCAAACAAAAATTCTGGAGGTGGAGCATCTGCATTATCCATGTTATGTATGTATGTGTACCTAAAGGAGCAATGAGACCTTAGTTTAAATAATATATCTAGATATAAGGAATAGAAATCTAAAACAATTCTAATAATTCATCTACTCATCAATAATATTTCCATACCATTAGTTCACAAAACATGTTCAACATCTATCATAGTTTTTAATTTAATCAAAACATTCACATTACTAGATTGCACAAAAAAATAATCTAAAACAATTATAAAATTTAAATTTACAAGTGTGTGTATGCACTCTAGAACAAAATGTGTCATTAAAGACAATTTAAAAAACATTGATAAAGGTTGCATCTAAGATTTATTTCCTACAACTAGTAATAAAGGGAAAACATTATTACTTAACATTGAAAATAAAAATTTGTTGAACATGAAAGTGAAAATGTTGCAAAATGTTATGAAACACCTAGAGTGAAAAGAGTAACATCATAGAAAAATAAGAATTCAAATTTAGAAATATTTTTGAATAATGTAGAAATGAACCCCATGATATTAAAATTATACTCCATGATCCAATTGTTGATAATATTAATAAAATTGATAATACACATAAAAAAATGAAAGTCATTGTATCTCCAAGTTACATAAGAAGAGAGAGGACCTTTCCGAATTAGAATACTAACCAAATTTTACAAGAGTGTGGTACAATTAAAATACCAAATTTATCTAAGGACTTATTAGATTTATTTTAATGTGTTAGATACAATGATTGTAATTTCTGTAAAAATCACGTTTAAATGAGAAGCGTTTATAATGCGGTGGGTTATCAAAGTTTATATCATGTACCCATTATGGAAGAAAAATGATCTTGGAAATAAAATGTTTGAGAAAAAGAGATATGAGATAGTAAAATACAATTTGAAGAGTGGAGGTGAAGATTCTAGATGTGAGTTGGTCACAAGAGAAGCACTGCTAATTTTATTTATGATTTTAAGAATATTTTTTATAAGTATGCAATACATAGCCCCTATTCTTGATGGTTAGATCAACAAGTCAAGGTGTGCAAGGATTTTTCCTAATTGGAACTATTATAGATCTATAGTCAATTTTATATAAAATTACACATTGCAGCCACAAAAAGAAGTTGAATCATATTAATATTACAATTCTATTCAGATAAACTATTATTGTTCACATCACATATAGGCGTGCCCCTAATAGTAAAAAACAAAATAAGAAGATAGTTAGGGAACACAATTTTTACATGTTACTGACGATCAATATCATTCGTCATAGTATGTACAATATTGTTTTCAATAATTTTTTGAGTTATTACAAGAAAACATTGGTATTATAAAGGTTCAAAAAATCAATATTTGGTCAAATAATTATACTGATTAACTCAATTTAATGCTTGTGTATTCATATTGGTTTAGTAGAATATATGCAGAGAAGGTTATACCTTGTATTTGGATTTTGTTAAAAGGTGGGCTACCTTCTTCATGTGGAGGAATTGTGTGAATAATGTCATTATGTGGTTCATTGTACGAAGTTTTCTCTTGATGAGGAATAAATAAATACTTAGTAGAATAGTAACTAATATAATCTACAACGTGCATAGTGTGATGTTTTGAAGTTCAATATATTGTACATAAGATTTAGTGGCATGATAGGAGGTGAAGGGATAGAGAGATTTGGAAATGGTAGAGGAATTTTATTGTTAAGTTGTACTATAGCAAGATCCACAAGAATAGGACCCTAGTTGGAAATCTTGTGATCCTCATAACTTAAGTACATTAATTCATTTATTGAGCTATTGAAGATATCTAGTTCTTTTTTTTTTTTTTTTGATAGTTGTAGCAAAATTTATTGATTATCTCTATGTTATGGTTCTATTTTTCTCTCTTTCAATGATTTTGATTATGTAAGAACAAAAAATGATTAGAATAAATTCATTAAGACTACTAATCTGGATAATTTCACATATGCTCCACATATGCTTGCAACATATGCTTCTATAGAAATGGCGACTTTATATATTTTGAAATGTGTTTACTCTATATAATGATGTATGAGTCATTTTCTTAATCTTGGGGGTGTAGTGTATGAGAGTCTAGAATTGGATCCAAGATGGAGATTTTGTGTGATGAGAAGTGCCTTAGATCCTATCATCACGTGAGGTCCACTAAAAGAATGTTCTTAGTTTGAACACTATTTTTCTCTCTTTACAAAACCAAAATATATTGGGAATCATGAAAATAGTGGTGAGTACACTAGAATATCAATCAAGAGAGGCAAGTACATCAATCCCACAATAGTAAGTATGCTCAAAATTTGACTCATAGAATATGATGTCATTATAGATTTCATTATCTAAAGTTTTCTCTTTATGAGGAATAAATAGAGAATAATTGGAATAACTTGCCTAATGTAATGTACAAAGTACAGATAACTTGATGTTTTGAAGACATGGATATCTTAAAATTTTAATTGAATTATTTTTTGTAGAGGATGTGGTGTTGGGTATTTTTCTTGCAACCATCTAGATATTAAGGAAATCTACCATAATGTCCCAGTCTAGGAATAATGTAGGCAATGGGGAAGTAGCCTATATATTTAGACTAAGGGGGAGAAAAATTAGAGTAGATAGAATGACTTAGATAAAGCCTCCTCTTCTTTGAGCCTTACTAAGTTTGGAAGTTTATTTCCTATAGATCTTAAATATAGTCCAACACAACTAATTTAGTATATAAGAAGTCTCTAATTTGGTAGTTAGTTCAAATGATGTGAAGTTCTACATATAAGCAAGCTACTCATCCCTATATATATATATTATATTGTGTTTATCACAATAATAATTTACCTAATATTTATATAGTATCATATAAAATCCTATACAAATACTATGTATTGAATAACACTCTCTAGGGATTTAATAGCTTTATATTACTAAATTTATGGATGATGGAATAAAACCTACTTCACTAGATAATATGACACTAACATACATATTTTTATTTTCTTTCTAAATGAATAGAATGTCCAACCCTCAACTATCAAATTTATCTTGAATACATGAAACCTTAATGAATTGAATAAAATACTAACATTCAAATCAGTCTAATGCACTTGGATTTATCATTTAGAGCTTACACTCTCAAATTCCCTTTTACCCCAATGATGCACCCTAATTGATAATCCACAATCAATTTAAATTCCCCACATTTATTTTAGAAATTTTTCTCATCCTAGCATGAACTACATAGTGTAACATAATTTTATAGCACGTCTTAGATGCAAACTAATAAATAATTAATATAAAGAACAAAAAACACAAACTCAAAGATTCCATGAATCCATAAAAAAACTTAAATGAAAATGGAGGTCCATAATACACAATTATAATAAAATGTTTCTTATATGACCTTAATAAAGGACAAATCATTGAGATGTTGAGATTAATGTATCTATATGACCTTAATTTTTTTATAAAAATATAAACTTGGCCAAATGTTTGACTCTAAAAGATAGGAAAAGTATTCAACTAGGTGTTGGGGTTTGTGGGAGTATGAAATAATATACTAGGGAAAAATAAGGTCGAATCCTCTAGCTTTATATATTTTTATTTTTTGGAGAATGAAAAAATGATGTTAGTAGGTATGTCTCAATAGGTAGTTACTCTAAAAATTGATGATGTTAGCATCATATAAAGATGGCATTATCATGATTTTGACATTGTGAAATAAAAGATGGATAAAAATTTAGACGCATGGAATCAATTCTAGAACTCTAAAACACAAGATTTTTTTTTACTAGTAGAGGATGAAGATAATAGGGGTTAGAAAGGGATGGTACTTAAGGATTGGAAAGACTAAATTCCCAATATGACAAGGAGTAAATACAAATAATAAGATTGTGAAGTTGTTGGGGAATGATTGAAATGACATGATCGTTGAGAGATGAAAAAATTGGTGCAAAAATACTTATAGACATTTGGATTAAAATAGATTGGGATTTTTAAGTTTAAAAGGGAGTGGTATGGTAATATATAACCAAGTCTAAAATCCTATAAAATATAACACTTGAATACAATAGAGCTAAGAGGGGTCAAAGAATATGGAGACAAGAATGGTTTGAATGGAGGGTCAAGCCAAACACTCTAGAAATAGAAAATATTCTAGGTCACTAACAAACACTAAGGATTGGATTACTGGCATGACAACCGCAATAAAATTGAAGTCCAATAGAATCCATACTTAGATAAATTTAACAAAGGTTGAAAGAGGATTATCAAGATTAGTTGAAAGATTATACTTTGAGGATGAAGCCCAATAGACCAATGGAAAAATTAAAATGGAGATGGTAGAGATGAGATATTGGTATGCAAATCCATCAAAATAACAATATGGTAATTGATAGAAATTCATGAAAATGACCAACACAACTTCACACACAGGATATTTTTTTAATTTTTAGAAATTGAAGCATCTTGAACTTGTGAATGAATTTGTTGAAAATGCTTTAAAAAATTTCAAACAAATGCAATTGAAACCACGAATTTTGCAGCAAATATGAGGTATGGAAAACCTTTGATGATGTGTTGGAGGGTTTGCTCGAAGGTGAAGGTGAAGGTAACTATTTGCTTTGTACGCTTTGTCTTTGCACGCACCCTGTTCGCCGCACACACTGTTCGTCGGACACACTGTTCTCTGCTTGGTGAAAATGACAGGGATGAGGGTTTGTTTTTGTTTTAATCTGTGTTAAGGGGGTTCGGCCGAACCCCTTCATTTTATTATTAAATTGCATAAGTCAATGGGGTTCGGCCGAACCCACATAAAGGTTCGGTCGAACACTTGGGTTCGGCTAAACCCCTTCACTTTGTGAAAAAGAGAAAATCGAGTTTTCCCTTCCTCCACAAAAGTGTTCACCACTTATGTGGGTTCACCCCCTAGCCTTAACAATAAACCTATTCCTAATCCTTACTTGGATAGTAAACCATAATTTTATCATTAATGCAACCCTAGCCATAACTTTAACCCTAACACTATTTCTCAAAACCTTAATCTTAACCATAACCCAAATCCTTTTTATCACAACCCTAAACATAAACATAACTGAAACCCTAAACTCTAAACCCTAAACCATGATCTTAATCATAACCCTAAACATAAACACAACCCTAACCCTAAACCCTAAACCATGATCCTAATTATGATCTAACCCTAACACTTACCGTAACTTACACCCTAACCTTAACCCTAATTGTAACCCTAAGCTAAAGACAAATGCTACACCCTAAACTATAATACAAATCTTAAACCTAGCCCTAACCCTAATCATAACTTAACCCTTTTTCTTGAAACCTTAACCTTGACCCTAACCCTTGAACCTTTATCCTATCCTTATAACCCTAACCACGACCAAAACTCTAACCCCAACCCTAGCCCTAATTATCTAACCCTAAATGTTTTTTCTTTTATTAATTAGTTGCATTCACTCCAATAACCCTAAACCTATCCCTAAACCTAAACCTAGCCCTATCCTTGACCCTAATCCTAACTCCAACTCTAAGCCAAATATAAAAAACAACCCTTAATCATAACAATAACCCTAAAACTTAATTCTAAATCTAACCCTAACACTATCCTCAATGTGCACCATAACCTCAACCTTAACTCTAACCTTGATCCTAACCTTAACTCTAACCTTGATCCTAACTATAAGCCTAACCCTACCTCTAACCCTAACCTTAACTCTAACCTTGATCCTAACCATAACCATAACCCTAACCTTAATAATAATTGTTAGCTAGCCCTAATACTAACTATAACCCTACTTGAACCGTAATATTAACTCTAACCCTCATTGTACCATAAATGTAACCCTGATCCCAAGCTCTATTGTAGAACCCTAAATTTTCTAAGAAAACTAATTGTAATGCTAACCCTAACCTAACCATTAACCATAATTGTAACCCTAACCATAAACCATAATCATAACCTTAACCTTGTCCTAACCCTAACCATAAACCATAATCCTAACCCTAAGTCTAACCAAATCCCTAATTGTAACCCTAAATCCTAACCCTAATTTCATATCTAATCCCAGCCATAACCAAAACCCTAATCTAACCCTTTGGACTGGGTGGATGGATTTAGTTCATAAGATCATGATGAGATGGCGGGGAGGGGATTTAATTGAGGAGATCAAGTCTAGCTTTGGCAGCATGATGCATGTTAATTGGAAGGACGTGACTTCTTATTAGGTGTGGGACCGTACTGTGCATGCTACTCTTTTGGGAATTGGACTGCTGGTTTTATCTCCTCATTGCATTTGGAGGAGTGAGTGTATTTATAATGATGTGACTTTATATGATGTGATTTGGCCACATTCTAGAGACTTCGGGCCAGCTAGTTTAGCTAGGGATTCCTTTGGCTTATTTTGGATATTTACTAAATATAGTTTATTGATCAGTCCGCATGGGGTTTCATGCTTTCCCTGCATCTCCGCCAACTTTTTCCCTCTCTATTGTAATCATAAATTCATTAATTTTTGTGTCTTTTCTCACTGTGGCATATTTCCTCTCCACGCGTGTGACTGGTATACGGGGTTTAATTTGCTTTGCTGTAATCCTTGCCTTAACTATCCTTTAGAGATTATTGTCCGCGACTACTACTTTTGGTATTCCTTGCATTTCTGTGAGCCTTCTGTGCAGTCTGGCAGTATGGGTGGTGATCATGTTCGAATGGAACCAGACAATTGTGATGAATTTTGAAACAACCCACTGGTTTGGCACATTTGTGTGGAGGGAGGATTAGCTCCGCTCATGGAATGCTTAGTCGACCATGATCCCATTTTATCGGGACAGTTTGCTAGTTCATGGAAGGACAGGAGGGTTTCCATTGGTGGGATTTCGTTCGAAATCAGTGAGGATGTCATTGCGTAGGCTATGGGTTTGTTGTGTGAGGGGAAGAAATATCCTAAACACACTAAAAAGCCGGACCATGAGAGCCTTAAGGCATTTTTCAGAGGAGAGGAGACCTCGGTTAGGAACCAGGCGAGGTTTGAAAGGGAAGAGCTTCCTAAGCTGTGGGACCAGGTTTGCATGGTGCTAATGAAATATGTTACATTGGAAGGTAGATTCAAAACTTGTTTCTTTTATCATTTCCCTCTATTAAACCACCTTAGGCATAAAATGCTGCTTAGTTTTCCGTTTTTCCTTCTAATGGACTTGGAAAGTTCGGTGGATAAGTGTAAAGTGTCGGCCAGCCAAAATCCTTGTGATCTTTCGTCGGTCCCGCTCCATCAGGGGCTAATCCTCTCCCTGTATCACTTTCATCTTGCCCTCTTCCTACCTAAAGCCATCACCACTATCCGTGTTGAGAACATTGAACCCCTCTCCATGGTGCATATCTCCCCGACCGAGTCTAAGAGCCCTCCTCGAAAGTCTAATATTGACAATATGGGGAACGCCAAAACCAAAATTTCCACCAAAAAGCTTAAAGGTGGGTTAGGAAAGGTCCATGCCAGTGCGGTGGAAGGGCTCTGTGAGCTAAAAGTCACTCAGGCTGACACGACTGTTACTATCACTATGTCGAAAAAAGCTAAGGAGAAATGCATGCAGGCTGCGACTGTTAAAGATGGCAAGGGTAAGAATGCGGTTAGGAAAGATTCTAGAGGGGACACGGTTGTGGGGAACACAGAGATGATCAGAGGGGAAAGTGTTAGGAGGAGATCTGGGAGGCTGGCTAAGAATTGCAAGAAGAGGTTTGTAACGCCCCACCACACAACCCTAGAGGAAGTTGCATTTAACAACTTAAACGAAATAATTTTTTTTTAAAAAGTATAATTAATAAGCAAGTTCGCTAACTAATGCCAACAACCTCTAAGGTTACGGAACAGAGGTTAAATAGAACCTAAACAAAAAACATGATTTAAACCATGTCATTTAATTACTAAATAAATTAAGCACATACATTCCAAATAAGATAATTTAAATCAAGCATAAGAGATAAAACATCAATTTCATTAATCCATAAATTAAACCAAAAGGTTACAACACTCATTCCTTGAATGAGGCTAGCCATCAATAATATTACAATTACAACATTCCACCTTGATAACAACGAGGGGTAAAAATAATACAAGAACAACTGCAATGAAAGAGAGCAAGAACTGCAACTGAAACCAATGAGCTCTCCAACTGGAAGTCTCGTCCATACGAACATGAAGAAAGAACCCAATGAATTTAGGTGCACGCCACCCAACCAAGTGGAACCCAAAGGCCCACCCCCCGTGCTAGGAGATAGTAACCAGGAATCCTAGTCAAGACCATCTACCTCTAGACACAGGCTAACATAAACTGAACCACAATAAAAACAACCAAACACATGAACAACACAAGAACATCATAAGCTCAACACATGAACAACACAAGAACATCATAAGATCAACACATGAACAACTCAAGAACATCATAAGATCAACACATGAACAACTCAAGTACAACTTAGATACCATGCAAGTACATCACAAGTACAACTTTACAAGGTCACAATGTTTCCAGAAATAAAGTAGGACAAGTATGTTAAAGGAACCATACACAATAATAGAATTACCGACTACGGTCACACAAGTATGTTAAGGAAACCATACCCACAATAAACAAGTACCGACTATGGTCACACAAGTATGTTAAGGAAACCATACCCACAATAAACAAGTACTCACTATTGTCCTAGATAGAGTGTCATCTCACAGCTCATCATGGGTTATCCTTGGGAATCTTCATAGGCTCCGGCCCCCACAAGAAAAGGTTATCCTGGTGACCTTTACCGAATCCCGACCCCCATACTCACTAATGTGGAGCCAAATACCTTTCCTACAAACAAGATAGATGACCTTGCCATTACAAGCCTTCCCATCTCATCCCAAGCCTAAACGAGCACTTGAGTCTATGAGTGAGGCATTAAAATCTTGATTAGTGAGAAGTTAGTCCTAAACTTCTAAGTATTGTTTTAGTTATCACTTGATTAAATAACTTACAATGAGTTATCCTGGCACCACTTTGTGTGCTGGCCCCCGTTACAAGCCACTCTTCTACTTGACAACGACATACCAAACAAACATCTATGGTACAAGGTACAACATTTAAGCTAACACGTCTACTCCTTTCTCAGGAGGCGACAAAGATAAAACCATCTCCAACCACTGAAGATAACAACAATAACAAAACGGCTCCTGACCGCTCCTGACAAGGGAACACGGATCCCATAATCCGCTCCTAAACCAAGGAGGTACAAACATCCCTGTTCGTGGAAACTGGGTACTAACATAGACACAACCTCCTGCACTACCAAGAGAATTCACAATAGGTTGACATCACAAAACGACAGCCCACAAAACTGAAGACCCTAGCATGAAGACTTATTAACCTCGACTGAACAAACTTCCCCAAGGTGATAACAAGAGACTCATATTCAAACAGACAATTAATCCCGAATTAAAACTACTTTGGATTTCCTAAATCCAATTCTCTTAACAAAATTTCATAGGTTATTGCCACAATAAGACTAATTTAATAATGTCTCTTCTAGACATAAGCATAAATTTAAAACACAACATTCAATTCCCTAATTGCTTTTAATAAATATAAAATAACATTTATTTCAACTATTCAGGAAAATAACATTTTAAATAAATAAACACTTCCTCTCCTCGACAAAATCATTCCAAAAACAAATAACTTAACTTGAACAAAACAAATTATATAACATTAAATATAATATTTCATCCGATATATTATTCTAAATTACGATCAATAGTTTGATTGAGGGTGTAACGTTTCCATTTTCACAATCACATTTAAATCATGCGATTAATTTAAATCAAAATCTAATTCCCTCAATTAACCTTAATTCATGCCATTAGAAAAATCAACATATTCCCATACATAATTAATTTATCCACAACTACAATTATATATTTTAACAAAATTATATAAAATCTATTCTCTCATTTTCCAAAATGCCAAAACATTCAACCTTATATTAATATATAATATAACATTAATTATTTAATACATATTATAATTAATTATAACACATATTAATAATTAATATTATAATATACCCCAATAATATTATGAATACTATTAAACTAAATATTAACATATAAATTAATATTATAATATAATAATAAACATATTATATATATTATAATATTAAAATAAATATTATTATTTTTCCTTGGGCCGCGCACCATACAAACTCACAGGGCGGCTGTCTCGAGCTGTGTGCACGGTTAGGGCTAGTCGCATTAGGGCTGGCGCTTTGTTTTTGGGGCGGTAGTGGATCTGAGAAGTGGCCGCGGATTTTGTTTTCCACAGGTGGAGGTGGAGACTTGGCTAGAGGTTGTAGGGAGGCGGCGGTTTAATGGTGGCCGTTGTGGTTTATAGTGGGCGCCAAATGCGCCGGGTGGAGGAGAAGGCAGCAGCGGAGGTGTGCGTAGGGCATGACAGAGGCAGGGGCTGGTGCTGGCTGCGTCGACCCTGGTTGTGGTCAGCGGCTGCGCTTTGCACAGCCGACCACCATGAATGGTGGCGTGGCTGTGCAAAGCACAGTCGTCCACCACCCATGGTGGCGGCGGTGCTGGTAGCCACGCGGGGGTAGGGTTGCATGGGTCGCACTGGGCGCGGCTCCCCCAAAGCCCTCCCCAAACAAATTTTTTTTTTATTATAAAAGCTTGCGGATTGAATCCGCGATTTTTCCCTAGTTTCAAATATTTTTTCAAGAAAAAATATAATAATAACACCCCTAGATCTTAAACACATAAAATATAAGAATATATTTATATATATATATATATATATATATTCACAAAAGAATTGCAAAACCAGAGAAGACAGATTTAAAACCATTTTTTTAAACAAGAACACCATTCTTTTCTTTCCTTGAGGAAACAAAACAAAAAAATATGGGTTTATGGTTTGATAAACATTCAACATGGAGGTCCCAATAAAATCCGGTTTAAAAATTTCAAACATGCATTCCAAAACAAAACATTTATAAATGAATCTACAAACAATTAAAATTAAAGAAATGGACCTCGTAAAATTGTGTTTGAGAAGATCCAAACGATGCCCAACTTCCAAATCCAGCTTCACAGATTTTCACAACCTCAGACCAAAAACCCAGAAAATTGAAACATGCTTCCTCTCTCAAATTCCAACTTTTCTCAAAACTCCAAGATCCCCCAAAAATTGAGAGCCAAAATCCAAACATAAGGATTAAACCCTAAAAATTCAACAACCACCCTAATAAATTCTTGAAAACAGAAAATGAAAAATATCTAATTTCTTTAATTTTTTGAATTCAAACTTCTAATTTGACTTGTAAATTCATTTTTCAATTTTCAATTCCAAATTTCACAAATTGACTTTCATGCATTTTCTTATTTTCAATTTCAACAATTAAATCAATAACTTCAACCTAAATAAATTAAATCCTTTCATCATCAAAAATTTAATTAATTAATAAATAGATTTAATCAATGATTAAATTATTTATTAATTAAATTAAATTAATAATAAATAGATTATATTTCAACATAATCTCATAACGAATTAATCCACAACTTAAATACATTAAACCATTTAATTCCTTTTTCCAACTTGCAATTAAATACGAAGAGAGGGTACAAAATTCAAAGCAACACATCCTGACAAACAATTGACGACATACAAGGACTAGGGTGACGACTTGGCACAGAAACCTAGCTACTATCTCCCAATCGAATACCGTTGGGTATTGAACATGCTCTCACCTATGGAACCAGGTGGAGTCGATGTCCTATACCTGTCAACCTGCAAATCAAGTAAACAACAACATATAATCTGAACAACATAAAATACACACCGTGAAGAGGAAGTCACGAGATCGTAGGGCACTCGCAAGCGAGTGATACGATACCGTCCCCTTCACCAATACACTACAAATGACTGACAAATCTAACATGCTAGTATAATACAAAGCATAAACATCATTACTTCGAATATCCACTATGCTAATCCAAAACATGGAATAAAGATAACATCATATTAACATACCATCACATCAAAATATAACATTAACGTCACTTATAGATAGTGATCAAATACAGCCGAGTACCATAGACAAGGTACTAATAGAAAATTACAACATAAAGAGGTATCTAAATATCCAGAAATACATCAAAGCAACATAACAACACAAGGACATATTGTCCAACCGGAAGGCAAAATGGAGGGGTATTACAAGGTTAATCATTGAGGATTCAGAGGAGGAGCAGTCGGACAACAAGGGTTACAAGGAAGAAGAATCTGAAGATGTTGAAGAAGATATGGTGGAAAGGCCCCAACTTACTCTGGTGGACAACAAGCTCCCTTTTGTTGGCTTTGGCTCACACTCTCCGTAGCCGCTGGTGGATGAGCCTGGTGAGGTTCAGGGTGCTATGGATGTTGGGGTGGATTCAGACAAGGTAGCGAAGAGATTGGACACTCTGGACAAAAGATTTTAGGGGCTGACCGGCTTCACCATGAAACTTGATCACTTTGTTACAAGTACTCTGTCTAATGCCATAAAAGAGGAATTGGAGGGGAACAATAGCCAGGAAAACGAGTGGGTGGGAGATGAGGCGGTGGACCTCCTGATTAAAAATTGGGACGATGCCAGTTAGTTCTCCTGGTGCTGGTCTGTTGGTTGTTTCTTGGCTGCTAATGTGCTGCCTTTGGGTTGTCTCTGGTTTTTCCTGTTTTTTCCTGTTTATGTTAGTTGTTTAAGACTTGTCCTTTTTTGGCCCTAGTGGCTCGTTGTGTAGGGTACAACGCCCTGTAAATGCTGTTTATCTTTTCAAAAACATTATTTTTCCTAACTCTAACCTTAACTCTAAACCTAACCCTAATTAAATACCCAATCATAACCCTAATTGTAACCTAACCCAACTCTAATCCCAATCATATCTGTACCTCTAAATCTAACCCTAAACCCAAGTTTAATTTTATTATATCATATATTATATTAATATCTAAGTTTTATCATATATAATATTAATTATATTACTATATATTTTAATATATAATATATTATGTTATCTACAATTTTATATATTCTATTTTTTAAGTTTTCTTAATTTTCAGATTTTTTTTAATATCCAAATTATATAATATATAATATTAATAATACTACTATATATTTTAATATACAATATATTATGTTATCTATATTAATATATAATATGTATTTAATATAATAATATATATTATATTATCTATTTTAATATATAATATGAATTATATTATTATTTAATATAATATATTATATTATTTTTTATTTTTAGAAAAAGAATTTTGAAGATATATATTTTTTAGATTTCTTAATTATTATAATATATAATATGTATTACATTATATTATATCTTTTTCTAATTTTTAGAAGAAATTTTTTTTTTTTTAAGATTTCTAAATTTTCGAATATGTATTATATTCATTATATTATATCTCTTTTTTTTAAATTTTTAGAAATTTTTTTTGAAGAAATATTTTGTTTTTTAAGATTCCTAAATTTTTGAATATGTATTATGTTATATTATATTTTTTATTTAGTTTTAGAAAATAATTTTGAATAAATATTCTATTTTTTAAGATTCCTAAATTTTTAGATTTTTGTTTTTTTTGTGACAGATGTGCTGACCTCCTATAGGAGCCCGTGCTGCCATTGTAGGGTTACGCCTCTCACGTAATTATTGGTTCTCGTCAGAGGTATTGATATTAATGCATTTATTGGATGCAATTTCTTTTACTTATTTAACCAATTATTATATGATTTTTTTTTAGTAAAGATCTTATTATCTATAATTAATTTTTTATTTAATAATTTTGGAAATGTCATTTACTTATTATTTTGTTTTGATTAAGGTAAATATGGAAAAATGTTTGGAACCATTACAAAATAGTCATGAAAGTGAATGGAACAAGTCTCACCAAGAGTGAGACTAAAGGAGAACAAACACTAAAGAAAAAATAAAGAAAAACTAGTAGCAAACACCAAGACAATAGAAGACCGACATAAGACAACTATAAATCAACAAGTAGTTTTAGGGCTTTAATGGCGTGCCATTCCCAGTTGAAGAACTCCAACTTCTCATCAAATGACACTTCTTTGGAAATTGCACTATGATCATCATCATTAATTGGAGGTATATCATTCTAAACAATAGTTTAACCTTTGGCCACCTTCTTTTTACTGCAGGATCTATTAGTAATGTCCAACAAGATAGATTTCGCCTGAGTAGAAAACTCTTCTATCTTATGTTTGATTTTCCTTTTCTCTAGCTCAGTATGGAAAACCTAAAGGGTAGTAGCAGTTTTCTTCATTATCTTTATAGTAAGCAACAAATTCCTTCATATTCCTTAGGATATTATCTTGATTCACTTTTAATGAATCCACATCCTTCTCTAGGTCTCTCCACTTTTCAAAGTTCTCAACCACAATCTTAATATCATGCATCTCTTTTTAAAGTTGCTCCCACTTGTCAAAATTCTCAATCAAGCTCTTGATATAATCCTAAACATCTTCCTCTATCTCCTCATCTTGCCACTCTAGGGATTTAGCTAGAGAAAGGGACTCCAAATTTTGTATCTCTTGGAAACATGTCATTGGGCTAATTTCCATTTGAGAATATTATTTTTTATATTGACCACCTTACATCTAGTTATTCACTTTCTCTCCCAATAGGTCACAAGATTTGCAAGTAGGGTTATCCTCTACAAGGTCCAAAGGAGTGGGCTTCTAAGGGCTATGGCTATAAGGAATGTCTATAGTAAAATATTTTTTGACTTTAGAATGCAAAAAAACACTAGGGGAGGGACAAGCAACAGGGGTCCCCTCTTTAATGGGAGAGTCCTCAGGGGGAGGGTTGAATAAGGGTGGTGGGTTGTGGCTGACAGGTGGATAATGGGGACCATAATCTTAACTAGGAGAGATAGGTGGAGTAGCTTCTTCATTAGACAAGGAGATGTAGATGCCCATCGAGGAATTCTTAAAAGAGACTTTTTTGTGCTCGACTGAAAATGGAGAGGGGTCCACGGGGAGAACATTGGAAAAGTATGGCCAAGGCGAGTCATGCATTTTAGTAGGGTTAGACATGCCAAATTTTTTATTTTTAAAGGAGGGACCCTTCTCCATCCTAACTAAAGAGTGGTTATAAAAACACGAGAAATTTGAAGGGACTGGAGTGAGAGCTAAATTGTAGTGATATAGGTAGTATATAAACCCTTGGTGCAAGGGGGATTTACCATTAAGCATGACCTTTTGAATAGAATCAACTAAAGATAAATGCAACCAAAAAGAAAATTTCATCCTAATATTGCATCTAAAATGATTCAACATAGGAAATAGGTAAGTATGAAACCTCTTGTAGTAGCCTTCAAGAGAGATATACCTCATCAAAACCTTGACAACCTGCTACACCAGGTAGATCCTCTCTGTTGAACCCATTTTATAGTCTACTAACCTTCTCACCTATTTTAAGGATTTTGTTCATAAAATCTTGGTAATTCCCTTTCACCTTCTTAGGTTTGTAAACCCCTTCTAGAGGTAGACTAGTAGTCGTAAAAATCATATCCATGGAAATGTGGAAGGAAATGTCTCTCACATAAATAGTGTTAGCTTTCCACTAGTTAGAAAATTCCATCAAGATAAGGGTGTCATATCCATTCATTGCTTTGATGTAGGAAGAGGGGTTTCGTCTCTTAAGAATGGACTATATGTATCTAAGTTATCATTTTTATTCTTTCATAGTCTATAGACTCTATCTGTAATAGGTACCCTTCCATGGTGGCCAAAAAGTAGATACTGGCAGTATGAAGGAAACAAGGGGTAGAATGGGAGATTAACTAGAAACCATGCTTCTTGATAAGAAACAAATAGAGAGTTTGCTTCTTTTTTCCAAGAAAAATCAAGAAGGGAGATATAATATCCTACCTCAACTTTTCATTATGAGGAATTTTGTTAGAGTAAATGTCATTGTGTCAATGAGATGTCCCAATATATTATTTGACAAGAGGAGGGTTATTACCTTGTGCCTCATTTTTTACATGATTTCTAATATGGTCCAAGAGGGAGGAAATATCATACCAAATCACTATAGGATAAATTTGGGGGACTAAGTTAACAAGGAGATTTTCCATTGAGTTCTCTTCTCTAAACATAAGTTGGATTTTATATTCATCTAAGCTTCTAATGTTAGACATAATCTTCCCATTGTTGTCTTCATAAGTCTAGCTAGGTCTAGCTTTGGAACTCAACATGCCAATGATACTTTTAGAGTCCATCTCAATAATAACCTTTCTAATTTGTTTAGTGATGACAAGAAGAATACCATGGTAAATAATAGTTGATTTGACAAAAGAATGAATATTGGACTCCCAAGTTCATGAAAAAGGCATAGGTTAATTGATCCTTGTTATCTCTCATAATACCACCCCACCTACCTGACCCAAGTTCCCCTTAGTAGAGCCATCAAAATTGAGTTTGAACCAACCAAAATCAAGGGGGGACCATATGATGGTCTTATGAGAGACTAGCTTGGAGAGATCATCATTAATCAATATTCCAAAAATTCCCCATCTTTTAGATATCTTTACTTCGAGATCTAAGGGATTACATTTAGGATTTGTGATATCTATCACCTTGATATTTTTAATGATTTTTTAAATTATAGAATCATCCAGAACCTCCCAAGGTCTGTGTTGGTTTTTAAAGATCATGTTTTTTCATTCTTTCCATAGCCCCCAACCAATATGTATGAAGGCCTATCACCATAATTCATTAACTAGGGGTTGGGAAAAGGCGTGATTCCAACTATTTGTAATACTACAAGCAGTGTCATTGCAAACCCAAGTGATAAAGAAGTTGTTGAGGATATTTTGTCGACATTTCTAGGCATAATTATAGTTAATTTAAAGATGATCTATGCTTTATTCATTGTGTTCACATAAGAAACATTTTTTCACCATTTCTTTTTTGAACATTATCTATAGTCAACACTTTTCTATGATAGATAGTCCATTAAAAAAAAGTTGATTTTAGGAATAATTTTGTGCTTCCAGATATTCATCCAATTAAAAGGGGTAGGATGAATTGGATCAATCAAGTTATATATAGATTTAACAGAGTAATCCTCTGCTTGAGAATCAACTCAATTTTTTTTATCTTGCAACAAATATCTCTAGAATCTATGATTTAAAATAATTCAAAAGAGTTCAAAGGTAGCTAGATTAAGAGGGGGATCGAACCAACTGGGATCAATCCTCCAAGAGGAGGGGAGAGAAGAAAGGTTATAATAGTCCTTGAATAAGCTTCCTAGTCTTCTTTGTAAATCAATATGGATAGCAGAACATATTGGATGAAATTGTAGAGGAACAAAAAAATCCATGGGTCTTCCCAGACTTGTTCACCATTACCAACTTGCCATTTCAGTCCCATATTAAGAGTATCTTTAGTCTTAACCATATTGTTCTAGATGTTCAAGATCCTAGGTAGTTGTTGAGATTGAACTAAAGAAAGTCCTTCTCTACTATTTAGGTATTTAGCCTTCATTATAGAAGACTATTCAAAGTTATGCTTCAACAATTTTCATCTCACTTTGGTTTGAAGGGCATTATTCATCATATTAATCTTCCTTATACAGAGACCTCAATTTTTCTTAGGGAAGAAAACATTATCCCAAGAAACAAGAGAAACTGTTTCTTTGTTCAATACTCGACCAAATAAATTATATTTGGATTTGTTTAATCTTATCAGCCATAACCCTCAAGATATTGGAGAGGGAGAGTAGGTAAAGAGAAGTTTTTTCAATGAGGCTTTAAGAAGTTGGATCTTGCTAGCATTTCTTAGAAGAACACCTTTCCAAGCAACAAGCTTTCTTTGAATCCTTTCAATTAAAACAACCCAATTAGAGTTGTGAATTCTTCCTTGAGTTAGGGGCATTCCTAAGTAAGACATAGGGAGCTATTGAATATTACAATTGAGAACTCTAGCAATTATTTTTGTAACCTAATAGGTATATTGAGGTAAAATAGGCCACTCTTGTCTAGGTTAATTTTCTGCCCAAAAACTTGAACCTAATCATTAAGAAATATTTTTTAATTTTGTGGCTTTAGCTATAGACACTTCTCCCAATAAGTAATTATCATCCAAAAAAAATTGGTGGGAAATAAGAGGGAGGTGGGAAGCGAGTTTTAATCCTTTCAAACTACCTCTTCTAATGATTTCCTCTATATTTTCTACCCAAAACTTCAACAAGATATATAAAAATATAGGGGTAGAGAGGGTCTCCTTTCCTAATACCCCCTAAAGCTTTAAAGTGGCCATGAAAAATTCCATTAATTAGAATTAAATAGGGTGGGTTTGAAAATAATTCCTCTAATATCTTGAGAATTGTATTTCTAAAACCAAACTTATATAGGACTCTGGAGAGGAATAGTCATGACACTTTGTTATAAGCTTTAGATATATCGAGCTTTAATATCATACCTTCCTTGTTGCCTCTATCCATAGAATGGAGATTTTCATGGACCAAATAATAGCATTAGTGACTTTTTTCCAGGAACAAATCCCTTTTATTTTTGATGAATGATTTTATGTAAGAAGGGTTGGATATGTAGGACCAACAACTTAGATAAGATATTATACATTGTATTGCAAAGGCTAATAGGTCTAAATTTAACATCTTGTTAGAACCAACCCATTTAGGGATAAGGACAATGAAAGTATTATTCATTTCCTTCAAAATTTTCTCAGAGTAGAAAATAAATGTAACTTCTTGTATTATGTCTTTGCCCACAATGTCTCAATAGTTTTGAAAGAAAGAAGGGGGAAAACCATCCAACCCTAGGGATTTTAGATGGGTCAAAGGAGAAGACAACCTATTTAATTTCCATTTTTGAAATAAAAATTTTCATCATAAAAATTTCTAAGTAATAAAGTTTGGGATTACCTAGAGTAAATGATTGATAACTATCACATCTTAATTTTTCTTGTATAAAATTTAGTTGGTAACAAATGGAACTGGATGAGACCATTAGACAATATGTGATTAATGTGTTTTTATGGATGATAAATTAGATGATATCTTTAAAATGCATGCTATTATGATTAAAATAATGATGAATTATTATGATGTGAATATTTTGATTGTTGATTATGGTTTTATGAGGTAACCTATTTACAAGATATTGAGTGCAAATGAGTGTAGGAATAGGTTGAAGGCAAGAACATGGTTGAGGTAGAGATGACCTAGTCACTCAACAATAGTTGGCATGATGGAAATCCTACACACACTCACATAGTTGCATTCATCTTGCATTGTGTATGATTATGATTACATTGTGTTATCATGAGTATGCCATTGCCTTTTGTGCATTATGATTTAAAATAATGTCTGTCTTATGGATGTTTTATTTGCAAAATTAATTTAATTGGGAAAATAAAAAATATTTTTTTAAATGTTTGATAATGATAAATCTCTTAATTTATATTTATATGCATATAATAATAGAATAAGGATATTATTATTTATATATAAAAATATATAAAATAGCTTATTATTAAAAAAAGAAAACAAAAAGTAAAATAAGTTTTAAATTATGTGTAGACACTTAAAATTTCCTGAATGGTATTACACACGAATTTGATATACTAACATCGTTTCCAGGGATAACTTGAAGAACCTCACCCCTTGGTGAAGGTTTAAAATCCTAGCGAATCTTTCCTTTTATTTGAAAAAAAATATTAATTTTTTTGGCGAATCTATGCACATTATTAAAAAAGTTTGTAAAATCCTAGCGAAAATGAATAATTGGTAAAAAATAATAATCACAGTGGTGAATCCTAGTCAATATTCACGAAAAATATTAATTACAATGGCAAATATCTCCTTTAAAAATTTGCATAGTTGGTCGGCGCAATAAGAATAAATGAAAAGTTTAAATATTACCATCGATTAGCAATTTAGATTTTTAATCGAACGACTGCAGGTTGATTTCATGGCCTAATATGAACATGCCTTTTAAAAGGCTATTTGAGGCCCAAAATTTGTTTTGGGCCACATGATTAGATTTAATCATGTAGCCTTTTAAAAGGCATGTGTATATCAGGTCACGAAATCAACCTGCAATGGTCCGATTAAAAAGCTAAGCGATTATTTGATGGAAATAAATAAAAGCCCTATTCAAGGCTAAAATATATGTGAAATTAAATGGTCATTTATTATTGTGGTGATATTTCCCCAAAATCAATGGTAGGAATATAATATTACTAGCGAATATAATCAATATTTGTGATTATAGTATAAATTTCTGGTGAATCGGTCCCAGTGACGTATTGTTTAAAATATAATACATAGGCGAATTAATTGAGATGATTTTTTTTTTGGTAAAAACTTGGCGATTTAGCATCATTTTTAGCTTGTACTATTCGCCATTTCTGGAGGTCCCGATTTCAATTATTCGCCACTAAAGTTTTCCCTGATCGTTTCATTCTAAAATTCATCCTCTTTTCACTATTTAATTAAATAAACCTAGATATTTAATTAAATGCATCATTTTCATCTATTAATCTAATTAAATTAATTAGGTTAATTCACCCCCTTTCACCTTCACCTCTCATCATGTTTAATTGAATAAATCAAATTATTTAATTTAAACCTCCTAAGTCCTCTCATTTAATTAAATAATCTAAATCATTTAATTGAATGTCATTTGCATCCCCTTTTCATTAAATAAACTAATTATTTAATGAGAAGTCTTTCCCCCTCAACTTGCACAATTAAAACTTAGTTTTAATTAGTAAATTACTAATTTTCCTCACACATCCACTTGCATAGGGAATATTCTTCTATTTGGCTCCAAAATTGGAATATTCTTTCCTAACAAACTTTGTAACAAAGTTTCAAAGTTGTTACAAAGTGTGTTTGCTTGAATCATTGCGAGCCCTTGATGCTTTCTTTGATCCATGTGATCTTTTATTCTCGTCCATTGATGATAATCCTTGATCCATGTTTCACCCTTGATTCCATTTTGACCATTGATTTATCTTTTTCATCTTGACCATTGATTCTTCATTTGCTCTCCTATGAATACTTCACCATTTGAGAGAAATGGATCCACCTTTTCAGAGCAAAGTTATGATGCTGAAATTCATACTCACTTGCATCCACATGTAGCATTTTAGCTTAATTTTCATACATATTAGCTTAAGCATCCATTAATGGCTTCCATTTTAGCTTAGTTTGCATCCATGATTTGCATCTTTGAACTTCATTTCCATTTAGCGTAGCTTGCATCCATCTCCATCAAGAATCTTAGCATTTAGCACTAGTTTTCCATCCATGTTTCGTTCATATTTCATCAATTTCATCAGTTTTCATCAATAAAATCAATTGAAACGACTCATATTATACAAGGGATTGGGAAAGGGTCACCATTCCACATCAATGCGACACCACTCCCTCAATGGAATAAGGTTTGAAGTCTTAGAATATGTTTCTTTCAGGCTTTCATGTTTATTTCATGTTTAGTTTAATAGTTAGTTTTTGATGCTTTCAAACACCATCTCATTGGGATCATGGATTAGTGGATTAAATATGCCTTAAATCTATATGGATTTGGTGTATTTAACCTATACTATGACTTTGGTCACAATTTGCATGATTATTATTTAAAATAAAACAAAATAAAATAAAATAAGTTTTAAATTCAAAATAAACTTAAATAAAATAAGTTTTAAAAATTCAAATGATTTGCATGAAAAATCATGCGATTTGGGCATGAGTTAAAAGTTCACTTCTAAAATAAAGACCGAAGTTGAGCTTTTTGCATGAGAATATGAAAAACCATAAATAAGAGAGAGCTCAACAAAAGGAAGGACATGATTATTGGCGATCATAATTAGCAGCGACTAAGGAAGGGGCAACATTGGCAATGACTATGGAAATATCAACAACCAAGAAGGAATTAAAATTGACATAGGCTTCATAGCCATTTTATTTTGAATAATTATGTGTGTATTGGCACGATTATGGAGTTGTCTGCACATTAGATCTGCATTAAAATCCTTATATAGAATAGAGGAATAAAGACAAGGTCTTACAAACTCTTAACTCAACACCCAAATGGGGTGTCACCCAAGGAAAGTAATATTTTCTTGATAAGTATATAAAAACCACCATTGATCCTTTAAATTTTTTCAAACAAATGTAACCGGTAGGTCAGAATGGCAATGCTCAAACCATAGAATCAACCATCCTATAGAAGTATAGTGCTTAATGCAGTGAATCAACCCTCATGATAACTCAATTATAGCATATAATCGACCATGTTGCAAAGATAGTCATGGTTGTTTTATAAACTTGCACATAGAATGATTATGTACAATGCAAAGATAATAATCATGCTTATCTATTTAAACCAAATATGAATTCTTTATCGTTGTTACAAGAACTTGTGCAATGATTATTAGGTGCAAAATTAACAGTAGTACATGTCACTTTTAATATATATGCATTATATAGTATGAGTATTATACCCAAATTAGTGATTTGATCATGACTATAACCATACATAAATTCTGCTGTTGTTATAAATCTATTTTTATTTATTTTGTAATCTCTACATATTTGAACGGTAATACATTGGTAAACATTTTATATCTATTGTGATGATTCCATAGTAAAATTGTAAAATTGAACATATGAAACTGCGAGGTTATGGATCTGATTCTTTTATTTCTAATTAGCATATCAAAATTATAATTATAGTTATATGTATGTACATATATATACATACTCATATATATATATTCGTAGGGGAAATATGGGTAATGGTTAGAAAGAAAAATCAAGAAATTAGAATATAAAATACTAAAAATCCATGAAATATTGATCATATTAGCCCATTCTCAATGAAATTGAATGCAAAATGCTTCGAAGATTCAATTAAAAAGACATGAAAACTAGTTCAAATGTAATTGAAACTAAAGAAACATGCAAACGTATAATCCCATTGATGGATTATGCTCTAAATGTATATGGATTGCTCTATTAAGCATAAACCATGATTGCAAAAGTTTAATGATAACTTTATGTGACTCACAATTAATGCTCAAATTGCTCAAGATTGTAAATAATCAAGATTGTGAATGATCAAGATTGTGAAAGATTTTAATGGAGAAATGACTTGTTTTATAGATTTATAGATATATGATCAATGGTGGAGATTGAATTTGAAGATTGATGGATGAGAGGAAATCAAGGAGATCAAGGGAGATCAAGGGATGAAATTCAATGAGAGCCCAAAATATCCCTATTTTCATGAAAAACTAGTTAAAGATATTTTGGAGGGAAAATATTTATTCAAATTTGAATTATGGAATATTCCTTTTAGAGGGAATATGACATTTAGATATTTTGGAGGGAAGAAGATGTTTTTAAAAAGGAATATTCTCTTCTTGAAAAAGGAATATGCTTTTTGCAAGTTGAAGGAAAATTAGGAATTAAATAATTAAGAAAATTATTTAATTGTGAGGATGAGAAAGAATTAGGATTTTTAATTAAATAATTTTTATTTATTGAATGAAGCTTAAAGAAATATACAAATATAATAAATATCAGTCCATCAAAGGGACCGAGTAATAAAAAAGAAATATGAACAATTCCAATAACATGCAAACCCAACTGAACTTACAAATATAATAACCCAGTTGTAAGTATGCAACCAACATAACACATATGACTAGAACAATATCAACAACACAAAATAAGACATACCGCTCCAATTATGGATTACAAATGCAATGCCCCAACTAAAAATAGCTAATAGTACATTATTGGGCACAAGTAACAAAGCCAATTAAACCTTAAATTTAAAGAATTTTTGCAACTATTTGGTACCATGAAACTCCCCCACATGTAGTTTTAAAAGATTAAGGTTAATCTCATCCAACTTCTTGTTGAAATCACCATATTTGAGCTCCCTCTTTTGCTGCAAACATAAAACGATGAATTGAAACATGATGTCAAAGTAAAACATTAGAATGTTCATTTCATGATGCAAAATGTGGTTAGTAAACACTGTTGAACATCTACTTTTCCATAAATATTATAGTATCAACAACTAAATTATTATGAAGTATGAAACCAACTATTGCTTCTTTTTGTGAGATGAGGATTGTTAGGGTGGGTCAATTACGCTTGATCCATGATGAATCAAAGCATAATTTATCCACTACACCTCAATCTTGCAAACAAGATAATTCAAATTGAAAAGTTAAACTAAGCATTTATTGAAAATAAAAATTATAAACTATGAAAACAGTTAAATTCCTACTCTAACCCATTTGAAACTTATCTCATTTTAGAATTGGTGTCGTGTTGATGTGGAACAACGACCCTTTCCCAATCCCATGATCAGTGAGCCTATTTCAATCTATTCTATGGAAGAGAATCGATGAAACCATTATGATAAAATGGATTAAAACCTGATTTATGCTAAAATAAACATGATGTAAGCTATATTAACATGATTTTATGCTAAAAATGATTTAACTATGCAATTGCTAAGCTAATCTAAGCTAATTCTAAGCTAAAAATGGAAACCCTAATTTATAAACAAGCTAAGATGGATGCATGGAAGCCATTAATGGATGTATTAAGCTATTTTGCAACTAAAAATGAACTAAAATATGATAAATGTGAGTAAAATATGAGTGTGAATGCAAGTTAACTCAACATCATAAGTTTGTAATTGAAAGATGGATCCATTTGTCTCCAAATAGGGTTCTATTTATAGAAGAGCAAATGAGAAATGGAGGGTTGAGATCGAAAATATTAATCAATGGTCAAGGATGAAAGGAAGAAGAGGCATGGATCATGAATGCTCATCAACAAATGAGAATGCAAGATGAGAATTAATCAAGGGCTCACCTTTGTTCCAAACAAACACACTTTTGACTTGCACACACAGGTCATAAGGTGGCTTGCTCAAGAGGTTAACAGATAACTTGCAATTGAAGCCAAGTGAGAATATCCCTTTCTTAAATGATTGGAGGAGAGAGAATATTCCCTTTGGAATATTCTCATGGATGAGAAAAAGGTTAATTTTCAAATTAAAAAAAGTTTTAATTGAGTAAAAAAGGGGGATCCCCTTTTAGAGGAAAATTAGTTTATTTTTTAATTAAACAAGGTTTAATCACACAATTAGGGGATTTAGAGGAATTAAGTGATATTCATTAAATTAAATTATTTAATGAATGGGGGAGAGATGAAATGAAATTTAATTAAATAACTTAGGGTTATTTAATTAAATTAGAAGACTTAGGGAATTAAATTAAATATGTTGATTTATTTAATTTAATGAGATGAAATGTTAGCATGAAAGGGGGTGAATTAATCCGATTAAATAAATTAGATTAATAGACAAAAATGATGGAATTAATTAATTAGCTAGGCTAATTCAATTAATTTAGTGAAAAGAGGATGGGTTTGAGAGGAAATGATGTTAGTAAACCTGTTTCGAGTGCATGATATCATTTAGGACATTTTTCAGTGTCTACATTTTGCCCCTCTTTGAAGTGAGGTACCCGCTGCTTCAATTCAAAGAATAACGCTCTTCGGATTAAAAAATGTTGCCTAAATAAAAAAATAAAAAAATATATTTTTTTAGATGCCCCATTGCTAAAGGATTAAGTTGATTCCCTGCCCCCTCGAGAAATCAGATGGAAAATTTGAATTTTGGGTTGATTTCTCAATAAAGGTGAAAAGAGAGAGGCAGGCTAGATAAGGGAGCAACCATCAGGGCTAGCTCGAGTGTACAAACACTTTTTGGATTTTTTTTTGCCCCACTCTTTGATACATATACACATTAATGGGATCATTTTGATAGCCTTGTGGATATTGTATTTATCATATACATACACTGATCCAAATTTTGTACCATGACATTCATTTTTTGATATATATATGATATGAATACGGATTCAATATGATATGATGTGTTCCTTTTATTTCATGCTTATGCTATATGGATGCAATGATGTGCTTATATTTGATGATGTATGGTTGCAATTTATTTATGCCTATGCGATATGCGATGCTATGGATGCAAGGTTATATTATTTTTCAGTATTCTTTTCATGATATGCTATGATATGCAATTTTTTTGCTATGATCATGTATGCAAATGTTATGGATGCATTTATTTTTGTGTATTTTCTATACACTTTTATGATGAGATGATGATGTATGCATATGAATGGATGGATGCGATGCTTATGCTATATGTAATACATGTATGATATGCAATGATTTAAGATGCTAGAATAACAAATCTATATTATTTGTTACAACTTAAATGATGATGCTAAATGTATGATGTGATATGAAATGATTATGCTGATTGATGTTTTATGATTATTCTATGATTATGAGATGCATGTAAGTTGATGATTTTTGGATACAAGATGGATGCATTTGATGATGTTTTTTTGTCTGTCATGATACCAGGTTAGTGCAAGGAGAAGATAAAAGAAACAAGAACTATTGATTTTGATGATTGCTTCCAAAAATCCAACAAGTCCATGATCCATCGAGACTTTATTAGAGATGGTGACGAGACAATGCAAGATGTAGGATGAATGTAGGATGATGAGTTGCTCACATATCGGGGTTGGGGTTTTTTTTCATTCCTTATTGTTTGATATAACACATAGGCACGATGCATCAATGTAGTGATAACCAGGATGGAGTTGTATCTACTGTAATGGAATTTGACATGACAAATAGATAAGGTAGTTCTTATTTACATCTTGACATACATAAACCTCGTTGCAATGCAAGTTAGAAGCTTAGAATATATTGGACCAAAGCATACACAATAGTCAACAACATACTCCAAATGACCTTCCTACACACAACCAAGAAAGTATGTGCCAAGATTATTTTATAAGAATACCCACAAGCACAACAAATGAAAGATCATGATCGATGCCCCATTCCTTTCTCTCTAAATCATTTTGATAGACATCATCAAGAGGTCCTCAAAATGGGTCATTAAGATAAATCATTAGAAAAAATCAAAGACAGATAGTCAGTGTTATCTATATCTATTGCCATATTTAATTTAACTAAGGTGATTTCTGATACTGATGCCCATTATAGGAAGGATACATCCTAGGACATGTTGATCTGATGGTTGTTTGATGTTAGGATAATGATGAGCTTTATGATAAGCCACTGATACAAACTTCACTGATGCATTTACCTATGATCTAGGCTTTAGATTTTGACACTTAAGTTCTCACTTTACGACTTGCAACACTTCCTTTCCATTTGCTTTGCCAAAGGGTGAAGGTGACGAGTGATTTATTATGGGTGATAGCGAGATGGGATGGATGGTTTTGGGTTTTTTAGAATATTTCAATGTTTTTGGTGTTTGGAAAATGTTTTGAGGCTATTTTTGGTCTTTTTTGAAAGTTTATGTGATTTTTTTGGGATTTTTGGTTATTTGAGGCTTTTTAGGGTTTTCTGAGATTTTTGAGGTTGTTTAGGTCTTTTGAATGTTTTCTAATGTTTGTTTTATTTTCTACAATTTTTGACTGTTTTGGGGTTTTTTGATGTTTGGATGTTTTAAGATTTTGAAGGTATTTGGATGTTTAGGGGTTTTCTGAGAGTTTCTCGACCAAGAACCTAACCTAAAAGACCTATCTTAGGGGTCTTGGGGGCTGATAAAATATAAGCCTTGCCTATGTTATACACGTAGAGACCACATAGTTCGACTGACTCGACCTATTAACAAGATGAGAGATAAACACGTGGAAAGTCAGTTTATTATGACAGACTCCTAAAGGAGTGACCTAGGGTGTCTCAGGGGAACATCAATGATGGCCTTGCCTATGCTCAATCTCAGAGACAACGTAGTTCGATAAGGGCATCACTTTTGGATTTTGGATTTTTGACCTTTTTAAGGATTTTGATGTTTTTCAGATGTTTTGGATTTTGACTTTACAACTTTTTGAATATTTTTGGATTTCAGCTATACAGGTTTTACAACTGTTTTTGGATTTTTTGATGAGCGTTTTATGATTTTTTTGGGATTTTCGATGAGGTTATAAATAACCCCAAGATATATAAGAACCCGATATGATCCATAATGAATTTCCCCCAATGTGACATGTTAGACTACTTTGATATAGGCAGTAGGAACTGACCTTTGGAATATGCCAAGTAGTACTAAAGGGATACAATACTTCACATCATCAAGCTATGATAAGGATGCAGATGGGAAATGAATGAATGGTGGTGCGAAGAATGATAGGAAAAAAGAGCCAAAGAATAGATGGAGGTGCTTTATTTATGCGAGGTGCTTGTTTGCTAGGTTTTCACCAAGGTACTTTCCCAAAGCGCCACCAAAGTGGTTTCTGCTAGAGGATGATTTTTGTCTTTACTTTTTCAATCCTTTTTCTCATTTTTTTTGGATTTTGATCATTTTTTGATTTTTTTCTATTTTTAGACTTACACCCTTTAAGACTAGGCATAATTTTTTTTGAGATGCAAGTTGTTAGTTAGTTCTTGCAAGGATTCACCTTCAGGTGTTGATAGTTTATATGATCCTAATCCACAACAGGGAAAAATTTAAGAACCCCCCCCCTCGGTGAAGGTGTAAAATCCTAGCGAATCTTGTATACTTCCCGATAAAAATATTAATTTTATTGGCAAATTTTTTCTTTTTTCGGTAAAAAAAATCCCAATTGGCGAATCTTTTATAATCGCTAGAAGTCTGTGGAAAATTGTGGCGAATTGAATTTTTTTAAAAATGAATCAAGTATTTTTCATTGGCGATTAAAACCTTTTTTCAAACCAATTTTTTGTTTCCATTGGCGAATTAATCTTGTTTTCAAAACAACAAAAAATTTGTTGGAGATTAAAACCTTTTTTCAAAGATTTTTTTTGTTTTCATTGGAAAATTAAACATAATCTCAAACTAATAAAAAAATTCAATGGCGAAATAAATAAAAATTCCAATAAAAAATTATAGTGTGGTTGGCGAAATTATCAAATTCTGGGACAAATTTTCTGCCCATTCAAATTCTTTCATAAAGAGTCTGGAATGCACACAAGTGTCAACACATTTATTATTTCTGAAGCCAGATGTCAGTGTAAATTAATATAATCCATGAGTGTTTGATGAATTTTTGATGGACGACTGTAGTTGCATTCTAGAAGTAAATCTCTGAAGCACTAGACTTGCGAATTGAAACCTCCAAAATAACACTAGAACCGTTAGATTTCCAGAAATCAATGGTTGAGATTTTATTACTTATTAAATCACTTAGTAATAACAACCAAAATAATATTAAGGAACGATCAGAACTGTCGAAGGAACTATAGCAAGGTGCAAAATATTAAGGAAATATTAAGGAACTAGTGTTAAAGTCTGCGCTACTAAAGGAGCCTTTAAAGCACATGTTTTTTTATAGTTAAATAGTAGCTATATGTGGCAATACCCTATATTAATCAATGTTACCTGTCAAATTTTCACTTGAAAAATTAAAATTTTCCCTCTTAAATAAGTGAGTTTTTGATGATGTCGCGACTTTCGTAAGTTTTATAACCTAGTCACGGCCTTGCCAAATTTCCTAACCAAGTTGCCAAGTTCCGAAGTTTCAAAACTGCTCGATCGACCGACCTATCTATAACTTTCAAGTCTTATCGAATGATGTCCTATGTAGTTAGAATATCAGAGGTTCTGAAAAGTTTAGAACTCCCGACAAATGGTTATAGAGTTATGTTTCTCAACGATGGGGCGACCTTGACGAGATGCACAACTTTTGAAGTGTCGACTCATTTAATGAATTGTATGGTGCCTTTAAGGGATGTCTTCTCAAATGCTTTGAAACAACAGCTTGAGGTTTAACGCAATATTTTAAATACTTTGAAAGGAAAACTCTAAAATAAGGAGGTTGGTGAAAAGGATTTAGTAGCAGATTGCCACATTTTTCTTGGAAAATAAAATTATGAATGGTCACTACCTGCCGCTGAAGTTAAGTGAGCATTATCAACTCGGGGAATGGAAAGATGAACCTGTGCATGTCATGCAACCGGATTTGAATTGGCCTGAAGAAGAGCAAATTGACATCATTTCCCAACTGCATTCAGTGGCGTGGAAAGAGAAAACCAGCTATGCCGAGTACTTCAGGGTTATTTTCATTTTAGAAGAAGAAAAAGAATGCGCTAAATTTCACAATTTAGTTATGGAAATGTAGTTAGAACTATATAGAGTACTGACACCTCCAGCGGTTTAACATCATGCATGAAACCTTTTGTGACACGTAATGATAAGGTGGGGGGGTAGTTTTAGCTTTTGAGCACTTTTTGATTGTACAAGGTGTGGAGTCTGTGAATCCCCATTTTTGGTATTGGAGAGATAAAGGAATATATTTATAAATCTATGTATTTATTAATGCTTCATTTGAACTATGAATGAATTATCCTTGTAATTATGAATGAATTGTGTTTCTTCATGATTATTCTTCAATTTTTATCTATTAGGTCAAAATGTGTATATTTTCATCTCTGAGACTTTGTGTTTAGATTAATTCATATGTTAAAGAGAAACTATCACTTTTCTTTACTTATTTTTTCTTTCTAGTTAAAAGCATACCCCACATTTTCATTCATTGCATATTATTCGAAGGTAGCTTTACCTTGTTAAATAAGTAGAGAGAACTTCCACATACCATTGCAAGTGACTCAACTGTTGGCTAGGTTTTCATTTGTGTGGGCCAGGAGTATAAAATTAAAGTGAGAAATCTATACATCAACAAATAACAATCAAAAAGAGTTTTTACATTCCTTCATTTCCATAAATATTATAGACCCAAATATTGAATGGACTGACATGGACACTTGGTGAGATCAAGGCTCATTGTGAACATGTGGCGAGATCAAGGCTCATCTCTCATCGCTCATTCTATCTTTTCAATGCCTCAACGTTCTACATTTCATTTAATTGAAATTCTCAATCTTTTTGAAGAAAGTGTGGTAGCTATACCGCAGGCGAAAATTAAATCCATATGAACATCCGAAGCAATTTGTTGGACAACTCATAGCTTTAATGAAACAAGATTTGTAATGATTTCATATTGTTTGAGTGCCACTAGTGATTTTGATAGCTTCTCAACTTGAGGTACAGTTGGCATGTAGGTAGACGTCAATCAAATTAAACATTTTAATTGTACATGTAAGGCTTAAGTTACATGAATCGATCCAGTTACTTTTTTGGTTTACGTGAATCACAATTATCATTATACCCAACCTCACACGCACGATGACATGAGTCACAAGTAAACACGGATTAGGTTGGTAGCAATACTAGTGGACCATAAATAGGGATAGTGGTAGTGGATTAGTGTCATAGACTCATAAGGGTTTTCATTTTCTATGGTTAATAA
Source organism: Sequoiadendron giganteum (assembly GCA_007115665.2). Classification (NCBI taxonomy): domain Eukaryota; kingdom Viridiplantae; phylum Streptophyta; class Pinopsida; order Cupressales; family Cupressaceae; genus Sequoiadendron; species Sequoiadendron giganteum. Next base: position 333,219,652 of record CM021106.1, on the reverse strand, counting down.
GGATTCATGAAGAAGATGATGTGGTATTATTGGGGATACTATAAATTATCCTACCTCCGGTTATGTAGTTATAGAGTAAAAGACTAATTTCCTTCAAGTTAAGAATGGGTGGAATTGGAAAGAAGTTGATTTGGTTAGCCTATCTTCTTAGATAGGTTTTGAACTAGGATGTGGAGCTTTGATGGAGATAAGTGCTATCCTAGTGCATCGAGGTTATAGGTAAAAGATGGGAGTAGTTTTACAACCCTTCATCTTCTGCATGACTTTGGTTCTCAAAGGGGATAAGTAAATTTTGTATCTTCACAGCTCCCCTTTCCCTAACATGATTTGAGCCACCTTTTCCCCAACATGGTTGGAAAATCCCTTGCATTTATTTTTAGAGCCAAATTTGTATTACGTTGTCACCAGAAGAAGCTTTGGAATCATGCATTTATTTTTAGAGTTACATCTATATTAAGTGACATATGTTATTTCTACAAAACAGGAGCTTGCCTGCTCTACAACTACTCGTCCTTAAAAAGATATGTAATAATGTGACATTGCAATTCAGTTGTAATAAAATAAATGGTTGTGTTGTGTTATTCTTCGTGATTCATTTACACTTACAATAAAGAGTTATTTTCTGAGTTCAGAACTTCAGTGTCTATGAATCTATTCATTGATTCAAATTAGTTTTTCTCCTGTAAGAAATTAAGTATTATCTATTTTTGAAATAATTGCATGCAGATTCAAAAGTAAAACATAAAGCATTAGCAATACAAATGAAAAAATAAAGTTGCCATCAAATTGAAAAAAAAACATTATAAACACTAAAAGTTTTCACTCAGAACTCTTGTTAGGGTTTACCCAAAGGTTATTGATTTCTAATTTATCGTTGACCTTCTCCCTCGGTTCTCGGTATCATTATTCATTTTTAAAAGTCCTTTGCAACATTAAGTTGCTGGCCCCTTGGCCTTGATGTCAATCCTAGTGCACTACCACTAAAGTTTAAAACAACTTTAAAACACATGTTTATTGTTTTAAGTTCATATCATAAATTACTCAAGTTTCAACCATTCGATGAACATTTGATGTATGGTTGTAGTTGCATTCTGGAATGAAATGCATAGAGAGATAGGCTTGCAAACTTAAACTTTTGGAATCAACCTATAACAATTAGATTTAGAAAGATCAATGGTTTAGAATTTGCAACATGTAGACCTAAGACGTTTCATTCACTTGAATGTTCCAATTTCGAGAAAAAAACACTTTGTACTGTTAAGTGTCAAGTGATTTTCTTAAAGTGATTTCATTCTTCAGATTGCTCATTGCAATGCACCACCCTATTTTGGGTTCCACAGTTCCACTTCCAACAAATCCATTCTAGTTTCCACTGTTAGCATTAATCTTTTCAAGAGTTAGAATCTGGGTAAGTGAGAATTACTGTGGCTACGTTTGATCGTTTGACGTTTCTTAAAATATTATTTTGTCAAACTTTGAAGTTTGGGTTTAGGGTTTAGAGACTTATGAATTAAGAAAAATTAAGGAGGACTAATAGGTATTAGGGAATTCATCATGCTCAGTGCCCAAAATTATGATGATAACAAAAGAGCAATTGTTAATAAAGATAACAAAGAATAAATTTTATCCATTAATGCATAAGAACTTGGAAAAGTGTTGGGGTTTACAACTGAAGAATTTGGAAACGTCCACATTGACCTAGAAAATCTTGCTAGTGATTATGAAGCAGTGGAAGAAAGGGAGAAAAATGTTTTCTTAAATAAAATAGTTCAGGATAGAAACAAATTGAAAGGTGATCATAAGCCTCCTTATGATTTGGATATTTTTAAACCATGGGTTCAGGATACTATTTCCATGCTAGCATTTTGCCTTGGCCTAGATAGCAATTTCGAAGTGGGTGCAAGCCTCCTTGAAATGGTATATAATATCCATTATGGTGTTCAACATGTCAAATATAATTTCACTCATCACATTGTAGAATCCACGCATAAACAATTTGTAATGAATAAAGCAGGTTCCACCAAGACATTTAGGTTCACAACCTACTCGTGCTATCTTTTTCTATTCAAATTTAGAGGAATGTTTCAAATCAACAAGCTTGAGATTCAACCCAGATAGTAATGCTGAGGAAAAGAAAATGGCTCCATTATATGAATGGAACACTGAGATAAGGATGCATGATTCTCGAAGGAACTACAATCATTTTGTAAACTACTTTTTGGCTCCATTGCATCAATCAATTACAAATACTCTAATGCTTAGAATGCTTATGTCATGTAGAAACTGCATTCAACTAGGAAAAGAAATACAATTGGCTGATTAGTACTTAATGGAAGAATATACTATGCTAAGATTTTATGGATTGAGAGTACAACCATACAAACTTCCAATACATGTGACAAAAAGAGTTTTTGTATTGGAATATGTAAGGAAGATGCATAGTGCTAATGAACCACACTTTCTTAGTCAACAAAAGAAGACCTTATTTCCTTCTTTACCTTTTTCATGTGGAGGGTTCACATTCAAGAGAAAAAACATTTAGTGTGGCACATAATATTTTGATTTTTGATATTATTTTGATGCTATCTGTCATTGGAAATATGATCCATGTGACATCATTAAATCAATGATTGTGGCTAATAAGAATGCTACAAGTAGAATTCAACATCAAAGTAAACCCTTGCTTGAAAACTTGAGAAACAAGGATTCTTGGGATGAGGTGAAAATAGCAATGGATAAAAGTGCTATTGAGAATGGTATTTATTTTGAACAATTGTTAGCAGAAATTATGGTATTGCACTGAAAGACAATCATGACATACAACAATTTTTATGAAAAAAGTGATGAAATATGATCCATGTGACATCATTAAATTAATGATTGTGGCTAATAAGAATGCTACAAGTAGAATTCAACATCAAAGTAAACCCTTGCTTGAAAACTTGAGAAACAAGGATTCTTGGGATGAGGTCAAAATAGCAATGGATAAAAGTGCTATTGAGAATGGTATTTATTTTGAACAATTGTTAGCAGAAATTATGGTATTGCACCGAAAGACAATCATGACATACAACAATTTTTATGAAAAAAGTGATAAACCATCCAGTGGAGTAAAAATTCCAGGTTCTCTAGAGAAGGAAGTTACAGATAAAAATTGTTCACGATCAAAAATTACTACCTTTTGGTCTATGAGGAAGGAGCTAGGGGATCCAAGAGCTCTTGCAGAGTATGGAGATAAAGAAGAAGATCTTGAGTTTAGCAAATTGTGGAATATAGAGCATCCGAATGGACATGGAAACAAAGAAACTGATGATGATTCTGATGATGGTAGGGAAGAATTAGAACACACCCATATCAAAGCTAGGTTAAGTGAGGCCACAAAAGAAGCATATACTTCAGGAGAAACCATAGCTGAAAAAATGGGTTATGAAGGTGATGGTATGGGGTCCCAAGGACAAGGAGTTCCTACAGTAATAGATGTACAACATAGAAAACCAGTTGATAAATCTGGCCTTGGAGCTAATACAATAGACCAAGGGCATACAATTAGAGCTGAAACAATTCAATTTATTAGAGCTTCTAATCGTCATCCTCATGGTTAGATACAATCACAACTAGGACATGCCCATGGTGGAGAGCTTAGTGCAACTGGCACTGCCTTTGGTGGCAATGGAATGGGTAGTAGTAATAGTAGTGGTCAACATGTGCTACAACAACAAATTACACACAAGAGGAAAACAATACAAGATACCGTAGAAACACCAAGTGATCAAGGCATACATAAGAGGAAAATGATTTTGATAGGTCCAAGTCACACTATCACTGGATCCACCACAAAGGAGTTATTTCCAGGCACTCCCCCACTACCAGTTAGTGTGGCTGTGACATCATTAGAAACTACAAGTACTCATATTCCTTCACCATTCAAGCATTCCATTGTTCATGCGTCTCCAGGTTATGATTTCATTGAAGAGTTTAAAAATAAATCAGACTTGTATAAAAAAGAAAAAGAGAAACTAATGGAGAGTGTGTCTGCTGTAACTATAGAGCCTGCAACAACCATGGTATTACACACATTTGACACAAATAAAGAAATCATGGAGTACACAATTTTTGTTCCCACAATACAAAACAAACCAACAAATTAGATGGATTGATTTGAATACCAAGTGACCAATTTTCAATTTGATTTTTTTGGACTAAAAAATACTAATAAAATTAATATATTAAAGAAGAACAATGAATTGGTGTACACATCATTGCTAAAGAAAAATAGAGAGAAGAAAAGGTTGCAAAACCAAATAGAAAAGTTACAGGCATACCTAGAAAATAAGAAAGCAAAGAGGAAAGCAACATATAACAAGAGCAATGAATTAGAAAAAAGAATTAAAAAATCTGCCTCTACATCAACAAGCAAAGAGGATAAACAAAATGAGAGAGAAATGAATGACCTGAAGCAAAGGATAGATGAGAGCAACAAGAAAGATGATGAGGAAAAATATACTTTAGAAAAATTAAGACTTAGTATTGTGAATGGAAATGCACAATGGGAACAAAAAATGGAGAAAGAGAGAAAACAAAATGAAATATTGGAGGCAAATTTGATGGAAGCAAAAAAAGAAATTAACTCTTGTCAAAATAAGTTATCAACATTTTGTAGAGAAACAATGAGGCATATGAAACAAAAGATCTGGGATGAAATAATGCAGAGTGTGACATGTTTCAATTGATTGATGCTATCAGACAACATTATAAGAAGCTCAACAAATATTTAGTGGACAAAAAAATGTGTTGGCATTAGAGAAATATGCAAATCAAGTTCTGCAAACAGTCTACAAAGCCAGTGACAATGATTTGAAATCAAAAGGGATTACTAATCGGCTTACTACCTCAATGAAGTTGTCATCTATCATTGAAAAGAGTTTGAGAATGCGTGAAACAAAGGAATATTTGCATTTGGCTGCAAACACGATGAAGAAGGTGGATGAAAAGGTAGGTGTTGATGGTCAAAATAGCACAACATAAAATAGAATATCTCTATCCTATTTCTCCTGAAAAATAAAGACAACACGTAGTAATCCAACTTCCAAGGTCCTGGTAGTTGGTTCTCAACTATGCTGATGTAATTCAATTGGCCAATGCAACTATAATATTCAAGGGGCCTTTGCTAGTAATAAAGGACACAAACTACATCAGATCAATTAAAATACGTTGGGGGGGGTTTAAATAAACAAAAAAAGATAGATCAAGGCACAGATCAGTAAAACATGAACAAAATTCCTTAACATCTAGACATATATTCTCAACAACGAGTGTTTCTTAACAAATCAAAACCATAACATGATGCAATTCACAGAACAATCCATACCATTGCATACATTCATAGTGCTTAATTTAATCATCACAACCATTCATAAAAATACTACAAGATTCAAAATAATTCCCTCATTAGTTGTCAATAATATAGATCAAACAAACATAATAGTAATTTAATTCACAGATAATCTAATGAAATAATCTTAAAAATTCGGCTTTCTTTGTTGATTTGCATTAAGGAGAAAACATTTAGGCTCAGCAATTCATTGGCATACGGATTGATTATGGTTCATTACTCTCATCCAAGAAGTTCAACTCCAACATAAAAAAATGTATAAAAAGTGTATGTAAATTAAACATGAACTTAAAAGTTTCTCTGCTCAAAGCTATAAAATCCTATCTACTATCATTAGGTGGCTAATCCTACTTCAATCAGCTAACCTTTACAAAATAGAGTCTTAAAGTACATATAGGCTTTCCAAGCATAAGTCTCTCTCAATCAAAAATTGAGATCCACTAATCAAGGAACCAAAACTGCATGAAGAAACTAGACTGGCTGATCTTCAGTTCAAAGGTTGATTGCCCTGTTGTGAAATATTTGACGCCCAAAGAAGAAGGTAGAACTGGCTGATGAAAACCTTTAGTTCAACCTATGTCGAAATCCCTTCAAAGTAGGAGAAAAAAGGGGAAGTCATGTGCCGAAAATAGAACATTTTTCTGCCAACTCACTCCTACGTTGTTTTCTCAAGAAGATATTCATCATAGCTAGAGAATACTTGTTGAAGAATATCCACATTGGGTCCATCTACCCAATCATCTTCAAACTTGATTCTCTTTAACTCTGCCAAGGAAAATTCCTACATATCTTTCAACTTGATCAATTCTTTCCTAGCAACTTTTACTTCTTTGATATCCATGAGCTTATCCAACAACAAATCTTCTCCATTATCTTCTATTTGCATCACTTCCTGGGAAGATGCCCATCCTTGCTGTTGCATAAATGACATAAGATGTCATATAGAAAGTCTTGGTTAACCTTACATTTATCATTTGATTATGCAAAGTATCAGACAAAATCATACACCAATCAAATTTTTGTCTTCCATCCAAGATAGCTTCAATGAATGGGAACATCCACTCCTTGAATTATGTAGCATCCTTTTTCCCAAACACCCTAGAGAACATCAAAATTAAGTCACTAATTTCCTTCTTAAAATCACCCCTTTTGGGCTGGTCAAGCATCTTAAGTATGGATTTATTTTCATCTATCAACCACCTTTTGTTCATGTAGCCCCTAATGACATCCTCGCTTTCATTAAATTTTTTCAATGCATCAACCTTTATCAACTACCTTGGACTCTATGGGGTAGGTGCATTGAAAACTAGTCTCATCATTTGTGGGGACAAGTCAATGATAACATTCCCCTATTGATCCATGCATTGTCTTGAGACTGCATTATAAGCTCCTGTTGCAACTAGGATCAAATCTGGGCATTGGACATATAGAGGAAAGAGAGTAACATGAGCAATTCTTGACTAGACTATCCTCTATGTTCTTTGTGTGACTTGCTCTGAGAAGGTTTCTTTTAATAGCTCCTCACAATCAAATTCCCCTAGGTTGGTGTCTGTAATATACGCCAACCCAGAGTCTAACTTGCTGGCTGTGGGAGTGATCATCCAATGCTTATACCTCATTGTATAAGGTAGTTGTTCTACCTTCACCATCTTAGGCTTGACCTGTTTGGAATTCTTAGCCATTTGACCCTCCATTTATGAAGTTCTTGTAGAGGTTCCTGACATTGTTTAGATCTTGCATGGACAACTCAAGATTAGATCCATGGAGTGCATAAATTAGCATTGGAGAATTGACTTTTATTAGTACTATGTACCTCTTTATGTAGCCTCTTTATACTTAGAAAAATCACATATTCATCGGAGGTATGATTGAGAACGAAAACATTACTGGAAAATCCCTTAAGCATAATCGAGATCGGGATCGGGAAAAACCCTAATAGCGGAGTCAGGAACAGAGTTGAAATGGTTACCAGGATCGGGACCAGAATAGGAACCAAATTTTTTAGATGGAGAAGTTCCATATCCACAGTTCATTCCGCTTCTGGATCCACCAAGGTAATAATTATCGATAGTCCAGAGTGCATCGAACGCAGGATCGGAAATGGATCTGACACATGTTACAAATTGAGATCCACGAAGATAACCAACCTTTGATCTGATTCTGGTTGTGACTATTGATGATGTCAGCATTTCCCCAAAGAAATCCAAAGTACCCAACAAGACTCTTGAACCCAAATAAGTCGAAAGGAGGCTTAAAGCAACAATAACTAAACCATCCCTCATATGACCGAGGGGAAACTAGAAATTAGGGCACAACACCAAATAAGTATAGACATAAAGAATCCTAGCCTACACTAACTTGTCAACATAGGAAATTAGGGCATCCATTAACCCTACTAAAATTCAACGAGTTAACATGTGAAAGGATAGGAAGGCAAGGTGATGGATCATAGAACCCAGTGAAACCACAAAACAGACAAACGTGACACCCTAAAACCCAGGGCATAATGGTATGGATGTGAGAAAATGTGAAAATGACCGTTGCAAAGAAAAACAAATGAGAAAACGATAAAAAGAAAGTAAAACAAAAACAAAGAAAAGAACCAAAGATGAAGAAAATAAAACAAGAGAAAAGAAAAGAAAAGCAAAGCAAATAGGGATTCAAAAGAAACACTCACAAACCCAGCGAAGAACGAGAGACCAAAAAAAAACCACATGAAAGCAACAAAGGAAACAAAGAGAATAAACCCTACCTCAAAATGTAATCGAACAAGTTGGCTCTTGATGCAAATCTGTGAGAAAATTCTTGACCTCTGATTAAATTGTGCTCCCTATGTCTATCTCGACTTTGGTTCGATATTACTGCTCAAAATGATAATAATAAGTAACCAATTAACCCTAATTAAGGTTAAAAATTGATTTTACGCATGGGAGAGGTCCGTAATAAATGTCATTAATGTAGTAGGTTGGGCACAGAATCGCAGTGAGAATAGGCACAAAGCCATCACACAACTAAAGTAAAGTACAAAAAGCAACAAGCAAGAAAGGTGGAAGCAGAAGCAGAGTGGAAACTAGTTTTGAAACTTTGTCCAAGTTCTGAGTTTGGTTCCGGATTAGGTTCTGGTTCCAAACACAATGAAAAAAGAGAGAGAAACAAACAAAAGAAGACACCGAGATCGAAGCAAGATTGAAAACATCGATCCCAAGTGAAAATGAATAGACAACAAAGACGGAGGCAGGATGAGAACAAATTTTGGAACTTTGTATAAGTCTCGCACTTAATATCCATTCCGGTTCTGGACCCATGAAAAGAAAACAAGACAAACTAAAGAAACAAACAAAAGAAGAGCGGGAGTGGGATTGGGAAGGATTCAGGGAATGAAACTCAAAATGAGTTTGAAGTCCAGATTCAGTTCCGGATCCGGTTTTGACAGAACATAAAGAACACAAAAAAAAAAGTGTTGGAAGAAAAGAACAACTCCAAACCTTGTTGAAAAAGACCCAAGGACATAAAACAAACAATAAAAGAGGGGGACCCAGTTTGACCAAGGCAAAAGATGGGGTGGTTATGCAAGGCATAACAAATGGGGACTCGGCTAGGAAAATGGTTTACCCATTTTCAAGACATTGAAGAATTCAGTCACCCAAAACCTTTTGGTTTATGAATCATGCTAACTTGAATAAGATAAGATATATAGAGTAAGGTTGACCTAGAATTTTAGATGTATGTGCTCATGAACTATTCTGAATTTGGGTGTGTGTGTATATGGTGCATCCTTCTTCATAGACACTTTCTTCACTCCTGAACAACTATACCTAAGATCCAAGTTACATAGATTGAGTCCTTCAACTGTCCTGCAATGAAATCTTGGGCATTGCTCTGCTGCCAAACAAACATCCATAGCCCCGACGAAGATACCTCTAGTTCTCTCAAAGCATTTCTCTATTGCTAGATAGGCATCCATAGCCCTGATAGAGATACTTGATTCACCCACTTGGTATTGAGTTTTCCTTTTCTCTCTTTTTTTTTTTTAACTTAAGCTTCACTTGTGAGAACTCTTTATTAACTTTTCTCAATACTCAGGCATAATTGATCTAAAATGTGGGTTGAGAAATAGAATAGACCTCATGACAATCTTGGGAGTTAGATTTTTCACTTGAATAAGAGATATAGCTACCCTAAAATAAATAGGAATTTTACTTAGGCAAAAATGTTTATCTATTTTGTGACAAACTTCGATTATAATTCATGAGATATTCACAATGTACCTTTTCCTTAATAAATTTTTAAACCAACATTAGAATGGTCATAAGACATGAGTTTAGAGCGAAATCCATCTACATATGCACTTTGAAAATACCTAAATCAATTTATCTCCTAGCGCCTGCAACATACTTTGAATAACAACCCCTCATCTTGGAATGGATGGAAATGAAGATCCCCAACGAACAAGACAAAACAAAAACAAAAGAAAACAAAGAAAAAGAAACAAAGGAAAAGACAAAAAAATAAAAAAATTGATTTCATATGGTACAATATAGTACAATTATTTAGAAAATCAAATCCTTATGAACTGAAATAATGCTTAAGAAACTGACCATTAACGGGCAATGAAATAGGTTCTCCTATCAAGGCACTTAATAGGAAGGCATTCTCACCTAATATCTCAGCTATTTGATATGGACGTAACCAGAGTCTATCAAACTTCTAGTGATCTCCCTTTTTCTCTTTAGCCTTGTCCCATAGTAGCACAAGATCTGATATCCTAAAGGCCTTTACTCTGGCCCTCTTGTCAAACAAATGTTTGATGATGGATTGGTGTTTGGAGAACTACTGCAAAGCAACGTCTCTTTGTTCTTCCATATTGAGCAAGTGGGTTTACTGATCTCAATTCTATCATCCATTTTATAAAATTCCTACATAAATTTAAGGATAGGTATTTGTAAATGGATTGGAAAGATTGGTTCTTGGCCATAGACCAAATTAAAAAGGGGAATTCCCTAGGGCGTCCTTGATTTGAGTTCGATCTGCCCATAAGAAAATCTTAGTTGGGTATGCCAATCCCTAAGGTTGTTTTCTAACAATTTTTTAATTACCTCCAACAGATTTTTATTGGTGGACTCAACCACTCCGTTTCCTTGAGGGTAGTAGTTAGATGAATATTTCAAAATAATCCTATGTTCATAAGCCCATTGAATAAATTGAGCTGAAGAGAAAGCAGGACCATTATCACATACCAAGGCGAAGAGTACTCCAAATCTAGTTATGATGTTCTCATTCAAAAATCAGATATCCAGATCTGTGGTGCTATTCTTGCAAGGCTGAGCTTCAATACATTGTGTGCAATAGTCAATTGCTGTCAGGATAAAATTATGTCCTGCAGAAGAGTTTGGGTTAATAACATCAAAAAAATCAAGTGCCCATTGAGCGAATGACCTTACCTCATATATTGGTTGTAAGGGCATCACTGGATTTTGTTCCCTAGATGTAGAAGTTTGAAATGTGTGACATGTCCTAACATATTGGTGTGCATCCTAAAACATGTGGCCAATAGTAACCCGATCTAAGAATTTGATGGGCCAAGGAATCTGCAGATCCATGTCCTGTACCATGTCTACCATGAAATTCAGCAATGGCATGTTTAGCCTCTTGTTGATCCAAGCAGTGCAAGTAGACTCCTTGAAAATTCCTTCTGTACAAGGATTCTCCTTTGAGAATGTAATGAAAAATTTTCATTCGCAATGCTCTCCTTTGAGTAGAATTCATCCCCTATGGGCATTTGTTTTTTAGGAGGAACAGGTCAAATCTATATACCAAGGATCTTTGGTGAACAACTACATAGTTAACTGTTGGCATCTGATATTCTTGTCAACATCCACCATTTCCTTTGATAAACCCTACCCTTAGATGAGCTTCATTGGATATATTTCTAAGTTGAACTCTTGCAAAAGAGCCATCCAATTTCCTCTTCTTTCCCCCAGTTTGATTTGCATCAGGAGGGATTTCATAGTCGGATTAGGAACTATGACAATAACCTGACTCCGACGAATGTAATGCCTGAATTTTTTTACTGCTCGGACCAATGCAAAAGCTTGCTTCTCCAAGAGCAGGTACTTGACTTCTGCATTCTTAAATGGGGATCTCATGAAGGCAATAGGCCTTTCCTCTCCCTCGCCCCTTTGTTGTGTTAAAACAACTACACATGAATGGTCAGATGTGAAAGAATAGATATAGAAGGGATTTAGATAATCTGGGCTAGTCAAGACTGGTGCCTCAGATATTTTTTGTTTAATTCATGGGAAAGAAAATTTAGCCTCATTGCTCCATTCTATTTTGGCATCTTTTTTCATCATCTCATTAAGAGGTTTAACAATTTCTGCAAACCCTGTTATGAACTTTCTGACAAAATTAATCCTTCCGAAGAAGGATCTCATCTCCTTTTTACTCCCTGGCATTGTCAACTTTAAGATGGATTCAACTCTATTAGGGTCTATGGATATCCCATTTTCTAATATTACATGGCCTAAGAGTTTCCCTTCAGATACTCCAAACACACACTTTTTTGGATTAAGTGAGACACCATAGCTGATGCATCTTTTGAGGACTTTTGCTAAATCTGCAACATGGTCCTTTCTGTCCTTAGAGAAGATAGTTAAGTCATCCACATAAATAATGATACACTTACCTATCAAATCTTTAAATGCCACATCCATTGCACACTGAAAGGTAGCTCCAACGTTGATAAGGCCAAACGATATTCTCCGATAGGAAAATGTGCCCCACTTGGTAGTGAAGGCAGTCTTCATTCTATCCTCATGACTAATAAGCACTTGATTATATCCAGAATAACCATCCAAGAATGACATCATTTGGGATCCATTAACTGTTTGCAATACCTCATCAAGAGAAGGAATTGGATAGTTATCCTTCTTAGAGGCCTTATTTAGGTTCCTGAAATCAACACATAACCTGATTTCACCACTTCTCTTACACACAGGGACTAAGTTTGCAACTCAAGTAGAACGCCCTACAGGGAAAATTATTCTTGCAGACAACAACTTTTGCACCTCCTTCTAAATCAGGGGCTCAATCAAAGCATTGATCGGGCGTTTATTTTGATGGAAGGGATTGGATTCTGGCTTGAGAGGTATGGTATGTGTGATCATTGAAGTGTCAAAGGTATTTAAGTCATCATATCCCCAAGCAATTGCTGCAATATCTTCTTTTAATACTTTAATTATTTTCTCCTTGATTGCCTCAGGGCAAGTCTTGCCTATAATGACATTTCTTTCGGGACCTGAATGGGCTTGATTAATAGATTTATACTTTCTTCCATCACTTTTTGTTGGAACGCTTTGATGAGCCTGAGGATCAGAATCAAATATCCTTTCCAAAACTACCATTCCCTTTGGAATGTTGTTGCTTCTCAGATCCATTATTCCTTCCATGTCACAACCCTCAGGATCCCAATCTCCCCAATCCTTTTCAGAGTCATCAATTATCTGTCCTTTGAAAATATCTGAACTTGCCAAGAAGGCTAGTATGTGTTGGTCATCATCAAATAATTGAAAATTTTGGACATTGTCTAGGACAACTGGGATTGAGACTAATTCAATTGAAAATATTTTTAGTTTGGAGTCTTGCATCGACTCCAAGGTGCTAGCAGTAATGACAAGAGCATTTTCAATTTGATTGTTTTCCCTAGGAATCAGAGTGATCCCAAAAGCATCAAAATCTTCAATCAGATTCCAGACTCAGTTTCTGTATGCAGCCAATATTTTTTTTGTGACAAGTATATTGGCTGTAGACCTATTTGACAATAACTTTAGAATCCCCCATAACCATGAGAGCTGTGACATTCTTTTGGTGGGCAAACATAAGTCTGCAAGCAAGTGCTTTGTATTCAACCACATTGTTTGTGCATCCAAATTGCAACATGTAAGATGCAAAGTAATTCTTCCCTTTTGGGTTGGTTAATTCAATCCCTGCTCCACTTCCTAATTTGGATTTAGAGCCATAAAACTTAAGACTCCATAGTTGGTCTAGAGCAGGGAGTTTTTTCTTCTTTGGGATGACAGGTGATGGCTTACTTGAAATGTGTGGTGACTCAGACTGTTGCTGGCTATCCAAATTTAAAGGTGTCTGGGAACAAGGTTCACTAACAGGTTCACTAGAAGTTTCTTCTATATTTAAAACTATTTCAAGAATTACTTCCCGAACCTTTTCTTGGACTAGATCACAATCCACTACATTTTTATCAACGCCTTAGGTATTGGAAGAGTATTTAGGGTGGGTGTAATAGAGAACAAATGAGATACCCCAATCTCTTCTTGGAACTCAGAGCATACAACCTGAGTCTGCTCAAATCAGGAAGGATTTTCCTCTTGAGAAAGACTGGTTCTGGTGAGGATGGTAGTGTCCTTAGCTTCAAATGGAAATTTATTGGTGGGTGCTTGAGGTTGACCTTGACAAGTTTGTTGAGATTTGTAGATATGGTTTAAGATATCTACACAAGGTTGACATGTCAACTCAGAATGATGTTGATAATGTATCCTACACCAATTAGGAAGTAACAAACTGCACAAATCAACCTCTTCTCCCAATACCAGCTTATCTTGTTGCAATTTTTTAATTAGAACTTGTTGGTTGAATGAGATCATTGGGTCATTTTGTTCTAGAGGTAGCATGTCATCAGGATTGAGTATTGAGAAGGTCATGACCTCCTCCTTCTTGTAAAATCCTATCTTAGTCTCGAAGTAAGCTACTTCATTGGGAGCATCATATTCAGTAATCATGTGTTTGAGCCTAGGCTCACTCTCAATTCTGATCTATGTTGCTACCCCTTTCCAGGGTAGCCACATATATAAGAAATCCAAGGAAAAATATCCCCCAATTCTATTCATTAGCTCCTGACTTAGGAGCATTCCATATGTTTTTGGGATATTGGCCACTTGAATATCTATGTAAGTTTGGATCCTTGGATTTGATCCAACTTGTACATGCATGTTATTCAGTTCTCCTACCACATTGACTTCAGTTTTGTCCAACTAAATGGCCTTTTTATTAGTTTGGAGTGGGCTCAATCCTAACTTCTTACAAATGGAGAATGGCATGACATTTCATGATGCCCTTGAATCTAACAGATAATTGTGTAGATTCTTTCCAAAAATTCTTAAACTCAAAAGAAAAGGTGGGGTACTAGTCTTACCTTTATAGATGACTGCATTCATCTCATTTGTTGGAGTCACCTTACCTTTTCCCTTTGAATGATCAACCTCCTTTAAGGTCTTTAGTACAATTTCTCGTTGGGCAGGGCAGCACTTCATGATGTCAAAGAATGACAATGAAGTCTTTTGTTTTTGCATTTTTGCAATGAAATCAAACTCTGAATCATTCCTTACTTGATACTTAGAAAAATGAGGTGGATTACCTTTGTTATGAGAGTCAGAAGGCCCCATTGGTGGTGGTGGGTTATTATCTACATTCTGATTAGGTGGGACTATGTTGTTGGGAGGTGCAGATGTAGTAAATGGGCCTTTATTCTAATTTCTCAAGAAGTGACCACCTTTGGATTGGAAGGCTTGGGCATCATACACATCCTCTTCTAGTTCATTTTCTCCCTGCATGGGAAACTAATATTGCTCCTCAATGGTGTCATAAGTCATAGTAGTGCTTACTAATCCACCATATTGATTCAAATTTCCTTGTGGAGGATGGGAGTCAGCTTACACAATCTTGACCATTTTCTCCATCTTTGGGCAGTTAACCTCATAATGCGCTGCTATATCATGCAGCCTACACCAATTAGTCATGAAATTGAGAGCTGCAACATTTACAGTGTGTGGTTTATCATCACCAGACCAATAATTATGGGGAACTCCCCCATTGTTAGGTCTAGTGTTCCATTGCCTATTGCTATTCAACCTCTGATTGTATCCCCTATTCTGATTTTGATATTTTTGGTTAGAGAAATTTTGGTTATGGAAGTTCCTATTGGTGTTTTGGTTTGAATTTTGATTAGAGTAACTCCCCTGATTGTTATACCCCCCTTGATTTTGGTAATTCTGGTTTTGGTTGGAAGGTGGGTTATGTTTAAGTTGTGCCATATCATTGGAAATTTTAGACATAGTATTTTTGAGAGTTTCCACCTCATTAGTCAATTGAACGATTTGCTGATTTTCTACCGTTTTCCCCATAGATGGTTGATTAACAGGGTTTGACCCTCCCGCTTGATTGTTATAGCTTGGTGGTTGTTGGGAAGAATATTGCACACCATTGGTGAAGAAAAGTAGAGGGGGTGGGGTTTGTAACTCAAAAATAGGCCCATATTGGGAGTACGACATCCCTGAGACCATATTATACAATGGAGGATTAGGCATTTGATATCCTACAGGAGGAAGAAATCCTCCTAAACTCCCTATTTGCAAGCTTATCTGCTGTTGTAACTTGATAGCTAGGTGATAAAACTTAGATAGAGAATTAATTTCAACAACAACATAAGTCCTTTGCAAGAATAGGCCAATCAAAGGATTAACAAATATTAAGTATGCGAAGGTGGCAATATTTTCAGCAACTAAATAAGGATCATGTAGCCTTCTGTACATTCTCTAAAATCTAGTGTTGAACAAGGGCAATGGTTCATGATGTTCCTTCCTTATGGTGGAAAATTGGTGGTACAAAATGGTAGGGTCTACATATAATCGAAACTGGTTAATGAAAGAATTTTCTAAGTCTAGCCAACTCAGGATAGACCCCTGGGGCAGATTCAAATACCAGTTGTATGCCATATCTCCTAAAGAGTAGGGAAATAACCTACATACCACATCTTGATGGGCTACCTGAGCACGAGTACAAGCATCCTTAAAAGCCTATATATTATCCTCAGGGCTTCTTGATTCTCCATGCATATATTTGGGATAAAATATCTTTGGATTCTTGGGCAAATCGTGTATACCACCAAGGATGGTCCCTAGTGGGGAGGGATTGTTTGTGAAGAAATCCATGGGTGGTGGTGGAACTAGTTGAGCTTGCTGGGTGAATTTGGTTGGTAGGGTGGTATAAGTGGATTTGATGGGAACCCAGGTGGAGTAATTGGTGGTGACAATGGTGGGATCAAAACTCTACGAGCTTGAGGTCTGTATCTAACCGGGGTTTGAAGTTCTAAAAATTGTTTAGGGTTCGTAGAAGATCTAAGAATCCTTCCATAATTTTTTGGTGAGAATGACCCAATCCGAGCCAGCTTGTTCCTTCAAGCCCTCCTTCTAGCACCAAATCTTTTGATGGTCAAAATAACACAACATACAATAAAATATCTTTACCCTATTTCTCTTGAAAAAGAAAGAAAACATGTAGTAATCTAACTTCCAAGGTCCTGGTAGTTGGTTCTCAACTATGCTAATGTCACTCAATTGGCCAATGCAACTATAATATTCAAGGGGCCTTTGTTGGTAATAAGGGACACAAATTGCATTAGATCAATTAACCTACATTAGGGGGGTTTAAATAAACATAAAAAGATAGATCAAGGCACAAATCAGTAAAACATGAATATAATTCCTTAACATCTAGACATATATTCTCAACAACGAGTGTTTCTTAACAAATCAAAACCATAACATGATGCAACTCATAGAGGAATCCATACCATTGCGTACATTCATAGTGCTTAATTTGATCATCACAACCATTGATCAAAATACTACAAGATTCAAAACAAATCCCTCATTTTTTGCCGATAATATAGATCAAACAGACATAACAATAATTTCATTCAAAGATAATCTAATGAAATAATCTTAAAAATTCGGCTTTCTTTGTTGATTTGCATCAAGGAGAAAAATTTTAGGCTCAACAATTCACTGGCATACGGATTGATTATGGTTCATTAACCTCATCCAAGAAGTTCAACTCCAACATAAAAAACTATATAAAAAGTGTATCTAAATTAAACATGAACTTAAAAGTGTCTTTGCTCAAAGCTATAAAATCCTATCTGCTATCATCAAGTGGCTAATCCTACTTCAATCAACTGACCTTTACAAAATAGAGACTTAATGTACATATAGGCTTTCCAAGCATAAGTCTCTCTCAATTAGAAATTGAGATCCACTAATCATGGAACTAAAACTGCATGAAGAAAATAGACTGGCCGATCTTTAGTTCAAAGGTTGATTGCGCTGTTGTGAAAAATATGATGCCCAAAGAAGAAGGTAGAAATAGCTGATGAAAACCTTCAGTTCAACCTTTGTCAAATCCCTTCAAAGTAGGAGAAAAAAAGAAGAATTCATGTGCCCAAAATATAACATTTTTCTGCCAACTCACTCCTACGTTGTTTGCTCAAGAAGATATTCATCATAGCTAGAGAATACTTGTTGAAGAATATCCACATCGGGTCCATCTACCCAATCATATTCAAACTTGATTCTCTTTAACTCTGCTAAGGAAAATTCCTACATATCTTTCAACTTGATCAATTCTTTCCTAGCAGCTTTTACTTCTTCTTTGATATCCATGAGCTTATCCAACAACAAATCTTCTCCATTATCTTCTATTTACATCACTTCCTGGGAAGATGCCCATCCTTGCTGCTGCATAAATGACATAAGATGTCATATAGAAAGTCTTGGTTATCCTTACATTTATCATTTGATTATGCTAAGTAGACAAAATCATACACCAATCAAATTTATGTCTGCCATCCAAGATAGCTTCAATGAATGGGAACATCCTATTATGCCTTGCATAACCACCCCATATTTTGCCTTAGTCAAAATGGGTCCCCCTTTTGTTTTTATCTTTGGTTGTTTTTCAAACAAAGTTTGGAGTTTTTATTTTCTAACACTTTTCTTTTCTTTGGCTTTTTTTGTCGGAACCAAAACCAAAACTAAATCAGGTTTTGAAACTTGTTTCAAAGATTTAATTCCGATCCCCATCTCGATAGTCTTTTTTTTGTCTTTTGGTTTGTCTTTGTCAGCCGAAGCCAGAGTGGAACTTAAGTCTGAAGTTTTTCATGGTTTCAAAATAAAGTTTCATTCCGCCTTCACTTCCGCCTTTTGGTTTGTTCATTTATACTTACGTTTTTGTGTTGGGTTTTCTCGTTTCGGTCTTTGTGTTTTTTATTTTTGTCTTTTGTTTTGCTTTCTTCTTTGTTGGCGAAACCAGAGTCGAAACGGGAAGCAGATTCAAAAATTGGATAAATTTTCTAAATTGATTCCCATTTTGATTCCGCTCCTACCATTTTGTTGTTTTAATTTACTGAAGCCGTACGACAGTAATGTGCCAGTTCCCTCTGTAGTTCCGAATCTGATTTGTTGCCTTTATGGCATTAATTAGAGGTGCCATGCATGTATGAAGATGCAATTTTAACCTTAATTAAGGATTGATTGGTGTTATCAACATTTTTTGAAAGATTAAGGGCGAACCAGAGCTGCAATAGAGCATTTGGGCACGTGATTCGATCGAAAGGGAGATAATCAGGCACAAAATCACATTAGAGGGCTAACCTATTTATTTGCGTTTGGAGGTAGGGTTTTTGTTCTTCTCTTTCATTCATTTTGTGTTTTCATTTTGTTCAGTCCTTTGTTTTCTCATGAATTCATGACTCTCAGTTTTCTTGAGAGTTCATGTTGTTCATTTTTCTTTTCTTTTGTTCTGTTTTCTTTTTTTCGTTTTTCTTTTCTTGTGTTTTGGTTTCTCGTTTGTTTGTTTTGTCACGGTTGTTTTCACGTTTTAATCATGACTGTACCATGATGCCCTAGGTTTTTAATGGTGTAATTGGTTGCTACTTTACATTTGTAGGGTTTGCTGATTGATCATTTTTACTAATGGTTCTATTATGATTCAATCTGATTAGTTTGAACGGGTATAAATTTGTGCCCTTATTGTTTGAAGTCAAGGGTTCTTGGCATGTTTCTGCTTAAAATTATCATGATGCCCTAATGTTATAGGTTTCTCTTGGTCATATGGGGATGGTCTTTTATAGGTTATTTTTGAGCCCCTTTCGTTTTGATATGACCTTGTTTTTAGATTATGATGTTATTTGTCATCCTGTTAAAATTGCTTGTGACGTCATGATTATTTTAAGTGGAACCAGGATCGGAATTGATTTTGATCTTGAATCTTGTCTTGAAATAAGTATTGATTGTTGATTTCATTCTAGCTCTAACTCTGCTTGCAGTAAGAAATGGGCTTTCATAATATGGATAACTCATCCAGAATTGGAACTAGAACCGAACATAAAATTGAAAATTCTTCATGGAACCAAATCGGTTCTCGTTCCGATTCTGATTCTTTTTATAGATCTAATTTAAGGTTTTATCACAGGAAGCTAAAGGATGTCAGGAGCATCAGGAGAGGCTTCTCAAAGGAGTCAGCTTGCAAAAAATTCAAAGGCAGTAACTAAGCCTAAGAAGGTTAAACTGAAGAAACTCCCTTATACCTTGAGGTATAACCATAGGGGTCCTGCTGTCACTGTTAGCAAGGTGGAATCTGATTGGGTTGATATAATTGACACAAATCTAGGTCCATTCAATTATGAGGAGTTGTACTCAAAGACATTTATTAAGGATGTAACAGGGTGATGCAGAGTTAGGAGGATTCAACAACATATCTCACAATCCTTCAAAATTAATCCAAATCAATCTTTGTATAACACATTATATTATTCATTCTATGTCACATTGGAAACATAACCATGGTAGCCCAAAAGAAAACTATTTCATTTTTCCCAAAACTACAAACCCTAGACAGAGTTCAAACCTGCCCTCACTAAAATGATCATAACTTATTCAAATCTTAATGAAATTTGATGAGACTTGAAGCAAATGAAAGTAGATTCATATAGGAAAAACATAAACTTGGTTTCAGACCCAAAATATATAATTTAAAATCCGTACCATCACATTCTTTCAGACTGTAAATTCTGCACAATATTGTTAAAATAGGCAATCTCACCAAAATAATCATATCTTCCACAAAACTCAATAAACTTCAATGAGACAAAAATAATTGGAAACTAGAAACAAAGATCTTTCCATAAATATATGATACTCCATTATTTGAGTGCATAACAAGCCGTACAAACCACAACTTCAACCTGGAAATAATGTAGAAATCAGAAAATGCACACCAAACTTGAGGTTGCCATTTGTCAAACTTCACAAATAATCTCTCCAACCTACCAATTCGAGTTTTGGAGGGTGTAATTATACATTTACAACCAAAACCAAATATTTTCAACCACCGTTTAGTTAGTTTGTTGAAAAAACACCTTAATGACACTTTCGACAAGTTGCTTGACAACTTTCTTGAGCAACTTTTACAATTTTTACAATATGGAACAACTTTAAACATTATTTGACAAATGACTTCAAACATGACTTCCGAAGACTCAAAAAACTATAAAATGGTTTGATAAACCTTATTATAAGACCCAATACATAAAATAGAGCAACTATTTACAAATGGCCTCATGGAGTGAAGAAATCAAACAAATGCTCCTGCACCACAGGGAGAACTAGAAGGATAGTTGAGTTTGGTTTGGCTCACATCACTGTGTTTCCTCTATCAATTCAATGCCCTCAATTGATAATTTCAGCAATTGGAGCTTACAATCCGGCAACCGAACAATGTGTAGATTCACAAGATAATGTGATCATAGAATTAAATCCTCAAATGTTTCAACTTATGTTCAGTGTCCCTGATCCAAATAATCTTGCACTACTGAATGAGGCAAAGTCTTTGGAGATATATAGCAATCACAAGGAGACCAATAAGGCTCACTTAAACAAAAAATGGTTAAGAATGGAGAAGAAGGCCCTAGAAAATCTCTTAGATCAACCAAAAAGGGTAGAATTCTACAAAGAGGTATCATATATTATAATGATGTTGTCTAGAGTCTTTGGAAAGAGGGATGCCTTTCATTTTAAGGAATGGATGTTTCCATTCATTCAGACAATCTTTGATGGCAGGCAGTAGTTTGATTGGCCTATGATTGTCTCAGATAGCATACATGATCAACTAACCAGAGTAAGGGAAACTAAAAGATTATTTTGACCTCTTATGTTTTCTATGCAATAGCAAGGGGAGACATCTTTCCAAGATTAAACGTAGTAGGAATATTGGGAGAAGTTGATGGGCAAAAGAAAGTATGGAACCATTATGACCAGTTGTCCCTGTAGATTTTTGAGTTTTACTTTAGAAGAATTAATGATGCATTTTTGTATGTGGTTATTAACCAGCTTAATGGAGATGCAGGGTATAGACTAAGCCAGGAGGCCATGGTGTCCATTACAGAATGGGGGTGTTGGTATATCGAGTACCCCAAATTTACTTATTTCAGGTTGGCTGGGTTTGAGGGTCATCCTCACTTACTCCCTAGGTGTTGCAGCAATAGAGTAGTCTTGATGGGGTTTGTTTACCAAGCTTTGAGGGTCAATGCCCAGTTTGGAATAAAACCTAAACCAGGTTGTAACAAGTTCCCCATGCAATTGGGTGAGTACAGCTGCCCACACCTTGTGGGAGCTAAGGTGGTTTGTAGTGAGTTGATATATTTGAAATTGGGCCTATATACTACCTGAAAGCACTTTGATCCAAAGAAAAAGATGAATGATTTGCTTGATTCATTTTTCGATAGACATTTCAACCTACTGGAGGACTTCTAGAGTGATCTCCAAGATGAATATGACTTTAGAAAGAGAAATTATGAAAGGTTATCTATCCCACTTTTGGTGGAATTTGGGGTGAAGGTTGATATTCTTGATACACTAATAGATGATGGGGTAGTGTTGGATCCTTCGTATGAGGCATTGAACATAGGTACTAAGAGTTTGGACCTGGTGGATTGGGATGCTGAGGAGATAATTGACATCAAACATATAGGAAGACTAGGCTTGGATAGGAGTATCCAATGGGTTGTGCTTAGAGCCAAAACTCTTGGGGGTTCAACTTCTAAAAAGGGGAAAGGGTATAAGAGAATCAAAAGGAAAATGCCTCTTAAGGAACCCTTGGAATTCTTCCCTCCCGATGTTGAAGAATTTGAGCTTGAAGCTTCGGCCCAAGATTTGCCTAGAATACATGAGGAGGATGCCCCAATAGGAATTGTGGCTTCAGCACCAGTGATGAGTGAATCATCTACTCAAGTCCTTTCTACAAAACAACAAGGTGGAGAGATGCCTAAGGGAACTCTCCATGATATAGCTAAAACCTTGAAGGGAAAGGAAGTAGAAATGGAGGTTCATGATATTGAAACAAATTCTAATGACAATTTATCAAAAAAGGATACACAAGAAGAGATGCTTTTGGAGGAAACTGAGCATGTGTTAATAGAGGAAGACGAGTGGGCATTGTTTGAAGAAGCAAAGAAAGATTAATATGCGAAGGAACATGCTGAAGCTATAGCAAAACAAAAGGAAAAAGGTGTTGAGGAGTTGATTAAGCATCAACAAAAGGAGAAGGAAGCTTCAGATAGACTCAAGGTTTTGGAAGAAGAAAGGAATAAATTACTTGAGGAGAAGAGGTTGGAGGAAGATAGATTGAAAAGGGAACAAGAGGATAAGAGGATGCAAGAGAAAAAGGATAAGGAAGAAGCTGAAAAAATTGCAAAGGAGAATGTAGAGGAAGAACAAAAAAATGTACAAGAGGTTGATTCTCTACCTAGGGTTAATGTAATTCAACCATTATCCTCTACAATTACTGCCTCCTCTTCTACTGTAATGGCTACTACTCTGAGTGCTCCTACCTAGTTGAAGATGGATCTTCAAAAGAAACTAATAGATCCCCCACAACCTCTTAATTGGGATGACATGATGAAAGAGATTGAAAAGGAGAGACCCAAGAAGAAGGCTAGGATTCTACATTCCACAAACCTAATTGAGGTAGGGGAAATCATTTCTGAATGTGCAATACCAGTAGTGGATAAAGATGTGGGAGATATGTAGGTCACTGATTATCAATTAGGCACTATGAATTTGGGAAGGCCTACAAGAAATCAACAAATGAATTTGATTGATGTTGTAGCATCATCCACCAAGTCAAGGTTGATAAAGGACAAGTAGAGAAAGGATGAGCTTAAAGCTCAATTGGATTAATTACATACCTTTTTGAAGGATATTTCTACTCCTAGATCACAACTTGCTGCCTTAGAGACACCAGTGTTTCTCAACAAAAGAGAGGTGGATGATTTGGTACAAGTAAAGAATAAGGATGGGATGATGGATAGGTGGACAGATAAGCTTAATTAGGAGGTAGACGAGGTGCTAGTGAGTAGTTTTGAGATTCACAAGATGGCATTAGAGCTAATAGAAGAGATGTGTCAGGGATAAGGAGTCCGTTCTATCATCAAGATAGGAATCTAAGACAACAGTGCCTTAGTGATTTCAATTCAAAATCACATCAAAGACACAAAAAAATATACCATAAAGTGAAAGTAGACACAAAGTATCCCCCATTGATCCTACTGAGGAAAGTAATAGCATAACAATCATAGATTCAACACAAATAGATAACCATGAAAGAAAAAAATGATGACACACAGATATACGTGGGGAAAACCCTTTCAGGTAAAAAACCCCACTCCAAAAGATTGAGCCATTGTATTATTCAGCAACAAAAAATAGTTACAATACAATCTCCGACTCATAGCCTATAGAGGAGTCACATCTTGTTCATCTGGAGAATAGTAGGCAACACAAAACCAGAACCTTCACACTATTCCAACACCTTCACAACACATAGTGTAGATTCCCTTCAGCTCCTCAGAAAAGACTTTCTCAGCCAACCTCTTGGCCAGCCTAGCCTCAAACCTCATAGGTTCACATCATTCAGATCCAAGAGATAGAGTGTTCATAGTTTCAATGCCTTAGCATACTGCTCGAACACACTTCACACCTTTCTCTATCCACAACTCAAACTCTCAACCATCACCTTTTGGTTTACATATATTAATGTATATCTTTGATCGAGCCATACATTGTATTCAATGATCCAACCAATCACTAAACATCAAGTTCATGCATTGAACAACTAGACACGCATCCAATCTACATAGATTGCATCGAGCCACCCAAGCAATAAATCCATCACCTTAATTGGGTTCAATTTTCATGGCCTGCAATATCTGTCATTACCACTTTGGTCTTCAGCCAATCAAATGTTGCCAACCTACCATGTGTAGCCTTCTCATTCGTTGATCGCACTGACAGTCTGGTCCAACTTGGTCAATCGAGCTCCGAGCTCATCTGAGCTCTAATCACATCACCGTCAAGCTCAACATTACCTGCCGCAGTATGGCGGTGAGCTCGATACCGCACTACCGCTGCTCCATCCGAGTCATTTCGTGGTATAGCAGTGAGCTCATCTGAGCTCACCAACAACTTCACCGTGCCCCGTCTCTCCTTCCCACCAAGCTACCATAGCCCTATTGGCTTTGCCTCATGGTATGGCAGTGAGATCAACTGAGCTCACCTCGCCGTCTACCACTCTACCACAATGACTGTTTGGCCTGACCACGGTAGGGCGGTAAACACTAGCCCCGATCGACATCGTCAATCGCACCACCACTGACACTCCCAAGCCTTCCTACAGTGTGGCAGTAACCGCCCAATAGACCATCAACAGTCATACTGCACTACCGTGGAGACCTCCAGGTCTCATTGCAGTAGAGTGGTAATTGCTCTGGCAAACCGCCAGTGGTCTTACCGTGGCCACCGTGGTCACCCAAAGCATCACCCGCGGTGGGGTATTAACGGTCACCACCGACCGCTAGCCGCTTACCACGGTGAGCCTTCTCACTGCCCGCGGTAAGGTGGTAGACCTTCACTCACCAGCACGCCACCTCTATGCCGCTCATCACGTTATCTCGCCACCAACAAGAGCACCCCATGGTAAGGAGGTAACTGCCTTCCACCGTGCCATCGCTATACATAAAGAAGATCACTGCGGTAGAGAGGTAACACCGCCCAATCGCGAACCGAGCAAGAGAGGCTCACAATAATTGGAAAACCGCACAACCGTAGCTCTAAGAAAAGCATGCGGTGGTATGATGGTAAGTGCCATAAACATGGAGAAATCGATGAAGTCTTCAAGGGAAACCCGAATGTTGAGGCATAAATTTCCCAACAATCTCCCACTTGACGAAGACATTCAGGCTTCCTCCAAACACGAACAAAGACCAAAACATGCTCTCATGCTCCAACCAAGACCTCTACAATGACATCAGAAAGATGTCCACCATCACAGACAACTGCTTCAAAACATCTAACTCAGGAACAAGAACAAGCAAAGGCGTAAATGCACCAGTCCCAGGAACGAAAGAAAATGACCCTTCAAGCAGTAAAGGCAAAACAACAGCAAACAACAAGGCACCAATGCAAGCACAAGAAATAGGACACTGTCCTCATCCAACTGACCAAACCCACATGGATGAACATAGCACCCACAACTTGTGCTAATCCATCCAACCACCCATACCTCAAAGGTATGATAACCAACAACAGACTCATGCCATCATAAAACCACCCATCTTAGCAGCAAACAAGCACCCTGTGTCAACCAGTCGTAGACCAAACACGTCCAAGTAATCCCACTGCAAGGGCATTGTCCAGATGAGTGCAAACAAAACACCATCACAAATGATCTAGGCATACCAAGTCCACCAGCCCCTACATATAGAAGAAAATAAACATGTAGTTCCAAGGGACACCCACTCTAATCTGTACAACCTACAACCTCCTGTTGCAAGAAAATTTTCTCTCATCAATCATCCATTGTTCTTCCAAGGTTCCATATCTGACTGAAGAAGGAAAACCTCTCGTGTCATCACTCGAGTGAAAAAAACATGACCACAAAAAATAGTGACCATCACATCTCCTCAAACATCTAAAGTCATATGAAACAAACAGGAAGAACAAGACCAGATTAGAGAGAAACATCAAATCAAAACATGCCCTTCTACAAACCCTTCTAAATGCCAACTGTGACAAGTATGATCTTCTTCTTATCCAAAAGGGAAAGCCTTAACAACACCCAACAATACCATGGATGCAAGCATCAAGAAGATCAGACTAAACCATACACCATCTCCTGTAAGTCTTCAAAAGCACAAGGAGATACACAATGCTATCCATCTTCCATTATGAATCCTCCAGAATCTTAAAACAACAACTCAAGATTCATACCAATGAAAGATAAAGCATAAAACACCTAAAAAGTATAATGGGAAAATACCTTTCATAGGAACACTATCGAGTAGACCAAGGAGAAAAAGAAAACATGCTCCTCCAAGATATACAAGTCACCGTGACTTACCCAAGAGAATTATCCTTCAAGGTCTCTGTTGAATTCACATTCAACCAAGGTGCAGGCTTCTCAGAATTAAAGCTATAATAGCAACATTCTCATAAGAATTCTAGCCTCACCTTATTCTCCATGCATCCATGAGTATCAACAACCTGTCATTTCATGCTGACTCTAATATGCAATACTACAACAACCATGAAGTTCACCAGCATGTGACCAATACACTCAAAACATAGAGAAACCCCAAATCACTATCAAAGCTCCACAACCTAGGAACATGAAATTATCATGACACCATGATCTTCACATCGCCCTTCGAAGATACTATGCTTCAAGTGAACAAGTTATGGTCTCAAGAGCAAAGAAAAATACCAAAACTCTAAGAAAGAGTAACCATGACATAAAGCAAACAACTCTAAACCAAAACCAACATCACCTATCAAGCACCACTAGCAACTTAGACAAAACTAACAATGTCTTCCATGGCTCCAAGATGCTGCACACCTTCAAATAGTGAACATGCAGATGCAAAAGAAACACAACAACTGCAACACCAAAGAAGGAAACCAGTCATTTCTAAAGCTCCCACTGCAATGTGACACTGAGCTTTCCAAGCACAATGACTGACCACACCATCACTGTCAAAAGCTTACAATAACAAGCGTAACAAGATCTTCATGACAACGTGACCCACATGCTATAGGTTCCCATCACTAACTATTAAGGTACTCCAATGCCATCCATCCTCTCATCTCAAAATAGCTATGCCAATGCACAAGTGACCACAGACAAGGTCAGCTAATAGATCTACAACAACACAAAAGCAATCACATGGATATAGACAACCCACTCCTGAGTTGTCTCACAACAGTCAATAGGTAGCTAATCTATCAACCACACAACTCGGAGATCCACTTCAAATGACAACCCTGCAAATCTATTATCACACTGGAAAACTACAAAATTGAGATCTCAAAGAGAATAGCCATGTAGACAACCATGACTCAAACACATAATCAACAATAGATCTGACTTGCCAAAAATGTCCACAACACAAGCACCATAGTTTAAGAAGCCCACAAGCAACACCAAAAGAAATGATGAATGAAAGAACACATACCAACATTATCATACAAAGAAGACACCCTCCTCAAGTGCAGTAGAACTGCAACTATCTCATCAGTCACACCCCAAAAGCCAGGATTTGGAAAATAACAGACAACAACTCCACTCAAAGCAAGCTTTTCTCTTGATCATGTAAAACCTACAAAACCACAGTGTTTATAAAACACCCACACATATCCATCTTCATCGATCATCTAGATGACTCAGGAGTCTGCACACAACCATCACAGTTAATCAGAACAATGAAAAGAAACATGAAAATGCATGATAGACTTTCTAGGAAAATCTACACAAAACCTCCAGAGCCAAGGATATCGATATGAAACCATGCAAGTGCAAGACATAGGCACATAGGAACAATAGGTCTATTTAAGACCAGATCCAACACCACAGTCATGCACAAGAAAAAGGGAGAACCAGGCTATCTGGAAGTTGCAGACCACCAAGGTCACTTCATAGCCTCCATGCAATCAAAGCACCAGAGAAATTGCCTTCAGTGCTAATTCAAAAAAACCTAGCACAAGAACAACTCTCCATAGCTGATCAACAACACAATCAAGTCCATACCTCCAGGGAGCCTCTCACATGGACACCCTGTATGAACACCACGCTTCGCTGCAACTCATCCATGAACATATTTCATGCCCTTTGCATCAGGAACATCTAATGCGAACTAGGAGCCTCAGACCACATTGCCACAATATGATCAAATCCAAGAAACTCCAGTGTCTTTCAAAACTATGTGTTAAATCAAAGAAGCAACTTTCACTCATCGAAGGATCAATCACCAACCGATTCCTCCAGATTTCCTCAAGCTTGCCAGGCTAAGAAATAATCACAAGAGAAATACCCAGAACTATAGCAACTAGGAGAATACTTTGATACCATTGGTTGGTATCACCAAGCCTCAACCTCCTTCAACCAACTTTGATACCACTTGTTGGGGATAAGGAGTCTGGTCTATCATCAAGATAGGCATCTAAGACAATAGTGCCTTAGTGATTTCAATTCAAAATCACATCAAAGACACAAAAAACTATACCATAAAGCGGAAGCAGGCACAAAGTATCCCCCATTGATCCTACTAAGGAAAGTAAAAGCATAAAAATCACAGATTCAACACAAACAGATAATCATGAAAGACAAAAATGATGACACACAGATATACATGGGGAAAACCCTTCCAGGTAAAAAACCCCACACTCCAAAAGATCAAGCCATTATATTATTTAGCAACAAAAAAAAATTACAATACAATCTTAGGCTCATAGCCTATACAAGAGTCACATCTTGTTCATCTGGAGAATAGTAGGCAACATAAAACTAGAACCTTCACACTATTCTAGCACCTTCACAACACACAGTATAGATTCCCTTCAGCTCCTCAAAAAATATTGTCTCAACCAGCCTCTCAGCTAGCCCAGCCTCAAGCCTCATAGGTTCACATCACTCAGATCTAAGAGACAGAGTGTTTGTAGTTTCAATGCCTTAGCATACTGCTTGAACACACTTCACACCTCTCTCTATCCACGGCTCAACCTCTCAACCATCACCTTTTTGTTTACATATATTAATGTATATCTCTGACCGAGCCATACATCGCATTCAATGATCCAACCAATCGTTGACCCTCAGGTTTATGCATCGAACAACCAGGCACACATCCGATCTACATAGATTGCATTGAGCCACCCAAGAAATAAATCCATCACCTTAATCGGGTTCAATTTCCATGACTTGCAATAACTGTCATTACCACTTTTATCTTCGACCAATCAAATGCTGCCAACCTGCCACATGTAGCCTTCTCATTTGCTGATTGCACTAATAGTCTGGTCCAACTCGGTCAGCCGAGCTCCGAGTTGGTTTGAGCTCTAACTGCATCACCGTTGAGCTCAACATTACCTACCAGAGTATGGCGGTGAACTCACCCGAGCTCACCCCGCCATCTACTGCACTACCCCTGCACCATCCGAGTCATTCCACAGTATAGCGGTGAGCTCATCCGAGCTCACCGATGACTTCACTGAGCCCTATCTCTCCTTCCCACTGAACTACTACAACCCTATTGGCTTTGCCTGTGGTATGGCAGTGAGCTCAACCGAGCTCACCTCATCGTCTACCGCTCTATGGCAGCGACCATTTGGCTTGACCGCGATAAGGCGATAACTGCCAGCCCTGACCGACACCATCAAATGCACCACCGCTGACACTCCCAAGCCTTCCTATGGTGTGGCAGTAACTGCCTAGTAGACCATGAGCGGTCATACCGCGCTACCATGGAGACCACCAGGTCTCACCGCGGTAGAGTAGTAATCACTTTGGCAGACTGCCAGCGGTCTTACCGCAGTCACCCAAAGCACTTCCTATGGTGGGGTGGTAATGGTCACCATTAAACACTAGCCACTTATCATGGCCACCATGGTGAGCCTTGTCACCACCGGCGGTAAGGTAGTAGACCATCACCCGCTAGCATGCCACCTCTGCGCTGCTCACCGTATTACCTCACCACCAACAGGAGCACCCTATGGTAAGGAGGTAACTGCCTTCCAGACTGTTGCCGCTCACCACAACACTTCTACATAGAAAGAAGACCACCGCGGTAGAGTGGTAACACCTCCCAACCACAAACTAAGCAACAAAGGCTCACGACAAAGTGGTAAACCACACAACCACACCTCTAAGAAAAGCATGCATCAGTATGGCGGTAAGTGCCATAAACATGGAGAAATCGGCCAAGTCTTCAAGGGAAACCTAAATTTTGAGGCATAAATTTCCCAAGATGAAGCACCATGCTGAAAAATTGGAACAACAAGAGGAAGAATATAGAGGATATGTCCAAAAGATAAAAGACATCAATAAATTGCCAAAGACTACTCTGCTTGAGCAGTCAATTCTTGAGGAAGACAATGGAGACTTTTTGGAAAATGCCTCTAGCATAATCCGGCTTATATCTAATTTTATATACAGGCATAGGAATGAAGTCCAAGATGCGAGGAAGGATTTAAATGAACAAATTGATGAACTAGAAGCTATTGTGGCTATTCTAGTTAATGTTGATATACCTGTTAAAGAGGGCCTGCCTTTAAGTTAATTAAAGGAAAAATGGGATAATAGATTTCAAGAAATTATGCAAAAAGAGGATGATGGAGAGGATCTATTATTGGATAGATTGATGGATGTTAGGGAAGGAGTGAAGGCTACGAGAAAGGAGTTGACTAAGTTGAAAGACATGAAGGAGCTTGCCTTCGCAAAACTGAAGAGAATTCAATTTGAGGACAACTGGATTGATGGGCCGAATGTGGATATTCTTCAACAAGTCTTCTCTAGTTATGATGAATACATTCTGGAGCAAACTATGCAAGGATGAGTGGCAGTCTTTTGGGTGCATGACCTTTTTTCCCCTTTTCTTTTATTCTCTCTTTTAATTAACGTTGGAAGTGGAGATCAACTGGTCCGAGTTTCCAAGAAAGTTTCAGTTCCTAAAATTGTGGATCTCAATTTTGATTGAGAGGATTTTATGCTTTGTACATCTATATATACTTTTTGGGTACCATATTGTAAGTGTCGGCTGATGAGAATAGAATTAGCCACCTAATAATAGGAGATAGGAATGTTATAGCTTTGTAAAGACACTTTGTTATTATTAGTTACATTTGAATATAAATATGATTTTTTACACAGTATTATGTTGGAATTGAGTTTACTGGATAAGGTTAATGAATGATAATCTATCTGCATGCCAGTGATTTTGCTGAAGCATAAGTGTTCCTTATTTGATGAGAATCAATAGAAGGAACTAGATTTAAAGACTATTTCATTAAGTTATCTATGGATTGAATTATTGAATGTCTGTTGATCTATGATTTTAGCAACGAATGAGACTTTTTTTATTTTTGAATCTTTAAAGTATTATGGTGTGTGATTGTGATGATTAAATTAAGCACCATAGATGCATGCAATAGTATGGATTGTTTTATAAATTGCATCATGTTATGGTTTTCTTGATCTATTGGAGGAACATTCGTTGTTGAAAATATATGTCTGGATATTAAATAATTTTTATTCATGTTTCACTGATGTATGCCCTGATCTATGTTTTTATTTTTATTTAAAACCCCCCCATTTCTTCGTTAAGTACAAATTGATGAATCTATCATTGCTTGCATTCCTTATTACTAGAAAATGCCCCTTGAATATTATAGTTTCATGGACCAATTGAGTGACACTAGATAGTTGAGAACTAACTACCAGGACCTTGGGAGTTAGGCTACTATATGTTGTCTTTCTTTTTCAGGAGAAATAGAGTAGAGATATTCTGTTTAACGTTGTTTGTGTCATTTTCACCATCAAAAAATCCACTCCTTGAATTATGCAGCATCCTTTTTCCCAAAAACCCTAGAGAGCGTCAAAATTAAGTCACTAATTTCCTTCTTGAAATCATCCCTTTTGGATTGGTCAGGCATCTTAAGTATGGATTTCTTTTCAGCTATCAACCACCTTTTGTTCATGTAGCCCCTATTGAAATCCTTGCTTTCATTAAATATTTTCAATGCATTAGCCTCTGTCAACTACCTTGGACTCTGTGGAGTAGGTGCATTGAAAATTAGTCTCATCATTTGTGGAGTCAATGATAAAATTCCCCTATTGATCCATGCATTATCTTGAGGCTGTATTATAAGCTCTTGTTGCAGCTAGGATCAACTCTAGGCATTGGAAAAATAGAGGAAAGAGAGTAACATGAGGGATTCTTGACTAGACTATCCTCTTCATTCTTCTAGTGACTTGCTCTAAGAAGGTTTCTTCTAATAGATCCTCACAATCAAATGCCCCTAGGTTGGTGTCTGTAATATCCACCAACCTAGAGTCTAACTTGCTAGTTGTGGGAGTGATCATTCGGTGCTTATACCTCATTGTATAAGATAGTTGTTCTACCTTCACCCTCTTAGGCTTGACCTATTTGGAATTCTTAGCCATTTGACCCTCCACTTGTGAAGTTCCTGCAGAGGTTCTTGACATTGTTTAGATCTTTCATGGACAACTCAAGATTAGATCCATGGAGTGCGTAAATTAGCATTGGAGAATAAAATTTTATTAGTACTATGTACCTCTTTATGTAGCCTCTTTATACTTAGCAAAATCACATATTCATCGAAGGTGCGATCGAGAACGAAAACATTACTGGAAAACCTCTTGAGTATAACCGAGTTCGGGATCAGGACAAACCCTAATATTGGAGTCGGGAACATAGTTGAAATGGTTATCGGGATTGAGACTGGAATAGGAACCGAAATGGGAACTAAATTTGTTAGATGGAGAAGTTCCATATCCACAGTTCATTCCACTTTTAGATCCACCAAGGTAATAATTATTGATAGTCCAGAGTGCATCGGACGTAGGATCAGAAATGGATCTGACACATGTTACAAATTGAGATCCACAGACATAACCAACCTTTGATCCGATTTTGATTGTGACTATTGATGATGTCAGTATTTCCCCAAATAAATCCAAAGTATCCAACAAGACTCTTGAACCCAAATAAGCCGAAAGGAGGCTTAAAGAAATAATAACTAAACCATCCCTCATATGACCAAGAGGGAAACTAGAAATTAGGGCACAACCCAAATAAGTACAGACACAAAAAATCCTAGCCTACACTAACCTGTCAACTTAGGAAATTAGGGCATCCATTAACCCTACTCAAAATCAATGAGTTGACATGCGAAAGGATAGGAAGGCAAGGTGATGGATCACAAACGCCAATGAAACCAGGAAATAGATGAACACAACACCCTAAAACCTAGGGCACAATGGTATGGGCATGAGAAAACACGAAAATGACCGTTGCAAAGCAAAACAAATGAGAAAACGATAAAAATAAAGTAAAACAAAAATAAAGAAAAGAACAAAAGACGAAGAAAATAAAACAAGACAAAAGAAAAGCAAAGCAAAACAATTAGGGATTCAAAAGAAACACTCGCAAACCACATGAAAGCAACAAAGGAAACAAAGAAAAGAAACCCTACCTTAACATGCAATCGAACAAGTTGGCTCCTAATGAAAATCCGTGAGAAAATGCTTGACCTCTGATTAAAACATGATCCCTATGTCTATCTCAACTCTTGTTCGATATTACTACTCAAAATGATAATAATAAGCAACCAATTAACCCTAATTAAGGTTAAAAATTGATTTTACGCGTGCGAGAGGTCCATAATAAATGTCATTAATGCAGTAGGTCGGGTGTAGAATTGTGGTGAGAAAAAGCACAAAGAAATCATACAACTAAAGTAAAGTAAAAAAATCAACAAGAAAGAAAGGCAAAAGTGGAAGCGGAGTGGAAATTGGGTTTGAAACTTTGTCCAAGTTTCAAGTTTGGTTTTGGATCCGGTTTTGGTTCTGAACATGATGAAAAAGAGAGAGAAACAAACAAAAGAAGACACTGAGATCAAAGCAAGATTGACAATATCGATCGAAAGTCAAAACAAACAGACAACAAAGACGGAGGCGGAGGTGGGATGAAAACAAATTTTGGAACTTTGTATAAGTCCCACACTTAATATCCATTCTCGGTTTGGCTCTGCGAAAAGAAAACAAGATAGGCCGAAGAAACAAACAAAAGAAGAGTGGGAGCTGGATTGGGAAGGATTCAGGGAATGAAAATCAAAATGAGTTTCAAGTCTAGATTTAGTTATGTATCCGGTTTCGATAGAACAAAATAAACACAAAAAAATAAAGTGTTGGAAGAAAAGAACAACTCCAAACCTTGTTGAAAAAGACCCAAGGACAAAAAACAAACAATAAAAGAGGAGGACCCATTTTGACCAAGGCAAAAGATGGGGTAGTTATGCAAGGCATAATAATAAGGAACTTCATGGAGCTTGGTTTTCTAGAGGCTTTTGACACAAATGAACGATTCATTGGAAAAGATGATTTCAAAAAGAAGATAGAGGGTGCAAGGAAGATAGATTTGGACTAGTTTCCTTAGAACCCAGATGTGGTGAACTATTTGGATTCTATTAGAACATTGATAAATTTTAATGCAAAATTGACTAAAGAATTCAAGATAGGTTCCAATTGCAATCATGAAATGTTAACAAAACTTCAAGTCAAACAATATCAGTTAGAACAAATGGCAATTCCACCACCTAAAGAGTGGAAGTTACTAGAAAAGGTGATACAGTGATTTGATTTTTGAATATTTGATTATATGAGTTTCTGAGTTCCAAATCAGCTCTTTTTGGGCAAGATTTTGCATTGTCAATGCCTCTATGTACTCTTTCATGTGAAAATCAATAAAAAAGCTCAAATTATATGTATTATTTATTTTATCATTTGAATAAAAAGTCTATGGTTTCAAATACTAGATACACATTAAACGATTGCTGATGTTCATTGTTGTATATGCTACTAATACTATTGTTAATATGATATTAAGCATTGAGTTGAGTGATGAATCACTGAGCACATGTTCAAGTTTTACTTTTAACACAATTAAAATATGAAATATAAGGTGATTCACTAATTTTAATTCCAGGCATCCATAATCTTAGTGAAATTGCATTACAATTCACACATCAATACTCAAACTCCATGACTATTTAATAATTTATTGGATCCACTAAACATTTATATGAATTCATGCTTTAATCAAGGTAATTTAATTGGTTCATTAAACAAGAGCCAAAATTAAACCAGAGCCAAAATTCATGTTCAACAACCTTTTGCTGACTCTTATTATATTCATCAATAAGCTCATTATATTTAATTCTTGTTATCCACAAGTTTTAAACTAGTGTCAACAATTTTTAACTTCCCCTCCTTTGGTTTTTCGTGTCTTTTACCTCATTCATTTTCAATGCCTTGTTGTTTATTTATCTTGGCGAATGCTCAAAGTCGCGGTTTTTGTGCTTTTCCTAACCTTAGTTGCTAGTCCTCAGAGTTTTATAACCTTGTCGCAGAGTTTTAAATTTTCAAAAATTCTAGATTTCCCGGCTTGGTTCACTTTGTTGAACAAGTCATGGTTTTTCTTCTTTTCCTAACCTTAGTCGCTAGTCCTCAGAGTTTTATAACCTTGTCGTGGATTTCTAAATTTTCAAAACTTTAAGATTCCCTGACTTGGCTCACTTTATTGAACAAATCATGGTTTTTATGCTTTTCCTAACCTTAGTCGCTAGTCCTCAAAGTTTTATAACTTTTTCGAGGAGTTCTAAAGTTTCAAAACTTCCAAATTCCCTGACTTGGTTCACTTTGTTGAACAATTCACGGTTTTTGTGCTTTTCCTAACCTTAGTCGCTAGTCCTCAGAGTTTTGTAACCTTGTTGCGAATTTCTAAATTTTCATAACTTTTAGATTCCCCGACTTGGTTCACTTTGTTGAGTTGCAAGTATTTTTTGGTCAAAGAAATCTTGATTATTTGTAGTCGGTGAGTCGAAAGGTTTCCAAAACTTCCAAACTTTTGAGTTTGGTTATAGGTTCCAAGTTTTCGCGACCAGGTGACATTATGAACTTATCTTGGGTTTGAAAGGTGTCATCATCTCATTGAATACTATGTACGGACTAACCTTGAGTTGTCTTTTCAAGAATTTCAAAAAACATTCAGGTTTACAGGCTATCTTTTCAAGGAATGAAATTGAATGTTGCATTAAATGCACATCATATCAAAATTAATGACATAAGTGCTAGTGGGTGGAAATTTTTTACTATGACATATGTCATTTAGCCTGCATTCTCGTTCTTTGCCAATGCTAGTACTTATCAATTGCAAACATTCCATCTCTATGAATTTGTGCTCATGCAGAGCCAGAGTGGAATTCAAAGTCAATAGTCTGGCATGAGGGACACTCAAATTTCCCACCTGAATTTGGAGGAGTTTTTGGTGTGCCTAGAGCAAAGGAAGAGATCAATATTGCAAGATAAATTTTTGCAGAGCAGTTTGGTGCATGTGAAAGGTTTTCCTGAGGCTGTAGAAAGCATTGACCTAGTGATTGTGTGCACAATGGGCTACATTCTAGAGACTCAAGAAATTAGAGCTGTGGACGGGTCAATAATTGCAAGAATTACTCCTGAAGTCATTTCCCATGCATTAAGCATTCCAAAGAGGGAAACTGTAGAGGAAATGTCTATAGCTGCTGGTGAAGAGTTTTTTAGAATGAATGAGGAATGGTGCAAAACTTCCATTGCAAAGAATTGGTTGAAGTTAGAGAAAAAGGGTAAGTCTTAGTTGCCCTTAAAGCTTAAAAGGGTTTATTTTAAGGATGAAATTTCAAATGCTATCATGTTGCTACATTGTCTGGTTGGTAATGCATTTTCAGACTATTTTGAATTTTGGATGTGCCATTTTATTTTGGTGATTTGTAGTGAAAATAACTTCATTGACTGGGCTGAGATTATTACTTATCATTTAAATGAGAAATTGATAAATTTTTGGCACTATGTTGCCTTCCACATGTGCTCATACTTGGTTTACATTCTAGCCAGTCAAGAGGTTGTCTGGGCAGGGTTGGAACCGTAAAGGTCTCTGACACCGGACACACCTATGTATAGAAGGTTTCCAGAGCTCATTAAGGAGGTTGGAATGAGGAATTTTTTCCTCGTCAATGATGCATTTTTAATGAAAATTGTGAGAAGAATTGATGGAAAACCTGAGCTGAGGGTTTCACTTGAAGCTGCTACTCTTATATTGAGGTTTGGAAGTTTCTACATTCAATTCAATAGATTCACTTATCTTAGAATTGGAGGTTTTGAGAAGGCTCCAATGAATTACCCCATTACCCAAGTGATTTCCTAGTTTTTCTTGAAGTTTTTCGATAGATGGCCATTGCAAATGTTAAATATTCAAACATGGGAAAGAAGGGGTATGCTTTTCCATTGTCCATGCCTTCATTTTCTTGCAAAAGTAATAATATTGCTAGGGGTGTGTGGAAAGCCTTGAATGAATTCAATTTTCAGTGTTTTCTCATGAGAACTAATTTTGATAGCAAGGGTTATGTTAAGCAAAATTTGTATGGAGCTAGCAGCTATGAACATCACCCTCATATTGAAGTTTTTTGGGAAGACTGTACAGATGAAGGTGAGGTGCATAGGAGAAATTTCATGATATTGAACCTAAGGAAAATAAAAGCTTTTGGTATTTCTTTCAATATTCTAGGAGATGCATAGGAAGACTCGGTGATCATTGATCCCAAATATTGGCCCCCTGCTGCTAAGCCCTTGTACAAAATTAATTGGTTAGAGGATAAATTTTTAGACATAATGGTCATTTTCGCCCTTGTTTTGAGAAGAAATTCAGATTGGTTGAACAAAAAATGGTGCCAAAGTGCGGGTTCTCCCCATGAGCAAAGAGTTTCGTAGAGAAAAGAGCAAGGGACTATACATGCCCTTGGCATAAATATATCACCTAGAAAGCATTCAATTAGGCCATTTGGCACTGGTTCATAGTTAGGAGGAGATGGTGAGAACCCATAAGACACTGGGGCCAAGCTAAAATCAATTTGTGAATAGGATAGTGTAGTTGTACCCTCGGTACCTAGGAAAAAGGCTAGTCAAGAAAATACAGTGCCTACAGACTCTGAGGGAATTTTTGAACAAATAATCGATGATAATTATTTTCCAACATTCTTAGAAGAT
The DNA here is from genome assembly GCA_007115665.2 of Sequoiadendron giganteum. Classification (NCBI taxonomy): domain Eukaryota; kingdom Viridiplantae; phylum Streptophyta; class Pinopsida; order Cupressales; family Cupressaceae; genus Sequoiadendron; species Sequoiadendron giganteum. The sequence continues at coordinate 333,181,209 of CM021106.1, read as the reverse complement.
AAAGCTTCTCTAGTATGAGATACTTCTGTTTCACTTTCTGTTCAATCAATTGAAAAGAAAGAAAGTGTAAGTGTTGAAAGTAGAGACACTGGATTAGTGGCATCTTCCCTAGTATGGTTAAAGAAAGCAGTCGAGAAGAAAAGAAAGAATATTCCTGAAATGACAATTGAAGTAGATACAGTTGCTATGCTGTTGTAGGGTCAAAAAAATACCAAAAAGGCTAGAGGATGTCACGAATTATCACCGATTCCACTTTTAGGCATCAATTGATGCAGATTGTTGATCCAGAAAAGGATCTAAATGACAATGAGATAAAAAAATCCGACTACAAGGTTACTCATGTTGATATGGGGCCATCTACTTTAGAAGGTGATGTACATATCATGCTAATTACTTTGTTAATGCATTGATCAAAAGAGCAAAATAATAGAAAAAGGAGAAACTTCAGTTGCAATCTAATATTCTTACTTGAAAAAAAATTATTTTATCATTTGTGGATCCGGCCACTATGGAAGCCTCAAGCTCAAATGTTCAAGGTATTGATTCCGACACTGTGCAATGGGTCAGGAAAAAATTATGTTATGCTAAAGCTTCCAACGAATGGATATAAGGGATTTATCAAGATGGCCTTTTCTACATTCATAAATTTATGCAATTCTATGTTAATGTGTCTAATAAAATAAAGGAATTGGTAGCTGAGCTCCAGAAGATGAGGAGAGAAAATGTGTTGGTTTGATTCCTTGGAATGGAAAATTTTAGTATATGAAGATTATATCAAGGAAATCAATAAAGTGTTAGAAAAATACTTTGACATATTGGTGAAGATCAAGGAGAACTTCAATGCTCTTGAAGTGGAGTTCATAGATGGGTTCGATGAAAATGTACATGATGTTGTAGATGATGTTGTAGACTAATGAGGGAATTTAAAGAGGTGTATCATAAAGAAGTAGGTGATCCTCAGACAACCATTGGAGACTCATTCAAAAAATTGAGTAACTTGTAGACCTATATGAGTTAATTTAAGGTGGAAAGTGACAACATCTATGAAATGCTAGCTGAGTCAGACCGTGCAGTTTCAAAATGGAGGACAAGGATGCAAATCACCATGACTCCAAGAAGCAAAAACATCACCAAAATTGTTACCAAGTACCGGGAATACATGCAAAGAGTAAAGGCACAATAGGCATCATTGGAGGAGCAGGAGGTGGAAATAATTTTTGTGAAGGAGTCGGTGCTGGGACCTGATTAGTTTTTAGTTTTTATGTTATTTTATTTAATTTGGCTCTCTTGATACTTCAAGTTCAAAGAATTTTATTTTAATTTCTAAAACGGTTGTCTTAAATCATTATCAAGACTCTGCTATTTTTACTGCTTTTCTTTTATTTCAATATAGAAAGACAATGGTGAAGTTCATGCATGTGTAATCTTTGAGTTATGGTGTGGGGATTTATTCTGCTTTTGTTGAGTATTTTTCTAGTGGATTATCTATTATTGGAATGATAGATGTTTGGTTTGTTTCATTGTTGTGGAATGTTTATTTGTGATTAAAGATTTTATGGCGATGGATGCGTAAGGATTTCTTAGTGTAATTTAGGTTATTTGGTAGTTTAAGATTTTATTGTTTAAGTTGTGTGGATGCCTTTCAAAGATTTTTGGTTAAAAACTTAAAATATTTTCCTAAGTTCCTTTCATTTTCTTTCTGGTTGAAAGCGATATTAGTTAAAAAATCATTCATTGAATATCTAAAGAAGGTAGCTGCCACCTTTTAAAATATGTAGATAATCAGTCTGAAATACTATTATGGCTGATTCAACCGTTATGTTTTTCACCTCCGTGGGTGTAAGAATATATTTAGGTGGAAAATCTGTTAACCAACACTTCTATGCATGTCTCTATCTTTAGTAAGGCTCTCAACAATTGCTTTTGTGAGCTTAGCAACATTTATAAATTATGGTCATGTCAGCCACTTCTAATGCTGGTGTATCGAAAAACATTTTTATAATCACTCTGGTAGAGCTTCTAACTTCTAAGTTATGTATGTTGAATTCTTAGCTTCTATTCAAGGAATAGAAGCATATACCTTTCAATTATTTATCAAAGATTGTGTGAATGGCAATGCAATAGGAATTTATAAGTAGTGTGATAAGTGTTGTTCTTTACTTCTTTAAAAATGATGCAAAATCACATATCAAATTCAATACCGTGGAATATAATATAAAATATAAAATACCACAATTTCATGGAATACAATATATTTGAATATAAAATATCACAATTACAATATAAAATATCATCAACTACAGTTTGGAATATGATTCATGAAGTGCGATATAAAATAAAATATCATGAAGTTTAATGATTCACAATTTCATGGAATACAATACAGAATATCATCAACTATAGTTTGGAATTTGGAATAATGGAAATTGATTCATGAAGTGCATTATAAATACCTAAAAGCTGCTAATTCTCTTCCATTTCCCAAACAGAGTCAGGGTCCTCAAACTGATTCTCATCTTGAGATAAATTAAAAGAGTCGTCTTCATTTTGAGTCTGCTCTTCATTTTCTTCGGAATGTGTCTCAAATTCAACATCAACATTCATTGTGTGATTTGTGTCACTGTCAATGGCATCTGTCCCACTCCCACTGCCACTGCCAGTTCCACCTGTACCAACATTTAGAATTGGAGTGTCAATGTCTATGTTGCATAACCCGGTCCGTCTTCTTTCACATGTGGTCCTCCAGATTGCGAGTGCCCTTTGAAAAGGAAATTTTTTGACATCATACGCAGTTCCTTTAATCCTCAAGTAATTTTCCAAATTCTTGTCCAATTTGTTTCTTAACTTTGATTTCAAAAACTCCAATGTATTGAAAAATCTCATCGTCCATCGACCCCAATATCATTGTTTGACATAAATCAAAAAGTTTGAAATATTTTATTATCGACCCACACAATATTTCAGTCTGACCTAAGCTTGTCCAAACCTTTTTTATTGATCTTAGTTCAAAGGCCTTCTCCTTGCCTGGTCCTTCATAGTTGTTGCAAAACTCCTACATTGTTGTCTAAGCTTATTTGCATTTAAAATTCCTTCTATTGTCTACTCATTATATGTTACCTTTTTCAAAAATTGTTTGATCAATATTTTTACTTGATCATGAAAATATTTTGGGTTATCTCGGGTTACTCAAAATTGAGGATACACAATACCCATGGCTTCAAGTATTTCATGTTGAGGGAATATTTCACGAATCTCTAAGGAAAGAGATTTTGCAATTTTCTTCAAATTATCACTAATAGATTTAACAATGTCGTTAAAATCTTCCTCATTAAAAACTACTTCTCTACTAAAGCGTCTGGCTGTCTTACAATGGTACATTGGTATCTCATATCCATGTACACAGATACATAAGTTCTCGCTTGCATTAAACTATAAATAATTATCAGGATTATTCAAATTAGTAATTTCCCGCCACATGAAATAATTTGTGCCTTCTTGTGTTAGATCTAGATATAGATGATCGAGGGCCAAGCATGCAAGTTTATGTAGATTGGCATATTCATTAATATACATAGTTTTGTCTTGAGATTTTTTCACAAGATTGTTCATCACATCCAACATGGGGAGAAGAATAGCTAAATTCAAGAGTGTCTCTATATCGCTTAACCTATGTAAGAGGTCAAGAGCTTTATCTACTGTGCTGTGATGCTTGTACATCACTCCAATCAAGGATTGATATTCTGAAAGAACACGTTGCGCTGGTCCATGCAGGGAGATCCATATGGTATTGAAATCCTTGAGAATCTTGTTTGTTGGTGTTATTCCCTTAACAAAATTTTGAAATTCTTGGAAACGTTTGGGACTTCGGCAGAAGTATGCATGGATCTCGCGAACTAGGTTTTCAAATTTTGATACTATAGGAAACTTGCTTACAATTTTGAATTCTAAATTCATTCTGTGGGCCATGTAGTGAATGCCAAGAATGTATGGTGCACAAGAAGTTTTTAACTTTGTGCAAACACTGCTCCTTTGACCTTGCATCACTGCAACTCCATCAGCTCCTACACACACAAACTTTTTGGCAATTGTCAACTCATCCATACCTTTAATATCATTCAAAGATTTCTTGACTAGTTCAAATAGATTTTGCGATGTTGAACTATCCTTCATTTTATGAACACAAAGAAGATGAGCTTGGCGAACATATCTTCTATAGTATATAGATGCATACAGACCTAAGAAGTATTGTCTACCATAGTAATTTCATCTAAAGATAGTGCAATGAAATTTGACTCTTTTACTTTCTCCTTTAAATATTCCTTTTCCACTGTAGCAAGACAGCTTGCCCATTCCCATCCAGTGTTTACTGACCAATGTGAGAAGGGAAAGTGAGGAACACTCAAATAAGATAATAAACTAGAATATTCTGGGTAGTCTATCATAGGACGCCCTCTGGACAAAATATGAAAAATAACTCATTTGAACAGTTTTTGATAGATTTGCTGCTGCCATTGCTTTTCCAAAATGAGCCTCAATTGTACCTTGAAATTTATCAAGCTTCAAAATTCTATGGTTATGCTCTTCATAATCTGCAACATACTTAACATGAAGAAATTATTCCTTTGATTTCCATCGCACGACTAATTTTTCCATTCCGTCTATGATTTGTTTTTCATAAAATTTACCAATATGCTTTTCTATAGTGTCAAGCTTTAGTTGCAACATTTTGTCTCTTCCACATTTCCAACTACAAATCGTACATTTGACCTCTATTGCACTTTCAATATCGTTTTCGTTTTCTACCCCCACTGGTACAATGAATGGATACTTTGACAACCAACCAAGTTGAAAATTCCTTGTCATTTCCCACTCATGCCCCAATTTTGATTTTCCCTTTCTTTTCTTGCTACCAACATCATCCTCATCCAAGTTAATTATCTCATTCTGGCTAGCCAGGGTATCCGTAGGAACATATTTTGCGGTATTTCCATCCTCATTTGATACATTTTGATTTAAATCAATGACAATCTCACCTTGACCTTCTTGTGGCGGTGAGGTATTGTGAATGCCTTCTTCAATAATATTTGGTGGAAGAGTTGATGATGTAGCTCCATCTTTATTTGATGGATCAAAAGCTTTGCCAATTCCAAAGTAATATTGTATGGTACCTCTACGTTTTGGGTATTTTGATGGCCTCCCACTCTCTTCATTACCCTAAGGAGTCTTATCCTTATTGCTCGACATATTGATCTCTCACTTTGAATAAAATCTGGAAAAAGATGTCTTCTTGTTTAAGAAGGACATACAATATAGATCCCATTCCCTACTCAAAATCATCTTTAATAATGAATCAAGAATGGAAAAGAGATAAAGAAATCTTATTATTATAACTAATAACATTATGAAGAAATGATCACTCACCTTTAAGTCTATGTTTTCGGCTTTCACTGACTTCTGAATCAAGAAGTAGAACCTCAAAACTGAAAAAAATGTGTAAGAATAAATGATAGTTTCGATTGTATTTATATCAATCCATATTTGGAAAATTCCATAGGATTTTTAAATGGTATATTAAAATTTTGGCAAATCCTGTGTGCTTATGCAATGATACATTATAATTTTCAAGGTGAAATGTGTCCTCAAATGTAATTATTTTTAAATCTTATTGGAGAAAGAGGTCCTCATAAGCAACTATTTATAAATTTTAATTGGCGAAATGGGTCTTCAGAAGTAACTATTTGTAAATTTTAATTGGTGAAATGGGTCCTCATATAATGTTGTTTTAATAGTATTGGTGAATATGTAGGTGTTTTATTACACGCTCCTGGGATTCTAGGTGAAAATATTAATTGGTCCATTGGAAAAGTGTAGTCTGTTATGGTGAATTTATTGCTTAAACATGCCTCATAAAAAAAATCATTGGAAAATGGACATGCATTGGACCACTAGTTCATAAAATACAAGTTAATTGGACACCTTGTTGGGTACGATTAATTCGCCAATTTCAACTTTGCCCGAATCCTAGAATTCACCAATTAGCGAAGATTCACCACTAAAGTTTTCCTTGATCCATAGCTTGTTGTGACAACAAAGGGACCCAACCAGTTAGGTTCAAACTTTCCTTTACTGTCGTAATCCTGTAGATTCTTCTGATTCTACTTTAGGGAAAGATCCCCTACCTGGAAAGATTGACATTTGATATTCTTGTTATAGATCTATTTCAGTCAATTTTGATATACTTGCAAGTGATTGAGGGTGTCAAGACAATGCTCATCTAGGAACTCTAGCTCATTTAGTCAAGATACTCTATATTCTTCATCGATGATCAGGTTTTGTAGTGACACTCATAGTGATGGGAGCTCAACCTCAATAAGAAAGATAAATTTTGATCCATAGACCAAGGAGAAAGGGGTTGCACTTGTGGGTGTGAGGTACTAGTTCAATAGGCCCAGAGAGCGGGATTTAGCTATAGATGCTAATCACAACCAGCTTCATTGACTATTTTCTTGAGGATTTTCAAGATATTTTTGTTTGTAGCTTCTACTTGTTCATTGCCTCGGGGATAATACAAGGTAGAGAATCGGTGTTGGATGTTGAATCTTTGACATAGCTCTTTCACATCCTGATTCTTAAAGGGTGTCCCATTGTCTAAGATTAGGGTTTGTGGGAAACCATAACTGCAGATGAGGTAATTCAAGATAAACTTGGAAATCTTCTTCCCCATTATGTAGGTCATGGGAATGGCTTCTACCCACTTAGTGAAGTACTCAGTGGCGGTTATGATAAACTTGTGGTCATTAGATGAGGTTGAGGTGATTTTTCCTATAAGGTCAAGTTCCCACTATGAAAAGGGCCAAGGTGTGATCATTGGTTGCAATTTCTGAGCTAGTGCATGAATCATATCTCCATGTTGTTCACATTGGACACACTTCTGCACATATTGATGCGCTTCCTTCTCCACGGTTGGCTAATAGTACCCTGTCCTTAATAGTTTCTTAGCTAATGCCATACCACTATAATGGGAACCACATATGCCATTGTGTACTTTTGTTAAAGTGGTCAAGGGTTCCTCTTGGTTAAGACATCATAGTAATGTTCCTTCGATGCTTCTACAGTAAAGGGTATCACCTAGGATCACAAATTAGGATGCCTTTTTGACAAAGGTCTTTTAAAAGTTTGAGGTGATATCAGATGGGAGGGTTCCTCTACTTAGGTAGATAAAGATGTCATCATACCATGGGGATCCAAGACCAACAATGACACATGCAATTTCAGATTCATGGATTTTGAAAGTTGGTACGAGAAGTTGTCCTACCAAGAATCCACATTGGAGGACGTTGTTCGACATGTCTAACAATGATTTGATTGCTTCCATGGCATCTCTTGCTCTATTGTTCATGCGAGGAATCTACTCAAAAGTTATGTCTATAAAGAGATCTTTGAGATTCTATGCCATCTTCTTGTAAGGAGTGAGCTTTTCATGTTTGGTTTGGTAGTCATTGTTGACTTTGTTGATAACCAGCTGTGAGTCTCCATAGACTTTCATTTGTTGAATCTGCCATTGAACCGCTATCCTTAGACCTATGATTAGGGCTCCATACTCAATAATATTGTTAACTTGCAAGGAAATGATATCATGTATGACTTCAAAATGCAATCACCTTGAGGGGTTATGAAAAGAATGCCTGCTTTGAATCCATTCTGGGTGAACGATCCATCAAAGTACATCTTCCACTGAGTTGTGAGGTTGATAAGGAACATTGATTCATCAGGAAACTTTGATATCAAGTGGTTCTCTACATAGATGGGTGACTCTACTAGTTGGTCTATGATTACTTTTCCTTTGATTGCCTTGTGCTCCACACACTCTATGTCAAATTCTACTAAGATCATCAACCATTTGGCCATTTGCCTTGTGAGAGTTGCTTTAGATAACATGTATTTCAATGGATCGATCTTTGAAATGAGCTTGATTTGATGTGACAACATGTGATTTTTGATTTTTTTTGAAGAAAAAACTACTGTTAGGCATGCTTTCTCAATAGGTGAATAGTTCATTTCATAGCCCACCAAGGTTCTGTTGATGTAGTAGATAGCCCTTTCCTTTCCATTTTCGTCATGTTGTGTTAGAAGAGATCCTAGTGATGCTGATGTTGTTGAGATATATAAGATTAATGGTCTTTTTGGTATTGGTGGCATGAGCATCAAAGGTGTTAGTAGATAATGTTTGATCTACTGGAAAGATTTATCACACTTTTCATCCCATTTTTAGGTTATCCCTTTGTGTAGAAGATGCAAAAAGGGGTGGATTTTATTTGATAGCTACGCTATGAACCTTCTGATGGAATACAATCTTCCTTGTAATCCTCTCAGATGATTCAATTTTTGTGGTGGTTCCATATTGAGGATGGATTTTACCTTCTCTAGATCAATTTCAGTCCCTCTTTGTGGGAAAATAAAGCCAAGAAGTTTCCCTATGTAACCCGAAAGACATACTTTTTTTGGATTCAGTCATACCTTGTATTCTTTAAGTCTGTCAAAGATGGGTCCCAAGACTAGTATGTGCTCACTTATTTTCTTTGATTTTTCCAAAATATCATCAACATAATCTTCAATTATTTTGTGGATCATGTCATGGAAGATGAGGGACATTATTGTTTGATAGGTTTCTACTACATTCTTTAACCCGAATAGCATTAAAATTCCAACAATATGTTCCCCACAGATAAGTGAAAGTAGTTTTATGTCGATCCTCCTTGGTGATTATGATTTGATTGTAGCCTGAAAATCATCCATGAGTGATAGAATTCCATTCTCCACTGTTAAGTCCACAATAAGGTCGATATTGGGAAGAGGAAAATAATATTTAGGGCATGCTTTGTTTAAGTCTCTGAAATTAGTGTAGATTTTGATGCCCCCAGTGGGTTTTGAGACTGGTACCAGGTTTGAAACCCACTCAGGATAATCTATCGGTAAGATGAATCTGACATCAAGAATCTTTTATAACTCTAGTTTCACCAAGAGTTCTATTTGAGGGTGCATCCTCCTTAACTTTTGCTTGATTGGCTTGGCTTCAAAATAGACTGCTAAATGATGCACACCTACTTTAGGATCAATTCCTAGCATATCTGTGTATGACCATGCAAAGTTAGCTCTTCACTCTTTTAGGAATGCTGCTAGGTTCTTCTATTCTTCATCTAGAAAGGATTCGACATAGAAAGTGATCTTGGATGCTTCTTTTGTTCCCAAATTGACTGGAGTGGCCTTTTCTACTAGCACTGCTGACTTTTTGGGATGTATCACACTAAGGGGGAGATTGAATCCATCATCCTTGGGTGCCTCAGAGAGGTTTTCACCTTTGGATACACCCTTCCTTTTTACTGTTTTAGGATCAAAGAGTGCCACATTGTGGTTTTCACTCAAGGATCCGCATGTCAGTTGCATTTCATCAATTTTGTGATTGAAGGATTCAATCATCTCCCCATAGTATGCCCTTGTGTCTAGCTCTATGTTGAAACCTGCTTTGTGATCTTCCCATGATAGATTGTCTTGGAGTCCCATTAATTTTGAGATCACCTCATCATTTTTGAGTAAATCAAGAATCGATGGTCCTTGTCAAGAAGTTGCGGGTATAATAGGCATAGTGCAGTTGACTGATTGATTGGAGCAAAGGTTGTAATGGATATCATGAAGAGGGATTTATTTTCAAATAGGTTATCAACATCAAGGGGGGAGTCATCTAAGTTCATATCACATGGTGTAGATAACCAAGAGGAAGCCCTGACCAGTTTAGAAGAAGTACCTTTTCCAATAAGGGTAACCTTGCTAGTAATACAACCTAAACCAAGATTCTTTAATCATTTCTCAGGGATGATAGGTTCAAGCAAGCCATTGCACTTCTGCCCTAATATTTCATTCTTGTTATAACCCATTCTCTTCATGAGATACAATCCTTTATTGTCATCTTCCATAGGAAGAACATGGACATGTCATTCATCCTGATAGAGGAGTTTAGAGACATCCTCCTTGTTGATATCTTCTTGATTTAGATCCCCCCACTTGGTGAAGGTAGTAGCTGCCATCTTGATTGTTTCAGGATCTTTGGTGCTAGATGTGGGTTTCCCATGAGATTGAGGAGAAAGAGGTAGTTCCCCTAAGACAAAGGTATCCTTTAGTAGCTTATAGTTTCCACAACCATCATCCTCAATCACTGCTTTGATGTTAGGAATGTTCTTCATAATGGGTGTATTCGTTGTTGAGGTAGATGCAAGGGATGATAGATCAATAAATGATGTAGATGTGGGTGTAGGCCCTTCATCATTTTTAAGCACTTGGGTATCTTATAAAACTTGGCCTCAATACTCTTGCAGTAGTAAAAAGGTTTAGGATCTCCATGGATGGTAATTTCTCTGCCCTCAAAAGGAAACTTGACACATTGATGGTAGGTCGAGGTGACAACTTTGAAGGAATGAATCCATGGTCAACCAAGCAAGATGTTGTAATGGAAGATCAAGATCTAGCACTTGAAATTTATTTTTTGCAATGATAGGTCCCACTTGAATGGGTAGCACAATGATGGTGGTACTATTTGTTTTCTCAATGGTATCTTCTGAGTAGCCCAAGTCTTTGATCAACTTAAAGGTACAAATATTGAGACCAACACCTCTATCTACTAAAAATATTTTAACCTTATTCTTATGAATGTGACCTCAAGGTGTAAAGTATGATTATGAGATGGTTGTGATGGTAGGTCTTGTTTGGAGAAGGTGAGAAGGTGATTGGTAATATGTCCTACCATAGCTTGAAACTGATCCGTATCAATATCCTTGAGGACAAATGACTCTAATAAAGCTTTATCTAAGATTTCCCTATGTGCGGGGGATAGCCTCAATAGTTCTAAGATTTATATCTATGTCGAGGTATTCTTAAGATGGTCTAACAAATTGTACTTGCTAGGATTTGATGTTGGAAAAGTAGGTTGTGCCCTAGACTAAGATGGGACTGCTTGGATGGTGACCTTTCCACGTCATGTGGTGACTCCACACTCTACACTAGGTCCTTTGATGGTGACAACAATAATGATGCTATCACAGAAAGTGACCATGTTTGAATATCTATGTTGCATGTTTTTGTAATCCTTAGCTTTTCTGTTGTTGCTCCCTTTGTTATGATCTGGCATAGGGTTCTTGTATATATTGAGATCTTTATTACTAGCTAGTACTTCAACAAAGATGGTATCATTCTCTATGAGGTCTTGGGTGATGTTCTTGAGTCTCATCCAATTTATCATTTTGTGTCCTTTGATTTTGTGAAAGTCATAGAGATCATTCTCGTTGTACCAGGAAGGTTTATCTTGTGATTCTTGATAGTTTTCAAAGTTGGGTAATGTTATCACATTTGACTCGACCAAATTTTTCATGATGGTTTTGATGGGTTCAGACAACTGTGTGTACTTGCACTTGGGGTAGTTGTTCCTGTTGGTAGTTCATCTTTGTTGCATCTCGGTGTTGTTGATTTAAGTGTTGTTTGCTACACAGTTGGTTGTATGTTAGAAACTTTATTGTTGTTGGGTCTAGGAGAACTTAGGACCACCTTAGCATCTACCACACCATCATTTGTCACATTTTTGTTTTTAGCCTAGACACGAGGCTTGTCATTTGAATTGGTTGATGGGTGGTTGTAAGCTTGATTATTTCCCTGTGAGATAAGAGCTCGTTCGATATTAATGGATCAAGGGATAAGTTCGTCGTAGGATGTAATGCACTACATTTTCAAGTGGAAAGAGAGATCAAGATCCAAATTTTCTATGATGATTCCCACTTTTTCATCAGGAAGGGTCCACTTGCTCTTACTAGATTTTTGTCTCCATTGTTGCAAGAAATTGGCAAATGATTCTCCTTTAGTTTGTTTGAGAGTGTAAAACTCTTCTAGAATAATGTCCATGTCTATATTGAAGGAGAAGTGATCGTTAAATTTATCAGTTATTTCTTGGAAATTTTTGATGTCAAGAGACAAATGAGAAAACCAATCCATAGCAGGACTTGTGAAGATTTGAGGGAAGAGGCACATTCGATATGAATCATTATAGGCCACCTCCATACACATGACATTGAATTCTTTGATATGGTCCACGAGAATCCCTCTCCCTTTGTATTTATCAAATTTGGGGATTTCAAATC